>CM039680.1:65789690-66405454 GCA_022537955.1 Schmidtea mediterranea | reverse complement strand
AAAAGAGAGGTGATCATTATAAAAAATTTCATATGTTTTGTGTGGTAAGTTTCAGCATTTCGGACATTTTAAAGAATCATGCCGTAAATTATGATAAAATTATTTTTCCATAAGTTTATGCATTTGAAGTTTGTTATGATTCTAGAGATTGCAATAATTCGGATACAAGTGAACCTGTATGATATATATATAAAAATATTATTAAATTGTAATTTATTATTTTGAAAACGTTATTATAATCGTCATTATAGCAAATTATCAAAAAATATATTGAATAAAAGTTATTATAAAAAAATATTGCATAACTATGTATATTAAAATTATTAAAAACTACTATAATAAGGTTAATTTTAATATTTATTTAAAATATTATTTACGATTATTAGAAATTATATCAATTAATTATTATAAAAATATTCTTATATTCTTGAAAAATAAATTAATATAAAATTTTGTTTATAAATTAATATAAATCATATAAATATATTAAAAAAAAAATAAACTTTCATTTCTTAATTAACAATCTGAATATCATTTAATAACAATAAAAGATGAAGTAGATGGGAAATTTTTCGTTGATATAATTTTTTGGTCTATTTCGCATAAATCATTCTTGATAGTATAATTTATTTATTTATCACAGGACATTAACGATTGGTATTATTCTAATTCTATAATGGATTTAAAAATTTGCATAATTAAATAAATAATAATAATAACCAATTAACTTGCAAGAACTATTCCCAGAAATTAAAAATTCTGGATTATTGTGGCACCAGAGTTGTCTCATTTCAACATAATTTTTGGTTTAGAACAAAAACTTTTTCAAAATTCACTTTAATTTAAACAAAAAATTTTTTATCCCCTTACGGGGTGCTTCATTTAAAACAAAAACAAAAAAAGAATTTTTACCCCCACCGCCGGGGGTATGGCAGGGTGCAGTCTGTCACTACTATTATGGAATATTACTGGTAAATGTTTGCGAATTCTAGGTAGCAAGTTCCAAGAGTCGACAATGCAAGCACCAAGATAATTCCAGAACCAGGAATCATGATTTCTCTTGTACGAATTTCTAATAGGTTTTCTTGCAGAAATAACAGTTTTACGAACACGATCTCTAAAAGCTCGATTCTCACAAAAGTTAAAATGTTCATTGATGTTTTCTATTAATATCAAAATACGGAAAAACAATTGTGAGCATTCCTAATTTTTTTCACAGACTAAAGAACACACTCAGAACCAATCGAAAATCAAATAAGATTTATATTTTTATAGTATTATTAATAAATAACTCGCTGATATTGTTGATGTTTTTGATGAATTTGATATCAGTTTGGAAATTGATTCAAAATCTCCATATATTACAAAAGGAGGTGTAATTGTTTTTGAGTAATCACCAAATTCCCTAAATTTTATTTTTAGGTAGTGTATACAAAATAGTCCCAATTTGATTTTTTATCGCACAAAGCACTATGTTTAATCAAACTCCTTAGAACGGAAACCATTGAGACAATCTTTGACACCAATTTACACTGCATCCTTGCATCGAACAATATTATTTTTATGACAATTCATTAATCTTTGCAAAATAAATGACTGCATGTATAAATGATAATTTCATTATTTTCCGATTATATAAATAAATTGGGTCTATATTAGTTAATTTTTAGTTCATGATAATATCTAAATGAGTTATGATGAGAGATATAAATCATCACCGTCTTTATCAATATCTTAAATAACGGTCGAATTATAAGATAAAATATTAAATGGCTAACCGGATTCCTCTCAAAAATTTGATATATTAACCAATTTCATTGAACAATCATCTATAACTATAGATTCTATAGGATCAAAATTATTTTCGTTAAGAACGGCGAGTACTAGATTCAACATTTTTATTATTTTCTATCATTTCATCTTTAATACAGCCAAAATACTATAACCAAAACAAAGTTAATCGGAAATTTTAATATTTATAATTGCAACGTTTACCTTTCCAATGCTTTTGGAGTTTCAAAATATCCATGACCAGTCATCAGTTAATTTGTGAATAATTTGTTAAAATAAAATGGATTTCATAATTTTATTTTTTATTATTATTTATAGTAATTATTTGATTTTCATTATTTAAACATTAGCGAATTTCTGTTTTATTATATTCCATAAGAGTGGTATTTTAGGGTTAGAAAATTGACATAAATGATTTTTTGTGATCATTATAAAAATTTCATATGTTTGGGTGTGGAAGTTTCGCATTTCGGACATTTAAAGAAATCAAATTGCCGTTAAATTTATGATAAAATTATTTTCCAATAAGTTATGAAATTGTGAAGTTTGTTATGATTCTTAGAAGAATTGCAATAATTCGGATACCACGTGAAGCCTGTAATATATCATTATAATCACAATTTTTTAAATTGTAAATTTATTATTTTGAACGTTATTATAATAGTAACTATTATAGCAAAATTATCAAAAATATATTGAATAAAAAGTTATTATAATATGCATAACTATTATATTAAATTATTATAAAACTAACTATAAAAGGTTATTTAATATTATTAAAATTTATTTTACATATTAGAAATCTTATATTATCCAATTTTATATTATAAAAATATTCTATATCATTTTGAAAAATAAATTAATATAAAATTATTAGTTATTATAAATTATTATAAAATCATATAAATTTATAAAAATCAAAATAATACTTTCATTCTATTAACAATCTGAAATATCATTAATACCAATAAAAGATGAAGTAGATGGAAATTTTCGTTGATAATAATTTTTTGTCTTTCGCAGTAACATTCTTGATAGTATATTTATTTATCTTTCAACAGGAACAATTAAACGTATTGGTATTATTGATCTAATTCTATAATATTTAAAAATTGCATATTAAAAAAATAATAATAATTACCATTAACTGCAAAGAACTATTGCCCAGAAATTAAAAATACTCTGGATTATTTGTGCACCAGAGTTGCTCATTTCAAAATAATTTTTTTTTGGTTTAAAACCAAAAAACTTTTTTCAAAAATTTCACTTAATTTAAACAAAAAATTTTTTTATCCCTTACGGGGTAGACTTCATTAAACAAAAAAACAAAAAAAATTTACCCCTCACCTCCGGGGGTATGGGCAAGGTGCAGTCTTGCACACTAGTTATGGAATATTACTGGTAAATGTTGCGAATTCTAGTAGCAAGGTTACAAGGTCGAACATGCAAGCACCAAGATAATTACCCTAGAAAAGTGATCATGATCTCTTGTTACGAATTTCTAATAGGTTTTTCTTGCAGAAATTAACAGTTAGAACAGCGATTTAAAAGCTCGATTCTCAGCAAAGTTTAAAGTTCATTGAATTGTTTCTATAATATCAAAATAGGAAAAACCAATTGTGGCAGCAATTTCCTCAATCTTTTTCAAAGACTAAAGAACACTCAGACCAACGAAATCAAAATATAGATTTAAGCTATTATTTATAGTATTTATTAATAATAACTTCTGCTGATATTGGTTGATGTTTTTGATGATATTGAAATATCAGTTGAAATTGATTCAAAATCTCCATATATTACAAAAGGAGGTGTAATTGTTGAGTATCAACCAATTCTAAAATTTTTATTTTTAGGATGTAATACAATAGTCCCAATTTGATTTTTTATCGCACAAAGCAAATATGTTTTTACTCAAAAGCATCCTTTAGACGGAAACCATTGAGACAATCTTTGACACCAATTACCCTGCATCCTTGCATCGACAATATTATTTTAATGACAATCATTAATCTTGCAAAAAAACTGAACTGCAGTATAATGATAAATTTATTCATTATTTTCGATTAAATAATAAATAATGGGTCTATATTAGTTATTTAAGTTCTATGAATAATATCTAAAATGAAGTATGATGAAGAAGATATAATCATCACGCGTCCTTTATCAATATCTAAAATAACGTCGAATATAAAGATAAATTATTAATGGCTAAACCCGGATTCTCATCAAAATTTTGATATATTACACAATTTCATTGACCATCATCTATACTATAGATTCTATAAGGATCAAAATTTATTTTCGTTTAAGACTGCGAGTAACCTAGATTGCAACATTTTTATTTATTTTCTATTCATTTCAATGCTTAATACAGCAAAATACATACACAAAACAAAGGTTAATCGAATTTTAATATTATTATGCACGTTTACCTTTCAATGCCTTTTGGAGTTTCAAAATATTCACATGACACAGTCAATCTATTATTTGTGAATATTTGTTAAAATAAAATGGATCCATAATTTTTATTTTTTATTATTATTTATAGTATTATTTGGATTTTCCATTATTTAAACATTAGCAGAATTTCTGTTATAATTTTCCAAAGAGTGGTAATATTAGGTATGAAAATTGACATAAATGATTTTGTGGATCATTAAAAAATTTCATATGTTTTGGGTGTGGTAAGTCGCATTTCGGACAATTAAAGAAATCAATGCCGTTAAAAATTTATGATAAAATAATTTTTCCATAACGTTTTATGACATTGAGTTTGGTTATGATTTTAAGAAGATTGCCATAATTTCGGATACAGTGAACCTGTAATATATAAATATATCAAAATTATTATTAAATTGTAAATTTATTATTTGGAAAACGTTATTATAATACGTAACTATTATAGGCAAAATTATCAAAAATTATTGAATAAAAAGTTATAATAAAAAAAATTGCATAAGCTATTATATTAAAATTATTATAAAACACTATAATAAGGTTATTTATTTATTAAAAATTTATTTACATTATTAAGAAATCTATTATCAAATTAATTATTATAAAAAATATCTATATATCTTTGAAAAATAAATTAATATAAAATTATTAGTTATATAAATTATTAATCATATAAATTATTACAAAAATCAAAATAATTACTTCATTTCTTATACAAATTGAATATCATTAATACCAATAAAAGATGAAGTAGATGAAATTTTCGTTGAATATAAATTTTTTGGTCTATTGCAGTAACATTCCTTGATAGATATTATTATCTTATCAACAGGAAACAATTAAACGTATTGGTATTTATTGATCTTAATTCTATAATGATTTAAAATTTGCATAATTAAAAAATAATAATAATTCCATTAACTGCAAGAACTAATTCCAGAATTAAAATACTCTGATTATTGTGCACCAGAGTTGCTCATTTCAAATAATTGTTTTTTGTTTTAAACCAAAAACTTTTTCAAAATTCACATTAATTTTAAACAAAAAATTTTTTTATCCCCTTACGGGGGTAGACTTTCATTTTAAACAAAAAACAAAAAAAATTTACCTCCCCACCTCCGGGGGTATTGGGCAGGGTGCAGTCTTGTCACTACAAGTTATGGAATATTACTGGAAATGTTTGCGAATTCTAGTAGCAAGGTTTACAAGGTCGACATGCAGCACCAAGAATAATTCCCAGAAAAGTGATCATGATCTCTTGTACGATTTCTAATAGGTTTCTTGCAGAAATAACAGTTAGTAACACGATTTAAAAAGCTCGATTCTAGCAAAGTTAAAAATGTTCATTGATGTGTTTCTATTATATCAAAATAACGGAAAAACAATTGGGTGGCAGCATTTTCCTCAATCTTTTTTTTCAAAAGACTAAAGAAACACACTCAGAACCAACGAAATCAAAATAAGATTTAGTATTATTTATAGTATTTATTAATCAGAAACTCTGCTGATATTGGTTGATGTTTTTGATGATATTTGGATATCAAGTTGAAATTGATTCAAAAAGTCTCCATATATTACAAAAGGAGGTAGTAATTGTTTTTGAGTAAATCAACCAAATCCTAAATTTTTATTTAGGTAGTGGTATACAAAATAGTCCCAATTTGATTTTTATCGCACAAAGCAATATGTTTATCACAGCATCCTTAGACGGAACCATTGAGACATCTTTGACACAAATTACACTGCATCCTTGGCATCGACAATATTATTTTAGACAATTCATTAATCTTTGGCAAATAAATGACTTGCAGTATAATATAATTTTCAATTATTTTCGATTAATAATAAATAAATTGGGTCTATATTAGTTATTTTAGTTCTATGATATATCTAAATGAGTATGATGAGAGATATAATCAATCACCGTCTTATCAATATCCTAAAATAAAGCGTCGAATTATAAATAAAATATAATGGCTAAACCGCGGTTCCTCCTCAAAATTTGATATATTACAACAATTCATTGGAACATCTATACTATAGATTCTATAGGAATCAAAATTTATTTCGTTTAAGAAACTATGCGAGTAACTAGATCACAATTTTATTATTTTTATCATTCATGCTTAAATCAGCCAAAATACTATACACAAAACAAAGGTTATCGGAATTTTTAATATTTATTATGCACGTTTTACCTTTCAAATGCTTTTGGAGTTTCAAAATATCCAGACCAGTCATCTATTAATTTGTGAATATTTTGTTAAAATAAAATGGATTTCCTAATTTATTTTTAAATATTAATTTATAGTATTTTATTTGATTTTCATTATTTAAAACATTAGCAGAATTTCTTTTATTATTATTCCAAAAGTGGTATTTTACGTATAGAAAATTGACATAAAATGATTTTTGTGATCATTATAAAAATTCATATGTTGAGGTGTGGTAAGTTTCGCATTTCGGACATTTAAAAGAAAATCAATGCCGTTAAATTTAATGATAAAATATTTTTTCCATAAGTTATGACATGTGAAGTTTGTTATGATCTTAGAAAGAATTGCAATAATTCGGGATACAGTGACCTGTATATATATATATATATCAACAATTATTATTAATTTGTAAATTTATTATTTTGAAAAACGTTATTATAATACGTAACTATTATCAGCAAAATATCAAAACTATATTGAATAAAAAGTTATAAAAAAATATTGCATAACTATTATATTAAAATATATAAAACTACATAATAAGGTTAATTTAATATTATTAAAAATTTATTTACATTATAGAACTATTAAGCAAATTAATTATTATAAAAATATTCTATATATCTTGAAAATAAATTTAATAAATTATTAGTTTATATAAATTATTATAAATCATATAAATTTATTAAAAAATCAAAATAATACTTTCATTTCTTAATTAACAATCTGAAATCATTAATACCAATAAAAAGATGAAGTAGATGGGAATTTTCGTTGAATATAATTTTTGGTCTATTCCAGTAACATTCTTAAGTATTATTTAATTTAATTTATCAACAGGAACAATTAACGTATTGGTATTTATTGATCTAATATTCTCTATAATGATTTAAAAATTTGCATAAATTCAAACAAAAATAATAAAATAATTAATAATTACGAATTAACCTGCAAGAACTATTCCCAGAAATTAGAAATATCTGATATTGTGCACCCAGAAGTGCTCATCTTCAAAATTTTTTGGTTTATAACCAAAAAACTTTTTTCAAAATTCACTTTAATTAAACAGAAAAATTTTTTATCCCCTTACGGGTAGACTTCATTTAAACAAAAAACAAAAAAAAAAATTTACCGCCCACCTCCGGGGTATGGCAGGGTGGGCAGTCTTGTACTACTATTATGGAATATTACTGGTAAATGTTTGGCGAAATTCTAGTAAGCAAGGTTAAAGGTCGACAATGCCAAGCACCAAGATAATTCCCAGAAAAGTGATCATGATCTCTTGTACGATTTCTAATAGGTTTCTTGCAGAAATAAACAGTAGAACACGATTTAAAAGCTCGAAATTCTCAGCAAAAATTAAAATGTTCATTGAATGTGTTTTCTATTAAATATCAAAATACGGAAAAACAATTGTGGCAGCATTTCCCTCAATCTTTTTCCAAAGACTAAGAACACACTCAGAACCAACGAAATCAAATAGATTTAGTATAATTTATAGTATTTAATTAATAATAACTCTGGGCTGATATTGGTTGATGTTTTTGATGATATTTGAATCAGTTGGAATTGATTCAAAAATTCTCCATATATTAAACAAAAGGAAGGTGTAATTGTTTTGAGTAATCACCAAATTCTAAATTTTTATTAAGGTAGTGTATACAAAATAGTCCCCAATTTGATTTTTTATCGCACAAAGCAATATTTTATCCCAGCATCCTTAGACGGAAACCATTGAGACATCTTTGACACCAATTCACTGCATCCTTGGCATCGACAATATATTTTTCATACAATTCATTAATCTTTGCAAATAAATGACTGCAGTATAATGATAATTTTCATTATTTTCGATTAATAAAAATAAATTGGTCTATATTAGTTATTTAGTCTCATGAATAATATCTAAATGAGTATGATGAGAGATATAATCATCACCGTCTTTATCAATATCTAAAATAACGGTCGAATTATAAGATAAAATATTAATGGCTAAACCCGGATTCCTCTCAAAATTTGATATATTACACAATTTCATTGAACAATCATCTATACTATAGATTCTATAGGATCAAAATTTATTTCGTTTAAGAACTGCGAGTAACTAGATTCAACATTTTTATTATTTTCTATCATTTCATGCTTTAATACAGCCAAAATACTATACACAAAACAAAGGTTATCGGAATTTTTAATATTTATTATTGCACGTTTACCTTTCAATGCTTTTGGAGTTTCAAAATATCCATGACCAGTCAATCTATTAATTTGTGAATATTTTGTTAAAATAAAATGGATTTCCATAATTTATTTTTATTATTATTTATAGTATTTATTTGATTTTCATTATTTAAACATTAGCAGAATTTCTGTTATTATTATTCCAAAGAGTGGTATTTTAGGTATAGAAAATTGACATAAATGATTTTTGTGATCATTATAAAAATTTCATATGTTTGGGTGTGGTAAGTTCGCATTTCGGACATTTAAAGAAATCAATGCCGTTAAATTTATGATAAAATTATTTTTCCATAAGTTTATGACATTGAAGTTTGTTATGATTCTTAGAAGAATTGCAATAATTCGGATACAGTGAACCTGTATATATATATATATCAAATTATTATTAAATTGTAAATTTATTATTTGAAAACGTTATTTATAATACTAACTATTATAGCAAAATTATCAAAAATATATTGAATAAAAAGTTATTATAAAAAATATTGCATAACTATTATATTAAATTATTATAAAACTACTATAATAAGGTTATTTAATATTATTAAAAATTTATTTACATTATTAGAAATCTATTATCAAATTAATTATTATAAAAATATTCTATATATCTTTGAAAAATAAATTATATTAAAATTATTAGTTATATAAATTATTATAATCATATAAATTTATTAAAAAATCAAAATAATACTTTCATTTCTTATTAACAATCTGAATATCATAATACCAATAAAAGATGAAGTAGATGGAAATTTTCGTTGATATAATTTTTTGGTCTATTCGCAGTAACATTCTTGATAGTATATTTATTTATCTTATCAACAGGAACAATTAACGTATTGGTATTTATGATCTAATTTCTATAATGATTTAAAAATTTGCATAATTAAAAAAATAATAATAATTACCATTAACTGCAAGAACTATTCCCAGAAATTAAAAATACTCTGGATTATTGTGCACCAGAGTTGCTCATTTCAAATATTTTTTTGGTTTAAACCAAAAAACTTTTTCAAAAATTCACTTAATTTAAAACAAAAATTTTTTATCCCCCTTACGGGTAGACTTCATTTAAACAAAAAACAAAAAAAATTTACCCCCACCTCCGGGGTATGGCAGGGTGCAGTCTTGTCACTACTAGTTATGGAATATTACTGGTAAATGTTTGCGAATTCTAGTAGCAAGGTTACAAGGTCGACATGCAGCACCAAGATAATTCCCAGAAAAGTGATCATGATCTCTTGTACGATTTCTAATAGGTTTCTTGCAGAAATAACAGTTAGAACACGATTTAAAAGCTCGATTCTCAGCAAAAGTTAAAATGTTCATTGATGTGTTTCTATTAATATCAAAATACGGAAAAAACAATGTGGCAGCAATTTCCTCAATCTTTTCAAAGACTAAAGAACACACTCAGAACCAACGAAATCAAAATAAGATTTAGTATTATTTATAGTATTTATTAATAATAACTCTGCTGATATTGGTTGATGTTTTTGATGATATTTGATATCAGTTGGAAATTGATTCAAAATCTCCATATATTACAAAAGGAGGTGTAATTGTTTTTGAGTAATCACCAAATTCTAAATTTTATTTTTAGGTAGTGTATACAAAATAGTCCCAATTTGATTTTTATCGCACAAAGCAATATGTTTATCAAAAGCATCCTTTAGACGGAAACCATTGAGACATCTTTGACACCAATTACACTGCATCCTTGCATCGACAATATTATTTTTATGACAATTCATTAATCTTTGCAAATAAATGACTGCAGTATAATGATAATTTTCATTATTTTCGATTAATAATAAATAAATTGGGTCTATATTAGTTATTTTAGTTCTATGAATAATATCTAAATGAGTATGATGAGAGATATAATCATCACCGTCTTTATCAATATCTAAAATAACGGTCGAATTATAAGATAAAATATTAATGGCTAAACCCGGATTCCTCTCAAAATTTGATATATTACACAATTTCATTGAACAATCATCTATACTATAGATTCTATAGGATCAAAATTATTTCGTTTAAGAACTGCGAGTAACTAGATTCAACATTTTTATTATTTTCTATCATTTCATGCTTTAATACAGCCAAAATACTATACACAAAACAAAGGTTATCGGAATTTTTAATATTTATTATTGCACGTTTACCTTTCAATGCTTTTGGAGTTTCAAAATATCCATGACCAGTCAATCTATTAATTTGTGAATATTTTGTTAAAATAAAATGGATTTCCATAATTTATTTTTATTATTATTTATAGTATTTATTTGATTTTCATTATTTAAAACATTAGCAGAATTTCTGTTTATTATTATTCCAAAGAGTGGTATTTTAGGTATAGAAAATTGACATAAATGATTTTTGTGATCATTATAAAAATTTCATATGTTTGGGTGTGGTAAGTTTCGCATTTCGGACATTTAAAGAAATCAATGCCGTTAAATTTATGATAAAATTATTTTTCCATAAGTTTATGACATTGAAGTTTGTTATGATTCTTAGAAGAATTGCAATAATTCGGATACAGTGAACCTGTATATATATATATATCAAAATTATTATTAAATTGTAAATTTATTATTTTGAAAACGTTATTATATACGTAACTATTATAGCAAAATTATCAAAAATATATTGAATAAAAAGTTATTATAAAAAATATTGCATAACTATTATATTAAAATTATTATAAAACTACTATATAAGGTTATTTAATATTATTAAAAATTTATTTACATTATTAGAAATCTATTATCAAATTAATTATTATAAAAATATTCTATATATCTTTGAAAATAAATTAATATAAAATTATTAGTATATAAATTATTATAAATCATATAAATTTATTAAAAAATCAAATAATACTTCATTTCTTATAACAATCTGAATATCATTAATACCAATAAAAGATGAAGTAGATGGGAAATTTTCGTTGATATAATTTTTTGGTCTATTCGCAGTAACATTCTTGATAGTATATTTATTTATCTTATCAACAGGAACAATTAACGTATTGGTATTTATTGATCTAATTTCTATAATGATTTAAAAATTTGCATAATTAAAAAAATAATAATAATTACCATTAACTGCAAGAACTATTCCCAGAAATTAAAAATACTCTGGATTATTGTGCACCAGAGTTGCTCATTTCAAATAATTTTTTTGGTTTAAACCAAAAAACTTTTTTCAAAAATTCACTTAATTTAAACAAAAAATTTTTTTATCCCCCTTACGGGGTAGACTTCATTTAAACAAAAAACAAAAAAAAATTTACCCCCCACCTCCGGGGGTATGGGCAGGGTGCAGTCTTGTCACTACTAGTTATGGAATATTACTGGTAAATGTTTGCGAATTCTAGTAGCAAGGTTACAAGGTCGACATGCAGCACCAAGATAATTCCCAGAAAGTGATCATGATTCTTGTACGATTTCTAATAGTTTCTTGCAGAAATAACAGTTAGAACACGATTTAAAAGCTCGATTCTCAGCAAAAGTTAAAATGTTCATTGATGTGTTTCTATTAATATCAAAATACGGAAAAACAATTGTGGCAGCAATTTCCTCAATCTTTTTCAAAGACTAAAGAACACACTCAGAACCAACGAAATCAAAATAAGATTTAGTATTATTTATAGTATTTATTAATAATAACTCTGCTGATATTGGTTGATGTTTTTGATGATATTTGATATCAGTTGGAAATTGATTCAAAATCTCCATATATTACAAAAGGAGGTGTAATTGTTTTTGAGTAATCACCAAATTCTAAATTTTTATTTTTAGGTAGTGTATACAAAATAGTCCCAATTTGATTTTTATCGCACAAAGCAATATGTTTATCAAAAGCATCCTTAGACGGAAACCATTGAGACATCTTTGACACCAATTACACTGCATCCTTGCATCGACAATATTATTTTTATGACAATTCATTAATCTTGCAAATAAATGACTGCAGTATAATGATAATTTTCATTATTTTCGATTAATAATAAATAAATTGGGTCTATATTAGTTATTTTAGTTCTATGAATAATATCTAAATGAGTATGATGAGAGATATAATCATCACCGTCTTTATCAATATCTAAAATAACGGTCGAATTATAAGATAAAATATTAATGGCTAAACCCGGATTCCTCTCAAATTTGATATATTACACAATTTCATTGAACAATCATCTATACTATAGATTCTATAGGATCAAAATTTATTTCGTTTAAGAACTGCGAGTAACTAGATTCAACATTTTTATTATTTTCTATCATTTCATGCTTTAATACAGCCAAATACTATACACAAAACAAAAGGTTATCGGAATTTTTAATATTTATTATTGCACGTTTACCTTTCAATGCTTTTGGAGTTTCAAAATATCCATGACCAGTCAATCTATTAATTTGTGAATATTTTGTTAAAATAAAATGGATTTCCATAATTTTATTTTTTATTATTATTTATAGTATTTATTTGATTTTCATTATTTAAAACATTAGCAGAATTTCTGTTTATTATTATTCCAAAGAGTGGTATTTTAGGTATAGAAAATTGACATAAATGATTTTTGTGATCATTATAAAAATTTCATATGTTTGGTGTGGTAAGTTTCGCATTTCGGACATTTAAAGAAATCAATGCGTTTAAATTTATGATAAAATTATTTTTCCATAAGTTTATGACATTGAAGTTGTTATGATTCTTAGAAGAATTGCAATAATTCGGATACAGTGAACCTGTATATATATATATCAAAATTATTATTAAATTGTAAATTTATTATTTTGAAAACGTTATTATAATACGTAACTATTATAGCAAAATTATCAAAAATATATTGAATAAAAAGTTATTATAAAAAATATTGCATAACTATTATATTAAAATTATTATAAAACTACTATAATAAGGTTATTTAATATTATTAAAAATTTATTTACATTATTAGAAATCTATTATCAAATTAATTATTATAAAATATTCTATATATCTTGAAAATAAATTAATATAAAATTATTAGTTATATAAATTATTATAAATCATATAAATTTATTAAAAAATCAAAATAATACTTTCATTTCTTATTAACAATCTGAATATCATTAATACCAATAAAAGATGAAGTAGATGGGAAATTTCGTTGATATAATTTTTTGGTCTATTCGCAGTAACATTCTTGATAGTATATTTATTTATCTTATCAACAGGAACAATTAACGTATTGGTATTTATTGATCTAATTTCTATAATGATTTAAAAATTTGCATAATTAAAAAAATAATAATATTACCATTAACTGCAAGAACTATTCCCAGAAATTAAAAATACTCTGGATTATTGTGCACCAGAGTTGCTCATTTCAAATAATTTTTTTGGTTTAAACAAAAAACTTTTTTCAAAAATTCACTTAATTTAAACAAAAAAATTTTTATCCCCTTACGGGGTAGACTTCATTTAAACAAAAACAAAAAAAAAATTTACCCCCCACCTCCGGGGGTATGGGCAGGGTGCAGTCTTGTCACTACTAGTTATGGAATATTACTGGTAAATGTTTGCGAATTCTAGTAGCAAGGTTACAAGGTCGACATGCAGCACCAAGATAATTCCCAGAAAAGTGATCATGATCTCTTGTACGATTTCTAATAGGTTTCTTGCAGAAATAACAGTTAGAACACGATTTAAAAGCTCGATTCTCAGCAAAAGTTAAAATGTTCATTGATGTGTTTCTATTAATATCAAAATACGGAAAAACAATTGTGGCAGCAATTTCCTCAATCTTTTTCAAAGACTAAAGAACACACTCAGAACCAACGAAATCAAAATAAGATTTAGTATTATTTATAGTATTTATTAATAATAACTCTGCTGATATTGGTTGATGTTTTTGATGATATTTGATATCAGTTGGAAATTGATTCAAAATCTCCATATATTACAAAAGGAGGTGTAATTGTTTTGAGTAATCACCAAATTCTAAATTTTTATTTTTAGTAGTGTATACAAAATAGTCCCAATTTGATTTTTATCGCACAAAGCAATATGTTTATCAAAAGCATCCTTTAGACGGAAACCATTGAGACATCTTTGACACCAATTACACTGCATCCTTGCATCGACAATATTATTTTTATGACAATTCATTAATCTTTGCAAATAAATGACTGCAGTATAATGATAATTTTCATTATTTTCGATTAATAATAAATAAATTGGGTCTATATTAGTTATTTTAGTTCTATGAATAATATCTAAATGAGTATGATGAGAGATATAATCATCACCGTCTTTATCAATATCTAAAATAACGGTCGAATTATAAGATAAAATATTAATGGCTAAACCCGGATTCCTCTCAAAATTGATATATTACACAATTTCATTGAACAATCATCTATACTATAGATTCTATAGGATCAAAATTTATTTCGTTTAAGAACTGCGAGTAACTAGATTCAACATTTTTATTATTTCTATCATTTCATGCTTTAATACAGCCAAAATACTATACACAAAACAAAGGTTATCGAATTTTTAATATTTATTATTGCACGTTTACCTTTCAATGCTTTGGAGTTTCAAAATATCCATGACCAGTCAATCTATTAATTTGTGAATATTTTGTAAAATAAAATGGATTTCCATAATTTTATTTTTTATTATATTTATAGTATTTATTGATTTCATTATTTAAAACATTAGCAGAATTTCTGTTTATTATTATTCCAAAGAGTGTATTTTAGGTATAGAAAATTGACATAAATGATTTTTGTGATCATTATAAAAATTTCATATGTTTGGGTTGGTAAGTTTCGCATTTCGGACATTTAAAGAAATCAATGCCGTTAAATTATGATAAAATTATTTTTCCATAAGTTTATGACATTGAAGTTTGTTATGATTCTTAGAAGAATTGCAATAATTCGGATACAGTGAACCTGTATATATATATATATCAAAATTATTATTAAATTGTAAATTTATTATTTTGAAAACGTTATTATAATACGTAACTATTATAGCAAAATTATCAAAAATATATTGAATAAAAGTTATTATAAAAAATATTGCATAACTATTATATTAAATTATTATAAAACTACTATAATAAGGTTATTTAATATTATTAAAAATTTATTTACATTATTAGAAATCTATTATCAAATTAATTATTATAAAATATTCTATATATCTTTGAAAAATAAATTAATATAAAATTATTAGTTATATAAATTATTATAAATCATATAAATTTATTAAAAAATCAAAATAATACTTTCATTTCTTATTAACAATCTGAATATCATTAATACCAATAAAAGATGAAGTAGATGGGAAATTTTCGTTGATATAATTTTTTGGTCTATTCGCAGTAACATTCTTGATAGTATATTTATTTATCTTATCAACAGGAACAATTAACGTATTGGTATTTATTGATCTAATTTCTATAATGATTTAAAAATTTGCATAATTAAAAAAATAATAATAATTACCATTAACTGCAAGAACTATTCCCAGAAATTAAAAATACTCTGGATTATTGTGCACCAGAGTTGCTCATTTCAAATAATTTTTTTGGTTTAAACCAAAAAACTTTTTTCAAAAATTCACTTAATTTAAACAAAAAATTTTTTTATCCCCCTTACGGGGTAGACTTCATTTAAACAAAAAACAAAAAAAAATTTACCCCCACCTCCGGGGTATGGGCAGGGTGCAGTCTTGTCACTACTAGTTATGGAATATTACTGGTAAATGTTTGCGAATTCTAGTAGCAAGGTTACAAGGTCGACATGCAGCACCAAGATAATTCCAGAAAAGTGATCATGATCTCTTGTACGATTTCTAATAGGTTTCTTGCAGAAATAACAGTTAGAACACGATTTAAAAGCTCGATTCTCAGCAAAAGTTAAAATGTTCATTGATGTGTTTCTATTAATATCAAAATACGGAAAAACAATTGTGGCAGCAATTTCCTCAATCTTTTTCAAAGACTAAAGAACACACTCAGAACCAACGAAATCAAAATAAGATTTAGTATTATTTATAGTATTTATTAATAATAACTCTGCTGATATTGGTTGATGTTTTTGATGATATTTGATATCAGTTGGAAATTGATTCAAAATCTCCATATATTTACAAAAGGAGTGTAATTGTTTTTGAGTAATCACCAAATTCTAAATTTTATTTTTAGGTAGTGTATACAAAATAGTCCCAATTGATTTTTATCGCACAAAGCAATATGTTTATCAAAAGCATCCTTTAGACGGAAACCATTGAGACATCTTTGACACCAATTACACTGCATCCTTGCATCGACAATATTATTTTTATGACAATTCATTAATCTTTGCAAATAAATGACTGCAGTATAATGATAATTTTCATTATTTTCGATTAATAATAAATAAATTGGGTCTATATTAGTTATTTTAGTTCTATGAATAATATCTAAATGAGTATGATGAGAGATATATAATCATCACCGTCTTTATCAATATCTAAAATAACGGTCGAATTATAAGATAAAATATTAATGGCTAAACCCGGATTCCTCTCAAAATTTGATATATTACACAATTTCATTGAACAATCATCTATACTATAGATTCTATAGGATCAAAATTTATTTCGTTTAAGAACTGCGAGTAACTAGATTCAACATTTTTATTATTTTCTATCATTTCATGCTTAATACAGCCAAAATACTATACACAAAACAAAGTTATCGGAATTTTTAATATTTATTATTGCACGTTTACCTTTCAATGCTTTTGGAGTTTCAAAATATCCATGACCAGTCAATCTATTAATTGTGAATATTTTGTTAAAATAAAATGGATTTCCATAATTTTATTTTTATTATATTTATAGTATTTATTTGATTTTCATTATTTAAAACATTAGCAGAATTTCTGTTTATTATTATTCCAAAGAGTGGTATTTAGGTATAGAAAATTGACATAAATGATTTTTGTGATCATTATAAAAATTTCATATGTTTGGGTGTGGTAAGTTTCGCATTTCGGACATTTAAAGAAATCAATGCCGTTAAATTTATGATAAAATTATTTTTCCATAAGTTTATGACATTGAAGTTTGTTATGATTCTTAGAAGAATTGCAATAATTCGGATACAGTGAACCTGTATATATATATATATCAAAATTATTATTAAATTGTAAATTTATTATTTTGAAAACGTTATTATAATACGTAACTATTATAGCAAAATTATCAAAAATATATTGAATAAAAAGTTATTATAAAAAATATTGCATAACTATTATATTAAAATTATTATAAAACTACTATAATAAGGTTATTTAATATTATTAAAAATTTATTTACATTATTAGAAATCTATTATCAAATTAATTATTATAAAAATATTCTATATATCTTTGAAAAATAAATTAATATAAAATTATTAGTTATATAAATTATTATAAATCATATAAATTTATTAAAAAATCAAAATAATACTTTCATTTCTTATTAACAATCTGAATATCATTAATACCAATAAAAGATGAAGTAGATGGGAAATTTTCGTTGATATAATTTTTTGGTCTATTCGCAGTAACATTCTTGATAGTATATTTATTTATCTTATCAACAGGAACAATTAACGTATTGGTATTTATTGATCTAATTTCTATAATGATTTAAAAATTTGCATAATTAAAAAAATAATAATAATTACCATTAACTGCAAGAACTATTCCCAGAAATTAAAAATACTCTGGATTATTGTGCACCAGAGTTGCTCATTTCAAATAATTTTTTTGGTTTAAACCAAAAAACTTTTTCAAAAATTCACTTAATTTAAACAAAAAATTTTTTTATCCCCTTACGGGTAGACTTCATTTAAACAAAAACAAAAAAAAATTTACCCCCCACCTCCGGGGTATGGGCAGGGTGCAGTCTTGTCACTACTAGTTATGGAATATTACTGGTAAATGTTTGCGAATTCTAGTAGCAAGGTTACAAGGTCGACATGCAGCACCAAGATAATTCCCAGAAAAGTGATCATGATCTCTTGTACGATTTCTAATAGTTTTCTTGCAGAAATAACAGTTAGAACACGATTTAAAAGCTCGATTCTCAGCAAAAGTTAAAATGTTCATTGATGTGTTTCTATTAATATCAAAATACGGAAAAACAATTGTGGCAGCAATTTCCTCAATCTTTTTCAAAGACTAAAGAACACACTCAGAACCAACGAAATCAAAATAAGATTTAGTATTATTTATAGTATTTATTAATAATAACTCTGCTGATATGGTTGATGTTTTTGATGATATTTGATATCAGTTGGAAATTGATTCAAAATCTCCATATATTACAAAAGGAGGTGTAATTGTTTTTGAGTAATCACCAAATTCTAAATTTTTATTTTTAGGTAGTGTATACAAAATAGTCCCAATTTGATTTTTATCGCACAAAGCAATATGTTTATCAAAAGCATCCTTTAGACGGAAACCATTGAGACATCTTTGACACCAATTACACTGCATCCTTGCATCGACAATATTATTTTTATGACAATTCATTAATCTTTGCAAATAAATGACTGCAGTATAATGATAATTTTCATTATTTTCGATTAATAATAAATAAATTGGGTCTATATTAGTTATTTTAGTTCTATGAATAATATCTAAATGAGTATGATGAGAGATATAATCATCACCGTCTTTATCAATATCTAAAATAACGGTCGAATTATAAGATAAAATATTAATGGCTAAACCCGGATTCCTCTCAAAATTTGATATATTACACAATTTCATTGAACAATCATCTATACTATAGATTCTATAGGATCAAAATTTATTTCGTTTAAGAACTGCGAGTAACTAGATTCAACATTTTTATTATTTTCTATCATTTCATGCTTTAATACAGCCAAAATACTATACACAAAACAAAGGTTATCGGAATTTTTAATATTTATTATTGCACGTTTACCTTTCAATGCTTTTGGAGTTTCAAAATATCCATGACCAGTCAATCTATTAATTTGTGAATATTTTGTTAAAATAAAATGGATTTCCATAATTTATTTTTTATTATTATTTATAGTATTTATTTGATTTTCATTATTTAAAACATTAGCAGAATTTCTGTTTATTATTATTCCAAAGAGTGGTATTTTAGGTATAGAAAATTGACATAAATGATTTTTGTGATCATTATAAAAATTTCATATGTTTGGGTGTTGGTAAGTTTCGCATTTCGGACATTTAAAGAAATCAATGCCGTTAAATTTATGATAAAATTATTTTTCCATAAGTTTATGACATTGAAGTTTGTTATGATTCTTAGAAGAATTGCAATAATTCGGATACAGTGAACCTGTATATATATATATATCAAAATTATTATTAAATTGTAAATTTATTATTTGAAAACGTTATTATAATACGTAACTATTATAGCAAAATTATCAAAAATATATTGAATAAAAAGTTATTATAAAAAATATTGCATAACTATTATATTAAAATTATTATAAAACTACTATAATAAGGTTATTTAATATTATTAAAAATTTATTTACATTATTAGAAATCTATTATCAAATTAATTATTATAAAAATATTCTATATATCTTTGAAAAATAAATTAATATAAAATTATTAGTTATATAAATTATTATAAATCATATAAATTTATTAAAAAATCAAAATAATACTTTCATTTCTTATTAACAATCTGAATATCATTAATACCAATAAAAGATGAAGTAGATGGGAAATTTTCGTTGATATAATTTTTTGGTCTATTCGCAGTAACATTCTTGATAGTATATTTATTTATCTTATCAACAGGAACAATTAACGTATTGGTATTTATTGATCTAATTTCTATAATGATTTAAAAATTTGCATAATTAAAAATATAATAATAATTACCATTAACTGCAAGAACTATTCCCAGAAATTAAAAATACTCTGGATTATTGTGCACCAGAGTTGCTCATTTCAAATAATTTTTTTGGTTTAAACCAAAAAACTTTTTTCAAAAATTCACTTAATTTAAACAAAAAATTTTTTTATCCCCCTTACGGGGTAGACTTCATTTAAACAAAAAACAAAAAAAAATTTACCCCCCACCTCCGGGGTATGGGCAGGGTGCAGTCTTGTCACTACTAGTTATGGAATATTACTGGTAAATGTTTGCGAATTCTAGTAGCAAGGTTACAAGGTCGACATGCAGCACCAAGATAATTCCCAGAAAAGTGATCATGATCTCTTGTACGATTTCTAATAGGTTTCTTGCAGAAATAACAGTTAGAACACGATTTAAAAGCTCGATTCTCAGCAAAAGTTAAAATGTTCATTGATGTGTTTCTATTAATATCAAAATACGGAAAAACAATTGTGGCAGCAATTTCCTCAATCTTTTTCAAAGACTAAAGAACACACTCAGAACCAACGAAATCAAAATAAGATTTAGTATTATTTATAGTATTTATTAATAATAACTCTGCTGATATTGGTTGATGTTTTTGATGATATTTGATATCAGTTGGAAATTGATTCAAAATCTCCATATATTACAAAAGGAGGTGTAATTGTTTTTGAGTAATCACCAAATTCTAAATTTTTATTTTTAGGTAGTGTATACAAAATAGTCCCAATTTGATTTTTATCGCACAAAGCAATATGTTTATCAAAAGCATCCTTTAGACGGAAACCATTGAGACATCTTTGACACCAATTACACTGCATCCTTGCATCGACAATATTATTTTTATGACAATTCATTAATCTTTGCAAATAAATGACTGCAGTATAATGATAATTTTCATTATTTTCGATTAATAATAAATAAATTGGGTCTATATTAGTTATTTTAGTTCTATGAATAATATCTAAATGAGTATGATGAGAGATATAATCATCACCGTCTTTATCAATATCTAAAATAACGGTCGAATTATAAGATAAAATATTAATGGCTAAACCCGGATTCCTCTCAAAATTTGATATATTACACAATTTCATTGAACAATCATCTATACTATAGATTCTATAGGATCAAAATTTATTTCGTTTAAGAACTGCGAGTAACTAGATTCAACATTTTATTATTTTCTATCATTTCATGCTTTAATACAGCCAAAATACTATACACAAAACAAAGGTTATCGGAATTTTTAATATTTATTATTGCACGTTTACCTTTCAATGCTTTTGGAGTTTCAAAATATCCATGACCAGTCAATCTATTAATTTGTGAATATTTTGTTAAAATAAAATGGATTTCCATAATTTTATTTTTTATTATTATTTATAGTATTTATTTGATTTTCATTATTTAAAACATTAGCAGAATTTCTGTTTATTATTATTCCAAAGAGTGGTATTTTAGGTATAGAAAATTGACATAAATGATTTTTGTGATCATTATAAAAATTTCATATGTTTGGGTGTGGTAAGTTTCGCATTTCGGACATTTAAAGAAATCAATGCCGTTAAATTTATGATAAAATTATTTTTCCATAAGTTTATGACATTGAAGTTTGTTATGATTCTTAGAAGAATTGCAATAATTCGGATACAGTGAACCTGTATATATATATATATCAAAATTATTATTAAATTGTAAATTTATTATTTTGAAAACGTTATTATAATACGTAACTATTATAGCAAAATTATCAAAAATATATTGAATAAAAAGTTATTATAAAAATATTGCATAACTATTATATTAAAATTATTATAAACTACTATAATAAGGTTATTTAATATTATTAAAAATTTATTTACATTATTAGAAATCTATTATCAAATTAATTATTATAAAAATATTCTATATATCTTTGAAAAATAAATTAATATAAAATTATTAGTTATATAAATTATTATAAATCATATAAATTTATTAAAAAATCAAAATAATACTTTCATTTCTTATTAACAATCTGAATATCATTAATACCAATAAAAGATGAAGTAGATGGGAAATTTTCGTTGATATAATTTTTTGGTCTATTCGCAGTAACATTCTTGATAGTATATTTATTTATCTTATCAACAGGAACAATTAACGTATTGGTATTTATTGATCTAATTTCTATAATGATTTAAAATTTGCATAATTAAAAATATAATAATAATTACCATTAACTGCAAGAACTATTCCCAGAAATTAAAAATACTCTGGATTATTGTGCACCAGAGTTGCTCATTTCAAATAATTTTTTTGGTTTAAACCAAAAAACTTTTTTCAAAAATTCACTTAATTTAAACAAAAAATTTTTTTATCCCCCTTACGGGGTAGACTTCATTTAAACAAAAAACAAAAAAAAATTTACCCCCCACCTCCGGGGGTATGGGCAGGGTGCAGTCTTGTCACTACTAGTTATGGAATATTACTGGTAAATGTTTGCGAATTCTAGTAGCAAGGTTACAAGGTCGACATGCAGCACCAAGATAATTCCCAGAAAAGTGATCATGATCTCTTGTACGATTTCTAATAGGTTTCTTGCAGAAATAACAGTTAGAACACGATTTAAAAGCTCGATTCTCAGCAAAAGTTAAAATGTTCATTGATGTGTTTCTATTAATATCAAAATACGGAAAAAACAATTGTGGCAGCAATTTCCTCAATCTTTTTCAAAGACTAAAGAACACACTCAGAACCAACGAAATCAAAATAAGATTTAGTATTATTTATAGTATTTATTAATAATAACTCTGCTGATATTGGTTGATGTTTTTGATGATATTTGATATCAGTTGGAAATTGATTCAAAATCTCCATATATTACAAAAGGAGGTGTAATTGTTTTTGAGTAATCACCAAATTCTAAATTTTTATTTTTAGGTAGTGTATACAAAATAGTCCCAATTTGATTTTTATCGCACAAAGCAATATGTTTATCAAAAGCATCCTTTAGACGGAAACCATTGAGACATCTTTGACACCAATTACACTGCATCCTTGCATCGACAATATTATTTTTATGACAATTCATTAATCTTTGCAAATAAATGACTGCAGTATAATGATAATTTCATTATTTTCGATTAATAATAAATAAATTGGGTCTATATTAGTTATTTTAGTTCTATGAATAATATCTAAATGAGTATGATGAGAGATATAATCATCACCGTCTTTATCAATATCTAAAATAACGGTCGAATTATAAGATAAAATATTAATGGCTAAACCCGGATTCCTCTCAAAATTTGATATATTACACAATTTCATTGAACAATCATCTATACTATAGATTCTATAGGATCAAAATTTATTTCGTTTAAGAACTGCGAGTAACTAGATTCAACATTTTTATTATTTTCTATCATTTCATGCTTTAATACAGCCAAAATACTATACACAAAACAAAGGTTATCGGAATTTTTAATATTTATTATTGCACGTTTACCTTTCAATGCTTTTGGAGTTTCAAAATATCCATGACCAGTCAATCTATTAATTTGTGAATATTTTGTTAAAATAAAATGGATTTCCATAATTTTATTTTTTATTATTATTTATAGTATTTATTTGATTTTCATTATTTAAAACATTAGCAGAATTTCTGTTTATTATTATTCCAAAGAGTGGTATTTTAGGTATAGAAAATTGACATAAATGATTTTTGTGATCATTATAAAAATTTCATATGTTTGGGTGTGGTAAGTTTCGCATTTCGGACATTTAAAGAAATCAATGCCGTTAAATTTATGATAAAATTATTTTTCCATAAGTTTATGACATTGAAGTTTGTTATGATTCTTAGAAGAATTGCAATAATTCGGATACAGTGAACCTGTATATATATATATCAAAATTATTATTAAATTGTAAATTTATTATTTTGAAAACGTTATTATAATACGTAACTATTATAGCAAAATTATCAAAATATATTGAATAAAAAGTTATTATAAAAAAATATTGCATAACTATTATATTAAAATTATTATAAAACTACTATAATAAGGTTATTTAATATTATTAAAAATTTATTTACATTATTAGAAATCTATTATCAAATTAATTATTATAAAAATATTCTATATATCTTTGAAAAATAAATTAATATAAAATTATTAGTTATATAAATTATTATAAATCATATAAATTTATTAAAAAATCAAAATAATACTTTCATTTCTTATTAACAATCTGAATATCATTAATACCAATAAAAGATGAAGTAGATGGGAAATTTTCGTTGATATAATTTTTGGTCTATTCGCAGTAACATTCTTGATAGTATATTTATTTATCTTATCAACAGGAACAATTAACGTATTGGTATTTATTGATCTAATTTCTATAATGATTTAAAAATTTGCATAATTAAAAAAATAATAATAATTACCATTAACTGCAAGAACTATTCCCAGAAATTAAAAATACTCTGGATTATTGTGCACCAGAGTTGCTCATTTCAAATAATTTTTTTGGTTTAAACCAAAAAACTTTTTTCAAAAATTCACTTAATTTAAACAAAAAATTTTTTATCCCCCTTACGGGGTAGACTTCATTTAAACAAAAAACAAAAAAAAATTTACCCCCCACCTCCGGGGGTATGGGCAGGGTGCAGTCTTGTCACTACTAGTTATGGAATATTACTGGTAAATGTTTGCGAATTCTAGTAGCAAGGTTACAAGGTCGACATGCAGCACCAAGATAATTCCCAGAAAAAGTGATCATGATCTCTTGTACGATTTCTAATAGGTTTCTTGCAGAAATAACAGTTAGAACACGATTTAAAAGCTCGATTCTCAGCAAAAGTTAAAATGTTCATTGATGTGTTTCTATTAATATCAAAATACGGAAAAACAATTGTGGCAGCAATTTCCTCAATCTTTTTCAAAGACTAAAGAACACACTCAGAACCAACGAAATCAAAATAAGATTTAGTATTATTTATAGTATTTATTAATAATAACTCTGCTGATATTGGTTGATGTTTTTGATGATATTTGATATCAGTTGGAAATTGATTCAAAATCTCCATATATTACAAAAGGAGGTGTAATTGTTTTTGAGTAATCACCAAATTCTAAATTTTTATTTTTAGGTAGTGTATACAAAATAGTCCCAATTTGATTTTTATCGCACAAAGCAATATGTTTATCAAAAGCATCCTTTAGACGGAAACCATTGAGACATCTTTGACACCAATTACACTGCATCCTTGCATCGACAATATTATTTTTATGACAATTCATTAATCTTTGCAAATAAATGACTGCAGTATAATGATAATTTTCATTATTTTCGATTAATAATAAATAAATTGGTCTATATTAGTTATTTTAGTTCTATGAATAATATCTAAATGAGTATGATGAGAGATATAATCATCACCGTCTTTATCAATATCTAAAATAACGGTCGAATTATAAGATAAAATATTAATGGCTAAACCCGGATTCCTCTCAAAATTTGATATATTACACAATTTCATTGAACAATCATCTATACTATAGATTCTATAGGATCAAAATTTATTTCGTTTAAGAACTGCGAGTAACTAGATTCAACATTTTTATTATTTTCTATCATTTCATGCTTTAATACAGCCAAAATACTATACACAAAACAAAGGTTATCGGAATTTTTAATATTTATTATTGCACGTTTACCTTTCAATGCTTTTGGAGTTTCAAAATATCCATGACCAGTCAATCTATTAATTTGTGAATATTTTGTTAAAATAAAATGGATTTCCATAATTTTATTTTTATTATTATTTATAGTATTTATTTGATTTTCATTATTTAAAACATTAGCAGAATTTCTGTTTATTATTATTCCAAAGAGTGGTATTTTAGGTATAGAAAATTGACATAAATGATTTTTGTGATCATTATAAAAATTTCATATGTTTGGGTGTGGTAAGTTTCGCATTTCGGACATTTAAAGAAATCAATGCCGTTAAATTTATGATAAAATTATTTTTCCATAAGTTTATGACATTGAAGTTTGTTATGATTCTTAGAAGAATTGCAATAATTCGGATACAGTGAACCTGTATATATATATATATCAAAATTATTATTAAATTGTAAATTTATTATTTTGAAAACGTTATTATAATACGTAACTATTATAGCAAAATTATCAAAAATATATTGAATAAAAAGTTATTATAAAAAATATTGCATAACTATTATATTAAAATTATTATAAAACTACTATAATAAGGTTATTTAATATTATTAAAAATTTATTTACATTATTAGAATCTATTATCAAATTAATTATTATAAAAATATTCTATATATCTTTGAAAAATAAATTAATATAAAATTATTAGTTATATAAATTATTATAAATCATATAAATTTATTAAAAAATCAAAATAATACTTTCATTTCTTATTAACAATCTGAATATCATTAATACCAATAAAAGATGAAGTAGATGGGAAATTTTCGTTGATATAATTTTTTGGTCTATTCGCAGTAACATTCTTGATAGTATATTTATTTATCTTATCAACAGGAACAATTAACGTATTGGTATTTATTGATCTAATTTCTATAATGATTTAAAAATTTGCATAATTAAAAAAATAATAATAATTACCATTAACTGCAAGAACTATTCCCAGAAATTAAAAATACTCTGGATTATTGTGCACCAGAGTTGCTCATTTCAAATAATTTTTTTGGTTTAAACCAAAAAACTTTTTTCAAAAATTCACTTAATTTAAACAAAAAATTTTTTTATCCCCCTTACGGGGTAGACTTCATTTAAACAAAAAACAAAAAAAAATTTACCCCCCACCTCCGGGGGTATGGGCAGGGTGCAGTCTTGTCACTACTAGTTATGGAATATTACTGGTAAATGTTTGCGAATTCTAGTAGCAAGGTTACAAGGTCGACATGCAGCACCAAGATAATTCCCAGAAAAGTGATCATGATCTCTTGTACGATTTCTAATAGGTTTCTTGCAGAAATAACAGTTAGAACACGATTTAAAAGCTCGATTCTCAGCAAAAGTTAAAATGTTCATTGATGTGTTTCTATTAATATCAAAATACGGAAAAACAATTGTGGCAGCAATTTCCTCAATCTTTTTCAAAGACTAAAGAACACACTCAGAACCAACGAAATCAAAATAAGATTTAGTATTATTTATAGTATTTATTAATAATAACTCTGCTGATATTGGTTGATGTTTTTGATGATATTTGATATCAGTTGGAAATTGATTCAAAATCTCCATATATTACAAAAGGAGGTGTAATTGTTTTTGAGTAATCACCAAATTCTAAATTTTTATTTTTAGGTAGTGTATACAAAATAGTCCCAATTTGATTTTTATCGCACAAAGCAATATGTTTATCAAAAGCATCCTTTAGACGGAAACCATTGAGACATCTTTGACACCAATTACACTGCATCCTTGCATCGACAATATTATTTTTATGACAATTCATTAATCTTTGCAAATAAATGACTGCAGTATAATGATAATTTTCATTATTTTCGATTAATAATAAATAAATTGGGTCTATATTAGTTATTTTAGTTCTATGAATAATATCTAAATGAGTATGATGAGAGATATAATCATCACCGTCTTTATCAATATCTAAAATAACGGTCGAATTATAAGATAAAATATTAATGGCTAAACCCGGATTCCTCTCAAAATTTGATATATTACACAATTTCATTGAACAATCATCTATACTATAGATTCTATAGGATCAAAATTTATTTCGTTTAAGAACTGCGAGTAACTAGATTCAACATTTTTATTATTTTCTATCATTTCATGCTTTAATACAGCCAAAATACTATACACAAAACAAAGGTTATCGGAATTTTTAATATTTATTATTGCACGTTTACCTTTCAATGCTTTTGGAGTTTCAAAATATCCATGACCAGTCAATCTATTAATTTGTGAATATTTTGTTAAAATAAAATGGATTTCCATAATTTTATTTTTTATTATTATTTATAGTATTTATTTGATTTTCATTATTTAAAACATTAGCAGAATTTCTGTTTATTATTATTCCAAAGAGTGGTATTTTAGGTATAGAAAATTGACATAAATGATTTTTGTGATCATTATAAAAATTTCATATGTTTGGGTGTGGTAAGTTTCGCATTTCGGACATTTAAAGAAATCAATGCCGTTAAATTTATGATAAAATTATTTTTCCATAAGTTTATGACATTGAAGTTTGTTATGATTCTTAGAAGAATTGCAATAATTCGGATACAGTGAACCTGTATATATATATATCAAAATTATTATTAAATTGTAAATTTATTATTTTGAAAACGTTATTATAATACGTAACTATTATAGCAAAATTATCAAAAATATATTGAATAAAAAGTTATTATAAAAAATATTGCATAACTATTATATTAAAATTATTATAAAACTACTATAATAAGGTTATTTAATATTATTAAAAATTTATTTACATTATTAGAAATCTATTATCAAATTAATTATTATAAAAATATTCTATATATCTTTGAAAAATAAATTAATATAAAATTATTAGTTATATAAATTATTATAAATCATATAAATTTATTAAAAAATCAAAATAATACTTTCATTTCTTATTAACAATCTGAATATCATTAATACCAATAAAAGATGAAGTAGATGGGAAATTTTCGTTGATATAATTTTTTGGTCTATTCGCAGTAACATTCTTGATAGTATATTTATTTATCTTATCAACAGGAACAATTAACGTATTGGTATTTATTGATCTAATTTCTATAATGATTTAAAAATTTGCATAATTAAAAAAATAATAATAATTACCATTAACTGCAAGAACTATTCCCAGAAATTAAAAATACTCTGGATTATTGTGCACCAGAGTTGCTCATTTCAAATAATTTTTTTGGTTTAAACCAAAAAACTTTTTTCAAAAATTCACTTAATTTAAACAAAAAATTTTTTATCCCCCTTACGGGGTAGACTTCATTTAAACAAAAAACAAAAAAAAATTTACCCCCCACCTCCGGGGGTATGGGCAGGGTGCAGTCTTGTCACTACTAGTTATGGAATATTACTGGTAAATGTTTGCGAATTCTAGTAGCAAGGTTACAAGGTCGACATGCAGCACCAAGATAATTCCCAGAAAAGTGATCATGATCTCTTGTACGATTTCTAATAGGTTTCTTGCAGAAATAACAGTTAGAACACGATTTAAAAGCTCGATTCTCAGCAAAAGTTAAAATGTTCATTGATGTGTTTCTATTAATATCAAAATACGGAAAAACAATTGTGGCAGCAATTTCCTCAATCTTTTTCAAAGACTAAAGAACACACTCAGAACCAACGAAATCAAAATAAGATTTAGTATTATTTATAGTATTTATTAATAATAACTCTGCTGATATTGGTTGATGTTTTTGATGATATTTGATATCAGTTGGAAATTGATTCAAAATCTCCATATATTACAAAAGGAGGTGTAATTGTTTTTGAGTAATCACCAAATTCTAAATTTTTATTTTTAGGTAGTGTATACAAAATAGTCCCAATTTGATTTTTATCGCACAAAGCAATATGTTTATCAAAAGCATCCTTTAGACGGAAACCATTGAGACATCTTTGACACCAATTACACTGCATCCTTGCATCGACAATATTATTTTTATGACAATTCATTAATCTTTGCAAATAAATGACTGCAGTATAATGATAATTTTCATTATTTTCGATTAATAATAAATAAATTGGGTCTATATTAGTTATTTTAGTTCTATGAATAATATCTAAATGAGTATGATGAGAGATATAATCATCACCGTCTTTATCAATATCTAAAATAACGGTCGAATTATAAGATAAAATATTAATGGCTAAACCCGGATTCCTCTCAAAATTTGATATATTACACAATTTCATTGAACAATCATCTATACTATAGATTCTATAGGATCAAAATTTATTTCGTTTAAGAACTGCGAGTAACTAGATTCAACATTTTTATTATTTTCTATCATTTCATGCTTTAATACAGCCAAAATACTATACACAAAACAAAGGTTATCGGAATTTTTAATATTTATTATTGCACGTTTACCTTTCAATGCTTTTGGAGTTTCAAAATATCCATGACCAGTCAATCTATTAATTTGTGAATATTTTGTTAAAATAAAATGGATTTCCATAATTTTATTTTTTATTATTATTTATAGTATTTATTTGATTTTCATTATTTAAAACATTAGCAGAATTTCTGTTTATTATTATTCCAAAGAGTGGTATTTTAGGTATAGAAAATTGACATAAATGATTTTTGTGATCATTATAAAAATTTCATATGTTTGGGTGTGGTAAGTTTCGCATTTCGGACATTTAAAGAAATCAATGCCGTTAAATTTATGATAAAATTATTTTTCCATAAGTTTATGACATTGAAGTTTGTTATGATTCTTAGAAGAATTGCAATAATTCGGATACAGTGAACCTGTATATATATATATCAAAATTATTATTAAATTGTAAATTTATTATTTTGAAAACGTTATTATAATACGTAACTATTATAGCAAAATTATCAAAAATATATTGAATAAAAAGTTATTATAAAAAATATTGCATAACTATTATATTAAAATTATTATAAAACTACTATAATAAGGTTATTTAATATTATTAAAAATTTATTTACATTATTAGAAATCTATTATCAAATTAATTATTATAAAAATATTCTATATATCTTTGAAAAATAAATTAATATAAAATTATTAGTTATATAAATTATTATAAATCATATAAATTTATTAAAAAATCAAAATAATACTTTCATTTCTTATTAACAATCTGAATATCATTAATACCAATAAAAGATGAAGTAGATGGGAAATTTTCGTTGATATAATTTTTTGGTCTATTCGCAGTAACATTCTTGATAGTATATTTATTTATCTTATCAACAGGAACAATTAACGTATTGGTATTTATTGATCTAATTTCTATAATGATTTAAAAATTTGCATAATTAAAAAAATAATAATAATTACCATTAACTGCAAGAACTATGTTTCTATCATTTCTGTTTTTGGTACTGTTTGATGTTGTTGCTGATGCTAAATAAGTTAAATAGAATTTTATACATAAAATAACTTACCAATATTGTTTAAGGTATTAGATTTGCTTTGAATTTTGTAATTTCTGATTAAAATTATGTGATGATTGTATATAAATCTTATAAAATAATAATCAACCAATTAAAATCGATTTAGGAAATATAAATATATTTTCCTTGTACATAACATGTGTATTTGTGTATGCATGTTTATGTTATGTAATTAAGTGTGCAAATTTATGAAGGTTTTTATGATTTACATTTGTGTTGACATCTCTGAGTCATATATGCGTCTAAATTGCATTTTAATTGCGCATTATTATTCTAAATTAAATTAGTATCATTATAAAACTGATATAATAATATTATATAAAATTATCAAAATAATCTTAATCTAATTTCTAAAATGTTTAAAAATTTTTCAAGTAGAAAAATATTTCCAAAAAAATAAAAAATTAATACATTTATTAAGATTTCAAATAATCTAATACACTGACTAAACAGATTTTATAAGCACAATTAATATGATCTCGATATGAGCACGATATATTATTGGGGAAAGCTTCAGTCTCTTTCATATTATATTTGATCAGACGTAAATTGGGGAAATATTTCTTTAAAACTTCACTTTTATATTGATCTGTGACATAAAAAATTGCCTCAATATTTATATTTGTTAAAATACATGTTGGGCAGAAATAATCTTCTCCTTCATACCATTCCAATTTATCGGGATCATCATTTCCGGTCCAAAATAGTAGATCATTAGATATCCAAAACATTGGTCTCAAAATATTATTAACATTCATAATGCATAATTCTTTAATCATAGACTCACAAACACTCTCATTATAACCAATGAAATCAATAAAATAGCAAGGCATGATTATAACATTTATTTAAACTAGAATTGTTTATACATTGAATTTAGGCAATGTTGACCACATGTTTGAATAATTGGATTTTGGTACTGTATTTTATTATACATGATTGATTTACCGATTGTTTGTAGTTTACTAACTAATAAAGATGGATAATAATATCCCATTGAATCAAAAACATGCATTTTATCTGGCTTCACATATATTGCAATCCAATGTTCTCCGGCGAGAGTTGACGATTGAGTATAGATAATTATTGCTTGGTTATTATTTAGGCATGGGATTTTATCTTATGGGAATACTCCAGCAAACTGATTCCGCAACAGCTTTTTCCATCTTGATTAACCTGAATAGAAATAATTAAATAAAATTATAAAGTATTTAAAAAACTTACTCCATGATAATTTGATTTCATTGTTTACCACATTTATACTCAAACCAACAATGTTTGAACTTTGTTCAAACTAGTACTGATTTACTGACAGTAATTTGTATTTCTCTTTTGAAAACTCCACACACTATTACATATACTGATTCTGTAAGCAATTTATTAAACTTTACACTCTGTTTTAAATTTCCTTGTTGTGGTAATTAACTTTGATTCAAATCAAAATCTGGTGACAAGACAAAAGTAAAGAATGGGTATTTATCTTTAAAATCTTCAAGAGTGATACCACAATTCATGTTTTTATCCAAATATTCAAGATTTCTCACAATACTTTGCATATAAGTTGTAGTATAATCATTATTTTCAAAATCTTGTGTATACGTTTCTCTATAGTCATTATTTTTAGTCAGAGTTTATGAGGGAATATCCAAATGTTTAAAGACTGAAATGCTACAAGAACAAAATTTGGTAATCTTTTATCAGTAAACAGTTGTTCTTTATAAAATAACGATGAATCTATACTGATTGTAAAGTCAACAGTTTTTTTACTTCTAATTGGATATATAGGATTTCTGGAATTTAAACCAATTTGATGTCCAGCTAAAACAGATGGTTCTACTCGAACTCGACGAATTATTAATTTTGCTTCCAATATTTTTACCTTTGGCTCTTCTGTTAGAGATTGTATATTGTAATGTAACGAATTTCTTTTCAGTGTTATGTTAACATTAGCTCCAGGTAGTAGACGCTTTGGTTGATCCATAAAATCAATTTGTAATAAAGAACATAATGCAACTATTTTTGATTATGCAATTAATGCGGTCCTTGCCTTATCATTTGAAATATATCCAATGGGCGCTAAACAAGTGTTTTTACAATCTTCATTATAATTTAAAATAGTTTCGATTAAAGCTTTTGGGTATATTTTCCGTTTTCAACTTAAATCTTTTGACTATTGTGTCCAACAACCACATCACTGAAAAGTGTATGGAACAGATAATTGTTAGCTTTTGCATCGGAAGATGTCAGTAAGTCTTTCCCATTATTATTTGTAACTTTCAATTTAATGTACAATAATGTATCATTTAAATCAATGTATTCAGTATGAGAACCAGTTATCTTGAATTCAATGTCACTTTTGTTATCAACAATTGAATTTAAAGGAAAACATCTTCAAATGTCGCATATTCTATTACCGCTTGAGGAGCAGGTCGGTCAAAGATACATAATTCAATTTTTCCACAAATCATTATTCGAATATAGTTCCACGTCCTGTCATTCTTTTGTTTATATACCTTCGTCGTCGTCGCTTCGGTTCAGGTTCATATTCTTCTTCTTCATCATTTGATGCCTCTGCAGAAATTACCTTTAGTATTGCTTCTTTGAATTCAGATATAGCATTCGATTTTAAAGTTGGTAAGAGTTTGGCATTATTCATTATTACATCTTTAACAGTTTTCATTCCAAAATTTCTTATACGTTTAAGAATAGGTAATGCAAATCGACCAATAGTTTTTAACCATCCAGAACCATATTGCTTACCAACAAAATAAGGTAATTCACCACCAGTTTGACTCTTGGCATAAAGTGAAATTATATCGGGATTAGACATGTCTAAAATGTAAAGTTACGTGTGTTTTTGAATCTTTTGTAAATTGGATTAATTTTCCACTATCATCGCGTATATTAATTTCCATATTGTTTATTCATGTTCTTCCAACAGGTAAATACATGGGATTTTCAATTTTTATTTGTACAACTTCATCTTATTCATATTTTCTAATCCATACAGCTTTCAGAAGTCGAACCAATGAATCACCAACATTTATTGGCTCAATAATATCACTATAGATAAACATTTGTTGATGGTGATTAAATATTTTTCCTTTGCGAATACCAACAAATTGAGATTCATTATATAATTGTTTCTGTAATCCAAATGTTTACCAAGTTTTTATCGAAAAAAATTTCTTTTATGTTTTCACTGAGAACGAATTTGAAGATATTCTCATGTAATTCAATAGATTTGAAAATATTTGGGCAAATAAAACATTAAATCTTCAAGTTTCCGTATATATAAATCCTTAGTAAACGTAAACACTGAATCTTTTAAACATCTGTATGTTAATTTAAAATTGATTACTTGTTCTTTCTCATATGGGGGTGACACTATTTGAAATGTACCATTGGGACTTGTGATTTTTGGTTCTGGAATTCCCAACTGTTTTACCGATTCCATATCTTCAAATGTTATTTCAAATGGATGAAAATCTTTAACTGACTTGAATGGATTTGATTTATATTCAATCCTTGAATTACTATAATATGGAAATGTGTTGTACACAAATGTATAATCAAGTAAGGCAACTTCTCAATTGCCATCTAAGTAAATAGGGTTTTGTAACTCTACGATAAAGGTACTAGCATCATTCGGATGAATTAATGAACAACTATTGCTTGGTAAAATAGTGAAAAAAGTGTTCATTCTATTTGAGATGATGATATCCAAGTTGGGTTTTGATAGCCATGCCACTTGACGTAATATTGTTTATCATTGTCTATATCATTGTTATATTTTTATTTCAGAATCTTTTCAATTCTAAAGACAGTGGGTGGTGGAATAACCTGCAGTTTCTGTTCGTAACATTTACCTTGGATTTCATTATTATCGATATTTGTAATCACATACATAACTGGATTTTATTTCTTATTAATCTTTGATATTTTAAATGAATGGTGAAGCGGATATTTTACTCATTCAAACATGGTCACCAACTTTGTATTTGGGTTTCTAAGGTTTATCTTGTTGTGGCATTTTCATAACATCTGTTACATCAATCGGTCTCAAACCTTTTAAACCTCGATGGGACGAATGATTGTAACTATGAATTATTATCGGTAAAACATTTATCCAAGTTTTGTTACCTTGATGCACAAACTATTTCTTCAATCGATCTCTTAAGGTTCAATCAAATTTTTCTACGTGGGCATCTTTGAATTGAGAAAATACAGAGTAATGATTTACTCCATTGATAGTTTCTTTAACTTTGCTATTTTAAAATTCTTTACCTACAAAATACAAAAAAATATTATTAATTAAATAAAATTAATTAATTTCTTACCTAAATCAGTTTGCAAATTGTAAGATTTACAATTTTTAAACATTGTTTTTATTTCAGATGCCACATCATTAGCGGATTTTGTTTTCAATGGTATGGCGCGGGCAAATCTACTGAAAATATCAATACATGTCAGAATATACCTGTATCCCTTATTGATTTTCAATCAAATCCATATGCCATAAATCATTAATACCATATTTTTTATATGATCTAGTACAAAACCGTTTCATCATTGGTTTGTTTAGACTGTATGCCAGTTGATCTGATAACCATTTTTGTGTTTCATTTTTTGAATTCGGAACTCGTTTCTTTAACTTTTCTACTCCACCGAAACCTGCAGGGTCTTTTCGGTTTGTCCATATCTTCTCCATTTCAACAAGAAGATTTAAAATGTAATACAGGATTAGGTATTGATTGCCCATTGTTTATCAAGATTGTTTAAATCATTGTTTATGCAGAGCTACCTATTACTCCACCTAACAAAGATAATGCAATCGGTAACAATGCAACTATAAAACCTCCACGCTGTTTAAATATAATTTTTCGCATCAATCGTTTGTTTTTTTTATTGACTAAGGATAAAAGTGATTTTTTGTGGTTGTTTAAGTTTTTTTGCTTTGCTAATATCAACATTACCGCGCACAACGTTAACAATGATTTCAAGCAAGTAATAAACAACAGACGAAAGGAATGATTGTAAAATACTTGATCTTTTCAAAACTGGTGCTTTAATCCAAGTATTAAAATATGGTATACTACGTTGTAATTTCATTTTTAAAAATATGTTATCATTACATTTTGTTTATAATTTAATCCATTTTTTCGGTGTTGTGAATGGTTTTTCCTTAATTATTTTTGATGTTTTTTTGTTCTTAAGTATTTTCTTTAATGATTTCTTTATTATTTTCTTTACAGATTTCTTACTAGATTTCTTTACTAGATTTATTTCCGGCTTAATTAAAACTTTTTTGAATCCAATTTTTATTTAATTAGTTTAATACTTTAATTTTGTTTATAAACAATTACACCATCCTTATTGAAAATATCTGTTCTCACCCGTATATCATACAGACATTGCTGAGTAAAATTAAAGAATTAATATCCATGGGGTATTTTGGTTGCATCTTGAAATGAATCCATTAAAAAGTTGCGATTGTTGGGATATGCTTGTCTTGCAAGAAAATCAATAAAAGTTGCCTCTCTATGGTTTTTGAAAACAACTAGATATTGAACAAGTAAATTACGTGTTCGATGTGCATCACCCTGATAAATATTTTATTTAATTGCTTTATTATTTTGTTGTCCAGTATTATGAAATATTGTTTTATTTTTTATTGACTTGCATTGGAAACCATGTTTATTTGTTATGTAATAAGAGAAAATGTATCATACAAAGAATATGCATGATAGATGCAATAACTTTGAAAAGTAATACTCATAACATTTGCACACTGACACTGATTATTTAGAGGTCATGATTCATGTTACACACACACACACATATATATATATATATCATTTGCAATAATATTACATTAATTTGATTGGTTGTTCTCAAATATTTGCAAATATAAATACGAAGATAAATCGAGGTATAATCATTATTTAAAAATCATTATTAAAAATAAACTCCGTGAAATTATTTACTTCTCCATATTCTAAACTAATTGGGTATTTAACAAATGAAGATGTCGTCGCTGTCAATAAAGTCTTGAACAAAATCAATAAGAAGCTAAATGCTAATTAAAATATATTCATCAATAATCAAAAAACCCGCTTCCATGATGAATTCGATGGAATTCAATTTAAAGAAAATGAAATCTGGCTTATTAATATTATAATCCAAGGATATAAGATCGATTCAAACGATGTCGTGTCCCTGATTTGGAAAATTGAAAGCTCCAGAATCTCTTTCGAATTTTAAATTTTTATTTAATATAAGTTTATTGAAAATCTTTATAGTTTTTAAAATGATTTGTATTAATTTTGGCCTATGATAATTTTAATGTTTAATGAAATTACTTGTAAAAAATATGTTACTTTTTTATAATCTATAATTGTAAATATTATTATTATAATTATTATTATTATAAAAGATAACGCCAATAAAAAACTTTTCGTACGATATATTTCGATAGCATAATTATGATATGTGAAGCATTGTTGATAAGGTCATTGGATTCAAAGATTAATGTGCAAAGTGCTGTGACTACGAATGTTTTGAATGTTTTTAAATAGTTTACGTATGTTAAATCATGTTTATGTATTGTTTTTTAAAAAAAACTTTTTTTTAATATTATTAAAATAATTGAAATTTTAAATTACATTAATTTTTTTAAAAAAGTTATAATATAAATGAAATTTTAAATTAATTAAAAGTTATTTGAATATATTTTATAAATATTTATTTATTACAAAATTAAATTAATAAAAAATAATTTGTTTAAATTAAATGTTAATTCATAATATTTTTAGTTGGTTTTGATTACCTGAAGATGATATTTATGCTATCGAAATATATCGTATGGAAAGTTTTTTTTGGCGTTATCTTTTAATTAAATCGTTGCCAAATTTATTTAATTATTATTATTATTATTATTATTATTATTATTATTATTATTATTATTATTATTATATTTGTTGTTGACCTATATCTGACGGGCTCACATCATACTACTGACGTCATTAATGGATGGTCCCGTATTAAAATATTGAGTAAAAACAAAAATTCAAAAGAAATTTTTAGTATGATTTTAGAAAGACATTTTATCTATTTACATCCTTAAGCACATACATTGTTTTATGTCTATAATTATTGTAGAATATTAAATATTCATTCAAAAGAACAACATAAAGATAAGATTGATCACTAAAATACACAGGCCGTAGTAAATGCGTATCTATTTCTATTAATTTGCTAATGCATTTTAATAATAAATGTTTTCATACTTAGAAGTTTATCGTGCTGCCCTTCACTAGTCTAAAATTGTTATTGCGGCCCAAGACATGGGTTGAGTTTGATAAGACTGTTACATATTTTAATATTTAAATGATTTTAGATATTGTTAATTAGTGTTAAGTACGTTCAATGCATAAAATCTTGTATTTTGGTGTTAAGAAGTAATATATTAAACTCATAAAAATGTAAATTTTTTGAAAATTTCTGATACCTAAAAACGGTAAGTTGAAGACAGATGATGTTTTCAAAAAGTGTGAATTGTAAAATTCTGTTTTGCGTGACAAATTGTGATTTTTGTCAATAATAATATTAGAATATTCCAAATTGATTGAATAATTAAGGACGTGTGTGAAAACCTTCCTTTAATTCTTAGAGTGTTCTGGGCGCTTAAATGCGTATGCCAATTATTTTAGTTTCTCTTGTAGTAATTTTATGTGAGGTAAAGATATGCGTCTTTCTTAATAACAGCAGAAAACAAATGATATGTGCGAGGGCAGATCGATTTTTTAGAAAATAAGTTAGCAACATCAGTAATAACTCACAAACAGACAACTCTACGAACATTATTATAGTATAATTTATTTTTGATATCTTACAAAATGTTGCGTAATAAAAGAAGATTATGAATCAAACGATTTAGTTAATAATGAGGTGTAGTTGAATAAATGGACCCTCATTTGGACAGCATTTTTATCAAATAATCTGATAAATCTGTCAGATAAATCCATTTTGCCAATTGTACGGGGCTTTTAATCTTTCTATAGTCTTACAATATAGACTATTGTTGAGGAATTTATAATAATTTTTATCTTAACTTTTTGTTGATTCGGCTCAACATAACGTTTGATAATAGGATGTTGTTTAAATCTGATAACCTGGCGAATATTTACAACTTGCACACCTTATATTAAATACATTGTAATTAAGGGCAAATGCACTATAAACTTTTTCAACTTTTGATACACTCATCTGTTATGCTGCCACAGGAAAATCATTCAAAAGATCGGGAAGTTCATTCGGCCTTTCCAATTCAACCTCCACAGTATATTCATATGAATATAAATTCTTACATTTTTCTAAAGTAACTATAAATCTATTTATTTTGTTTTATTTTGAGACCATAAGGATTTGCTTAACTTTACTATTGTAAAACTCCTTGCCTATAATAATAATAATAATAATAATAATAATAATAATAATAATAATAATAATAATAATACCTAAATCGGTTTGCAAATTGTCTGGATGCCCATTTTTAAATAAATTATTAATTGCTTTAGCTATTTCCTCTGCAGATTTTGTCTTTGTTGATACACCGCGGGCAAAACGACTGAAAACATCAATACATGTTAAAATATATTTATAACCCTTGTTAATCTTCGAATACGGTATCATCTCCATCAAATCCATTTGCCATAAATCATTAATACTCAATGTCTTATAAGCTCTAGTTGGAAATCTTTTCCGCATTGGTTTGTTTAAACTGTACGCAAGCTGATCTGACAACTACATTTGCGTTTCATTTTTCGACTTTGGGACTCTTTTCTTTAACTTTACCAATCCACCGAAACCTGCTTCGTCTTCTGGGTTCGTACAAATCTCTCCATTACAACAAGATGATTTAAATTTTAATTTAACATTAGGTAATGATTGACCCATCGTTTATTGTGATAATAATGATATTGCTAATGGTAACATTGCTTCGATAAAACCGCCTTGTTGTTTATATATGATTTTTCTCATTTGCTGACGATTTTTATTATTTACTAGCGATAACAAAAGCTTACGATGTTTATTCAACACTAGTTTTTTAGATTTACTAATTTTAATTTTACCTGTGACTACTTTTAGTAGAATTTTGAGTAAATCATCGACAAAAAAATTTGAAAATGATTGTAAAATAGACATTCTTTTCATACTCGAAGCCTTTAACAATGCATTAAAATATGGGAAACTCTTATAATTTTTTACAATTTTAACTGTTTTCTTACTCTTTTTAATAATGTTTTTCGAAATTAGATTCATTTCGGGAAAATTCTCGGTTATTAGTTTTATAGATTGTGTATAACTAGTCTTTGGTGAAACTGTGTTTTTCTTTTTAATATTTTGTTTACGTTTTCGGACATTTTTAAGCCTGAAATTCATAAACATTTTTTTCATGTTAATGTTTTCAACTTTGTTTATAAACCATGGCACATTCTTTATTGAAAATATAATTTTTTCCCGTAAATCGTCATTGCACTGTTGTGTGAAATCTAGAAATATATATCCATGCGGTGATTTTGTAGCATCTTGAAATGCACTGATAAAAAAATTACGATTATTAGGGTATGCTTGTCGAGCAAGAAAATCAATAACTGTTGCATCTCTAGAATTCTTGGAAATAACTAAATATTGAACATTTAAATTCCTTGTTCGATGTGCACAACCCGGATGAAATAAATTTTGAGTAATAAAGATCACAGTAACACCGACACGTCTACTGATTTTTGTGAATAAATTATTAAAATCCTTTTCTTTATTAGCTTCCTGATACAAATCATTGATAATGATAACATCGCCTTTCCTTAATCGACTTAACCAGTTTTTATCGAAACCCTTTACTATTTTCATGTTTTTCAATTTACAGAAATTATCTTGAGTTAATCCATGTTCTTCATCTGCACCCCTATGCCAATAAATCTTGTTGAATTTTATTTGAAATAAATTAGATTTCAGTAATTTACACACAAACATAGTTTTACTTCTACCACTTGAGCCGACGATTTGATATACCGCATCATTTCTTAATTCCATTATTAATTTGTATAATTATAGGTTTTTGTTTATATTATATAATTTAATGAACTCTTTCTAAAAATCATATATATATATACATTAATATTTCATTATCGTTTAATTATGTTATCAAATATAAATTATAAAGGAACTTTCGATGTATCAAAAATGACGTTTCCAAATGGTAAACCCCAACAAATTGTTGATAGGAGTGGAAAATACCCTATAATATTTTTCATATCCGGCAAATACAGAATCATGGATGCAAGAAACCTTTAGACGTCAATAAATTACAGTATAGAATAAAGGATATTAAAATACAGTCAATTAGGGTTACTATGGATATGGGGCAATCTATCAATCTATACAACATGTCAACAAAATGTCTTTGTATGTTCGAGCCAGAATTATTTTCTGCACTGAGGCTTTTAAAATACAACCCAATGTGTGTTAATGTGTTTGCCAGTGGGAAAATAGTCATATTAGGGTTGCGAAATCTAGAACACAAAAATATTGTTACAAGCATACAAAATGAAATAACGGGATTGGTCGACATCTGACTGGCTAATTATTGATTAAAACAACTTGGTTATTCATTTTATTTCATTTTTAAAAATTGAAAATACTACACCGAAGAAAAATATGCAGAAGAAAAATACCAGTCAATATGGTAAATTTATTATTTATTTATTTTCTTTCATTATTATTTATTTAGATACATATGCCCCTATGGTAATTGACCGAATTATTTACTATTACCCTCAAATGAAACTTTTACGAAAATAAATGTTTAGAATTTTGATTTTTGTTTTGTTTTGTTTTATTTGTTGATAATAATTAATAAATTATAGTTTTATTTGGTGGTAACAATAACAATAGAATAATAATAGAATAATAATAATAATAAAACATGATATTAATAATAATCATATAAAGAAATTTTATATAGATGAGAAAGTTTGATGTATGTAAAATCATATACAAATTCAATGTTTTCTTTGTAATTCACATACAGTTTTGTATATGTATGCAGTCACGCACTTATCATGCACTTATCATGCACTTATCATGCACTTCTCATGCACTATCTTTTTGTTATAATTAATAATAGAAATATACATGATTCTGATTGGTTAATCAATATCTATCAAGGGTATAAAAGCTCGTCACCACCTTATAAATACCATAAATCAAACATGATCAAGAAAATCAATGCTATCAGTTTCCAAGCAGTTCAGATGTTCTACAATTATAAAATGTATTTTTTAAAGGAGCCTATCAATATGTAATTGGCAAATCCAGTCAAACTCCGTTGAACTCAATTTCAATCGCTGGGATACTCTCAATGATAGATATCAAGGATATTGATACGGTTTTCAATAAGATCAATTCGAATTTAAAATGCATTCTTTAATAGTCAATATACCAGATATTATGATGCATTTACAGAAATAGGTTTCAAAGAACAGGAAACTGGTATTTAACAATCGCAATCCATGGATATAAAGCTTATTAAAATGATGTGCTTTCTCCAATCTGGAAAATTGTTACTGCTAAACTTTCACAAATATTTTAATGTTTAGTGTTTAATAAATGTATTAATGTTTTCTTTGTTATTCTATAAACAAAATTATAATTAGTTTTAAAATAGTTTTAAAATGATGTTTGAAAAAGGTAAAATATAAAATAATTAATTAATTTTCTTTTAGAATATTTAATAAACGTTTTGTTTGATAAACTTGAAGAAATAACCGGTGTAAAAATTAGAGATATGTTGACTCTAGTTAAAGCATTGAGTAAAGAAGATTCATGTTGTGATTCTGAATGTCAGAGTGACGATGGAGAAATTGATAGTGAAATTATTAATGATACCGAAATTATTAAAGATGAAGTTGAGCCTACCGAATTTAAGACTTGTGTTGACCATGTTATAGAAAATATAATGATAGAATATTGTGATGATGAAGAATGTACATGTAATAATAAATAAATCTTTAAAAATGTAGTTTTTTATTAATAATAATAAAAAAGAAATATTTATTAAAATTTATGATAAATTTTATTAAATATATATAAAACCGATGCTCCAGTTAATAGTTTTAATAAAAATTTACAATTTGCAATATAAATATCTGAACGTTTGGCTTCTGCGGCAACTTGAATAATCGTTGACCATCCACCGTTTGTTTCTACCCATGGATCAATTTTTGTTTCTATCACCTAAATAATGATAAATTAATAACAATATAAAGTAATTTACCTCTATAGACCATTCAAAGTAATTTTCATAGTCGGATCCAGATTTTAATATCATGTGCTTCATATACATTAATCCTACTATTATTCGCATCCATTTATTATTTTCATCGAACATGTAACTAAATATTGATTTGAATGACTTCTTTCTCTCCAATGTTGGCAAATTGAGAATTTTTTCATAATCAAATGGGATGTCTTCTATGATTTTCTCGGTACGGTTTACCATGAATTTTATGTTTTTAATGATATCATCTTCTTCTCTATTATTAGAAACCAGCTCATTCAACAAAGTTATAAAAAATTTAGTTTCTTGAATTTTATAAAAATATTTGAAAGTGTAAGCTTATTTATACTATATTCGACCAATCAGAATCATGCATTTAAGTAGCAATACTAAGAAAATATGTAAAAATATATAATGGAAATGGCAATGATGATTTTTTGGCACTGCTAACATTAACTTCGTTCAATTTGTTGCCACTGTTAACCGGTTGTTGAACTTCTTTCATTATACGACTAACTGATCAGTTGTTTTATTAAAATAAAATTTTATACTATATTGAACTTGATTCATCATTTTTTCATTAAGTTTACTATTTTATTTCAATTCTAATATTGATTTTCTTAATTCATTTTTGATAATACCAATGGTCTTATTTAAATATATAATATCATCATATAAGTCGTTTTTAGCTCTTTTTAAAGTCTCATATGTATGTTCAAATCGGAATTCTAAATTACTCATTCTTTCAGATAATCTTTTGACTGGAGTTTTCAAATATCTAGGCCTATCTATCATATACAAAATATCCATCAATACTGCTGTATCAGGACATACACATCTTGTTGAATTTTTACCTTGAACGGTTACAACAATTGAGTTGACCATATTAAAAACTAATAATATTATTAAAATTTCTTTAATCATTTTCAAAACAATATAAATTAATATTTATTGTTTATAGCTAAAGATTTGTATGTGTGTGTGTCTAAATTAGTATAAAAGTAATTGTTATTTCAATTTTTTATCATTATAATAGATGTACCGAGCGCAGTTCAAGCTATGAATGAAATTAAACATTATGGTAATTAATAATTACTAATATTATTATTACTTGTTTTTTAGATGATTATTTTAAAGTTATTAAAGAACTTCTGGAATTCTATTATCCATAAATAAATGAAATTATGGATAAGCCAGCATCAATAATTCCAGACTTGATATTCAATCATACATCAATATGGATATTTTCCGTAATCGACGAGTTCTTATGGGATATCGAACAAAACAAAATGTCAAAAGATATGGAACCTGAATATCCCTGTGGTGATGGATTTCATTGCTGCGTTGCCCGATATCGAAAATATGTGGAATGGGCTTTGAATAAAGCTCTTCGACAATATTACTATAGTAGAATTATTTCATTATAATAAAAGTTTTTGTTGTATGTCTTGATTTTTTATTATATATTAATAATAATAATAATAATAATAATAATAATAATAAAATAAGTAATAGTTAAAACATTACTTATAAAAATAAGCAATAGAATAAAAATTAAAAAATATTAATAATTAAAACACTACTTATTTTTATAAGTAGTAATTTTAAATTTTAAAATTTAAAAAAATAATATGACCTTGAGAAATTTTGAATGACCTTGAAAAAATATGATGAGTCATCTAGTGACCTTGAGAAATTTTGATGAGTCATGGTGTTTGTTTCAATGACCTTGAATGAATCATTGTCTTTGTCTTTAAAAATTTTGTACTTTTAGACTTAGAATAAAACGATTTACCCCCCTCCCCTGGGGGTTGACCTAGCGGTGACACATTCCTCTACTATTTCTGCTTTTAAATCATCAAATTATTTTGTCAAAAATTAAAAATCTTGCTTTCATAAATCACAAATTCTTTAAAATCTTAAAAAAAATTAATGTTCATAAATTTTAAAAAACCGAGACTTTAACAAAATTTAAATATAACTTTCAACAGAATATTTAAAAATATTTTTAACAAAACTATTTTACATTTAGTTTCACCCGGCATCAAAAAATTGCGCTTACTAATATCAATCAATTCTATCAGTCGACTGTGATCGAAACCTTGGGAGCAGAAATGGCGGGCAGTCATTCCAATGTATGTGGTAATACACCCATGACATTTAAATTGAAAACCAAGATCCGAAAAAAATCTAAGTAGGACTTGAAATCCACTTATAAACAAAAAATTCAGACAAAAATTGTATTCACTGATACTAATCAATTCTTTCAGTCAACAGTTATCAAGAACTTGAGAACCGAGATGACGGGTAGACATTCCAATATAAGTGGCATTACACTCATAACATAAATATCTGAATATCATCTAAGTAAACGTGAAATCTATCAATAAACACAATGACGATCCTAAAATGCAAAATACAATCCAAAAAACAACCTTCCTATTGAAATCAAACAAAGCTTATTCAATAATTGATAGGTTTTCATTCATTAAAATTCTACATCTCTTCCTCAATTCCAAAATCATTGATAGTTTCTCATTCACTGAAGTTCTACATCTCTTATTCAATTCAAAAATCATTCTCTTGAATATTGGAACAAACGAAGTTAAACTTTCAAATTGATTAAAAGAATCACAAAATTGGCTCTGAACTAAATTAAAGAAACACACCAATCCAAAATATATATTCAGCTACAAAATATTTCAACAGAATTTCTGCCTTAGTCAGGTAGTCTTGAAATTAAAACTATTTAGAATAAACCATTTTTATTTTAAAAAATATATGCTTTTAACATTAAATTCTAAACATTTTTTAAGAGAGCTTGAGGGTATTTTATTTTTTAAACTTTCAAAAAACTCTAGATGAGGGGAGTCTTTAAAAAAAATTTGAAAATTTTCTAAGTCAATGCCAGGATGAGTCATACCTTTTTTCAACCAATCAGAAACAACTGTTCCTGATCGGTGTGAAATTTATTTTTATTTTTCTAAAACAATGTTTCATCCGATAAAATTAGAACTCTTTGCTACAAAATAAACTTACCTGACAATCTAAGTCTGTGATATTTTAACGAATAAAATTTCTAATCTAAGCATCAAATATCATTTAAATGAATGTTATTAATGTTCATGGAAAGTCCTTTTGTTTTTCTAAAGTCCCTGTTTACAAATTTATTGGCATAAGATGTGACGCGATTCATATAAGTGAAATGTCCCAAATATTTCCCATTTTTTGTTAAGAATAAAAAGTAAAATAATTACTAGGAAAAATTAAAAGGATTATTAAGAATCTTTAAATTCATAGAAAAATGTGATCTCTTATTCGAAAATATAATTCTTTCATCAATATTCCACGAAGATTTATGAATATTTATTAAGTCCAGGATTTTATTTTTTGAAGCCGCAAATATTTATTTTCCTCGTTTATGATTCTATTCGAAAACGCAAATTAATTAAATTTATATTTTACTAGAATATAATATAAATAATAAAAACTAGTTTTGATTATTTTGTTTAAATGAATGGATATTCGTTACCGGAATTTACATGTCAAATTTCTTGCATCCAATAATGACAGTAATAAACATGTTTATGATATATAATTAAGTTAACAAGAATTTGGTCAACATTTTGTAATGTCGAATTCCATAAATGTTATTTAGGATGAAATATGGTGTAAATCAAAAATGTGATTAGCTGCCTATTTATAACCGGATCACGCAATCTTTGAGGATCACATTCCTCGGAATGTATTTCTGTGGATAATTATTATTTGTTACCGTGAGACGGTTCTGAATTCCTAGAATAGTTTATTTGCGAGCAAATCAACATTACTGACATTTTACTATGTAATTGTCGAGGGGGATTTTTATATTTCTTCGGTGAAATACCGTTATTCTTCAAAGTACATTTCCGAAATAATTAATCTTTTGGGATTAGGAATATTTGCATGTCTTCATAATTTTCATATTCAAAAGTGCATTTCAATCAATTAGTATTTTTACTGCTATTTGTGGTTTTTTCACAAATAATTTAACAACAATTTAAACATTTTTGAAGTTGAAATAATATTTTACGTAGGAAATTATTGTTTTAAAGGTTTTGTTTTTTCAGTACAAATGATCAATTTCCATTAATTTATAAAAAATGATCAAAATCCTAGAAATTTAAATTAATTATTTTTAATTTTTCATCATTTTTTTCATGATTTAAACACTTTTATTTTTAAAATTTTATGTAGGTTTTTAAAACAAAAATATTAATTATTTGAAAGTTGAGAAATGTTTATTTAAAAAGAGAAAATTAGTACTTTTATTTTCGAAGAATTACGAATAGCAAATAAATATGTAATTGTAGAAGGAGTTTTTATATATTTCTTTAATGGAATAACGCAAATAAACTATTCTAGGTATTCAGACACGTCTCACGGTAACAAATAATAATTACCCACAGAAATACATTCCGAGGAATGTGATCATAAAAGATGGTGTGATCCGGTTATAATAGGCAGCGAATCACATTTTGGATTTACACCATATTTCATCCTAAATACGAATATTTGCATCACTTTATTATTTTCATAATTTTCGAAAAAATAGAATATGAAAATATGTCACATCAGAAAGTGCATTTAAGTTAATTATAATTTTAATGTTATTTTTATGAAAATTTTGTTATTAAAAGTAAATGCCAATAAAACACTTCATACGATATATTTCTTCAGTTTAACATCCATCTTTAGGCACCAAAAACAAACTCAATATTATGGATTATTTATATTTATTTAAACAAATTATTTTTTTATTAATTAAATATTCTAATAAATAAAAAGTATAATAATCTAATTCAGGGCTTCTTAAACCATGGATCGCATAGCAAAATTCTGGGGTCGTGAGAGATAAAAATACAATTTAACAGAAAATGTTTTTTAACTTGTAAAATTATTGTTATAAAGATAAAATAACAATTATCGTAGATAAATATATCATAAAATCTTCTAGTTCGGAAAGATTGTTTGTACCTGCTTTCTATTAAGAGTATTGTAATAACTTGAATAACATTTACTATGAATTAGAAGATGTTATAGGAATTTTAAAAAAATATAAATTTATTTTTCTTTTATATTTGTATGGGGTCGTCAAGAAACTCGCAATCATAAATGGGGTCGTGAATTACAAAAGTTTAACAAGCTCTGATCTAATTCAATTAAATATTTTAATCGAACACTTTAATAAATAAATATATAAAATTTTCAAAATTTTTTAAACAATAAAAAAACATCAATTTATCACAATTTAACATACTCAAACTATTTCAAAACATTCGCAGTCATAGTACTTCGCACATTAATCTTTGGATTCAATGACCTTATCAACAGTGCCTCACATATAACACGTTTCTAATAATTATTAAAACTTTTCAACAAAATTTTAAAATAAGACATTATTATTTTACTTTTACAGTCTTTATTGAGGCCACTAATATCGGTCAAACCCTAAAGTGAATTGCAAATATTACTGAATAACACTAGTTTATAATTATTTTTATTAAACATTTATTAATGTTTACCATATTTTAGATTTAAAATTTGACTTTATTTTCAGAAATGTCTCTAAAGGATATTGAGGTTTGGTTTTATATTTATTGATTAAATTAACAATTTAAATTAAGGTTAGAGAGTTATCTATTAGTTAGGATCTTACTTTTTCAATACTTGATAGGCTTTTGGCATCAAATTTTGATGATATATCTCTACTCAAATTGAGATATATCCTTTAAACATGAATTTGTTGTATACTTGTTTGGATTTAACAAAACGTAGATGGAATTATCAAGCTGCAGAATATTTTTAAATGACATTAATCCTTCGAAATTTAATATACTCAGTGTTTTCTAGTTATGTATGGATTTTAGACTTGGAGAATATCGAGAAATTATTCTATCTTTGATGGTTAATTGGGTTAAAATAGAAATAAGAATCATAAATCACATAGAAGATTCAAGAAAAAAGTTTCTGCTATGTTCAATTTGCCGAAATAACAAAATATCCATTTTATATTTACCTTGTGGATATATAAGCATTTGTTCTTCTTGTTTCCAAAGTACTAGTAACTGTAAAATTTGTGATGTAAATATTGAAGAATATAATTTTCTTTAACTGTTTTCACCAATCGAATTTGATAAAATTTATGATTTCAATTGATTACTAAATTTATTGTTTATTTAAATATATGTTTTAAACATAAAATATGCTCTGATTTTTGCTTTTTAGTGACTATAAAGCAATATTTTGTAATCTTAAAGTTTTAAAAATATATATCTAGATATTCATAAAAATATCTCTTTATTTTTTTCTATTTATTTATTGATAAACCATAACTCTCATTGTTATAAATTTTACATCAAATATGATTTTTAAAATATATAGAAAATTGTCTAGATGTTTTAAAAATGTATTTAATACTCTAAATTGAGCAAAACAATCTATTCATTAGTAAGATATACCTAAATAATGTTTGTTTTAACTAGGTATTATACTTAAATGATCTATGGTTTTGTTTAATTGATCCTAATAATAATAAATTTCTGATCACTACCCATAAATTGTTTTTGTTAAATTTTTCAAAATGATCAGATATTTCTAACACTTACACATATATTGCTTTTGCAATTGATGTGTTTCTTGAAAACTGCTTAGTATTTCTAACTAAATTTCAATAAACCTGGTCATTAATACCTCAAATAACAATTTATTTTGAACCAACTTAGGTACTTTATCCGTTGATTTACTAAACTTATCCAAAATGATCATGAATTTCTTATAAAATGCTGATAAAATTTCATAAATGTTATCCAAAATATTTATATATTTTATCATAAATACATGTATTGTATAAGAAATTGTTAAATTTACCTTAAATTTTATTATATTTCAATCGAAATTGTTTAATGACATTCCAATATCTATATTACTTGCTAAACTATCAAATTCTTAGATAATTTTGTAAGTAATAGATATATTGGAATGTCATCAAAAAATTATTATCTACAATCTTATCTAAGCAGTTGTAAATGATATAAAAATATTCATGTTTTACTATCTAATATATTGATGTTCTTATATGTTGTCCAGATATGATTTCCGTAACATATTGTTTAGGTGTAAATTTGATAAAACTTTCAAAATGTAAATTTATCACAAAAATCCTTTAAATGCAAATAAATTATTTAAAATCTCTGATTGATATATCTATTAATATATTTAGAAATGAAGTATAGATTTAAAACTATGAATGTCAGGTTAAATATTTGATTAAATAATTGATAATTAATATAATTGTGTATTGTGATTTTATTTGAAATAATAGTTTATCAAGTATTGTGCTCCAGAAGTTGTGACATTAAACATTTAGAAATAGATGTAAGAGAATTGATTACACATTGTACCTGAAATGTTAGAAATTACGATTTTTTGTAATAATATATATGATAGTTGTATGGATAATTGTAGATGTTTTGAGAATCTAATAAACGAGAAATGATTTATGTTTTACATGTTGAATTATAAAAGATGTATTGTAAAATTTTAGATAAAAAATAATAAAAATAAAATATATAAATAAAAATACTTAAAATTTCATTATTTGAAATTATATTAATTTGAGATAGTAAAATTTTATTAACCTTTAACGTAAAAATAAGTATATATCTAAGTCACGTTGGACTTCAACAATTAGCATGATAATTAGAAAATGTGATGTATAGTCATGTCTGGTTATCTGGTATTTACCAATGAAATAGAATAAATTTCCGGTTCCAAACAATACTAAATACAACTACGATGGATTAAAACAAAAGTGATTTTCCTTTTAAAATATTATATTTTATATCTAATATTATATTTAGGTACCTTAAAAAGGAAGAACGTTGGTGATGATAAAGAAAAGAATGAAAAACGGAAATTTAACGATGGCAATTTATCTTTGAATAATTTATTCTTTGTTCGAGTGGATACAAAAAAGCCTTACAACTTAAATTATTTGTATTGTTCAATAATTTATATATTTAAGGTAACTTGATTAAATTTATCTATTTTAATTATGTATTTATTTTATTGCAAGGAACAAGTAACTTTGGAAAGAGGTTTTTACAATGTTAGATTCGCGAAAATTAAGTTTAATGATAAAATGATATTAGGTCAATTTTTCAACAGAATGCATGAAGATATTCAATTTGTACCATACAATATGTATGTCAAATGTGATTTAGATATTATGCCTGATGACTATAGGATAGGCATGATCAACTGCATGATTACTGTGCTCATTCAACGATATAATATGTAGTGACAGAATCAAACCTATTTGGAAGATTATAATCAAAGAAGAAAGGTTTGATGGTGATTGTTTGATAAAATAATAAATTTTTTTCTAATGTCTGTTTTACATTTTCTTAAATATATTCTTTAAGCAATAATATTACAATAAAAGAACCTTTAAAAAATCTTGTACATGTATTATTTTATTATTATTATTATTATTATTATTGTTTGGGGTTTTCATTAAATAATTGGTTTTCACATGAATCACGGTTATTCTCAAATTTTTAGTTACTCAATTTGTTTATTTATAATTTTTTCAGTTTTTATCACTTTTATAAGGTCATTGTACTTATTTAAATACAACATTAAAGTTCGAAGTTGAAATTTAATTCTTGCAATCAAATCTCATGACTTTAAGATACGTAGGTGTCAAATTAGTAATTTGTAAATGAACCCGAGAGAATCATGTGCTTCCCAAACGACAATAATCATACAAGACCTTTAGCATGATTAAAATGATATCATAACGTCTTTCATATTTTCTTTATTTGAATTTAATTTTCTGACAATATTTACACGGAGTAATTTACAATTTCATACATCAATGATATCTAGAAAAAGCAATAAGGTCTTCTTATATTCCATTTTAACAGAAAAGGCTCCGTTTAAATCTGAAATATAAAATAAGATGATCTGACATATTTTAATATACAAAGCATATAGCTGTCATATTTCCATATATTATATAAAGATTATTCAAATAAAATAATATTATTTAATATTATATATCTGGAAGATTCTTGATATATTTTTTTCATTTATGCTCAATTTTTCCATGTCATATGACTCAATATTTAGTTTGTTCACATATTTCGTTAGTGTCGATTCCAAAACATGACTATGAGTCATCGCCTGAATGAAGGTAATCAGTATTGATCAAGTCTATATTTTCTTGTATGACTTTAATTTCAAAAGCTTCACTTGTCTGACAGTGGCGTAGCGAGAGTACTTGGCGACCGGGCGCCCTGTGCTTATTTAAAAAAAATTTTTTGGATATCAAAATTGACATAAGTAAAAACCAAAAATATAAAATGTATATTAATAAATTCTAAAATAATATTTTTAAAAATATAACAAAGATAAAAATACAATAAAATATATAAAAATATATAATAATAAAATAATATGTTAAAAAGTAAACAATAAATATGGTTTATCACTACATTAAAAATAATTTTTTCTGGCTTTTACTGCCGCAAATGTATCAATGACATCAAAAAAAATTATACTATCAAGAGTGTCGCGTTCTACGCTTAATAGTGCAAGACTATCCAAACGTTCTTGCCCCATAGATTCCCGTAGATAGGATAGTATTAATTTCAATTTGCTGACAGAGCGCTCGCAGCTTGCGATTGATACCGCAATCGTTAGTAACATTTGCAGCACAATTCTTAAATTCGGAAAGACATCCTCACCATACAATACTATAAGCTTCAACAAATCAACTGGCGATGATAGCAAAGTATCACATCTTGTTTTCATTAGCATTTTAGTATCGCAAATTTCGTTGAACAACTCCGTCCCATTAACGTTGCTGTCATAAAAGCTTGCTAAATTCTAACATTTTTCTTCCAAATCGACTTTTTTTCATACTTAATAAATTACTAAACTTAAGCAGAAAGCCAAATTTGAAATTAAGGTCTTGAAGTCGTTTGAATCTCAACGAAAATTCTGCCTTTAAGTGATCAATAATGCTTTTCATTATTCTGTTAATATTTTCTTCCGAATAAAGTCCCGCATCTCGTGCCATTTCTCCCGCCTTTTGTCTTCTTCGCCTGACACGGCTTTCTACTGCAATTCTCCATTTATTGAACATATCATTTGCTTTCTGAATGGCTTCTTCGCATAATTCTGATCTCACTTCATTGAGATGAAGTTCCAAAGATTGCAGATCTGATGCTGATTCCCCGAAGTTTACTGTTGGGTCCTGCAAATGCTTTTGGACTCGGTCAATTTTACCGAGAATTTGATGCCAAAAATGCAATAAGACGAGAAAATTAAAGTCCAAAATATTTGCTAGCAATCTTTTGGCATCAGCCCTTGTGTCCTGAGTCTGGCTGTTATCATCTGACAATTTTTAGAGTAACCATATTTTTTCGTATACTCCATTATGCACAGCCTTGACCGCATCTGCTCTAGCACTATATCTAGTCTCACATTCTCGCTTAACAGTGTTGCTGATTACATTTTTAAACTCATTCCATCGGAATGTGGAACGAGAGAAATAAAGGTAAATGCTCTCGATTGTACCAAAAAATGTCTGATAATTTGAAGATTATTTGTTTTTGCAGAAAAGTTTTGTATTTTAAAAGAGCATTCAATTAAATGAAATATGGATTTATAATGAAAATTTATTAAATTTAAACAATCTTTTACTTGTTATCTGAAAAAAATATTTTTATAATATTTTAATTTAATTCTTGTAAAATTAATATAATTTTCAGAATAGTTGATCATTACATAACATTTTGAAAATACAATTTTTTTTCAGTCATTTACAATAAATTTTGTTACTTATGTTTTAAGTAACAAATTTTCTGTGAATAAATTTATCTGTTTATGTCAAGAGTTTTGATGCTTTTTGAATTGAGAAGTTTAAAATCCATACTATGAATAAAATTTTTTGTTTTAATTCGTAAAATTTTTAAATTCTCTAAAAAAAAGCCTTAAAATAAAAATTGGCTCAAATCCCCTACGATTGGTCATACTTATGGTTTCTGAAATCAAACTACTCGAATTCGAATTCGCCGAATCTTTGGCGGAAGATTCGGATTCGAAGTTCGGTGCCTTTTATCGAATCTAAAAGTTAAAAATATACTACCAAAAGCAGTGATTAATAATTTACAATGGGAATATCAAATTTAATAAAACAATGCGAGCATTTTAAGTAAGTGCATTTCTTAATATATATTTGTTATTAGAAAACAGGTGAATAAACCCAGGTTTCTGAAATTTTAATTTTTAAATAATTTTCATCATTAAGTTCGTAAAGTTTATATTGAATTAGAAAAATTAAACGATTGTGAAAAGTTTATTGAATTATTTATAATACAAATTCAAAAATATATACGACCAAAACCTTGCCAGATAATAATAAAAAATCAAAAGTATGGAATTATTTTACGATTTCAGCCGGTATAAGCTTGAAGCATGCTATGGCTTGTTGTAAATTATGCAATACATTAATATCCAATATTGATGGATCCACAACAGCAATGTCGAAACTTCAATATTATCATTGGAATTGATTTTAAAAAACGGACAGATACTGACGAAGCGGATACAATAGGAAATAACAAGAGGTCAAAAACGATGTTGGATTTTGTTATTCGTAGAAGTTTAGAAGAAATTGTATCTAAGTTGGCGGTTGTGGTTGGCATATCAATCAGAGACATTACACGATCAGAATTCATCAGAGAATCAATCGGAAAATGTACTAAAGGCCTTCCAAAAAATGAGACTGACGTAATGACCTGGTATACAAACATCATATGGTGAAAAAATAGAAATAATACGCGAACTAGAGGAGAAAATACAACAAAACAATAGATTCAGTATTACTCTGGATGAATGGACTAGTATGATGATGAAAAGATATGTTAATATTAATGTGCATTGTGCATTGTGCTGAAAAGAAAGAACCATATAATCTGGGATTGGTCAGAATATTTGGAACATGTTCTGCTATTCAATTAGTTACACTGGTCACTAATCATTTAGCCACTTTTAATATTGATTTTCAAAAGGATATAATTGGATCAACAAGTGATGGCGCCAACGTTATTGTAAAGTTTGGTCGAAAATGCCCTGCAATATTTCAATTATGTCTCACTCATGGTATTCATTTAGGTGTATGTGATACATTATACAATACTTATAGAGATGATGAAATTGATGCTATCAACAGAAGCTACCAAAATGCTCATGAATTGGATTCCGATGACAATTTTGAGGATAATGATTTAGATATATTAAATATTATTGAAACTGATTTTAAAGAAGAAATGCTTTATAATAATGTGGTTGTTAATGAGAATGTTAAAATTGTCAGAGAAATTGTAAAATTCTTCAGATATTATACAATAAAAAATAGTATTCTACAGGGGAAAATAATTTTAAAAAATAGGACACGAACGTCAACTAATCCTGGATGTTAGAACACGTTGAAATTCAATGATAAATATGGTTGAAAAGTTTTAGAACTTCGGGAATTTATAGAAGAAGCAATTGCTTATTTGAATGCAACCAACTTATTAGATAAGATAAATTTTAAAATTCTTGCCGAAATAAGTGAAGCCTTGAAACCGATTAAGTTAACTATTGAGACACTCGGAAGGAAAGATGCTACGTTGCTCTCGGCAGATCTTACTATGAGATTCATGAAAAATAAACTCAAGGAATCAAATACTCAAATTAGCATTGTATTATTGGTTAATATTTCCAGGCGGGTGGATGAAATCATAAATATAAATCTGATGAATCTCATAAAATATTTGAAGGATAGAAATAATGATATATTAGAACAGGGGATAAATTTAGCAATAGATCCAATGAAAAGACTATTTAAAGCTAATGCAACATCAGCACTAAATGAAAATGATTCAAATATGCAAGTCGATGTTTTTATAGAACCTGAACAACAACAAAAAATTACTATCGACGAAGAACTGAACCAGATTTGAAAGAGTGGGAACGAGGAACCAATTGCGAAAACGGATTTTGACAAATTAAAATAAGAATTTACCCTGTATAAAAATACTGGCAAACGCACAGAAAATCTACAACAAATGTTCAACGCTCTATGTTCAATTAAACCGACTTCATTGAACTCTGAAAGAGCTTTTTCGGTTTCCGCCAATTTTTGCACCAAAATAAGGTCAAGACTGTCTGATAAATCTTTAAATTCGTTGTGGTTTTTAAAATATTATTACTTACGAAACAAAAACTAAATATATTTTTGTTTATTATCATTTTTAAAAAATTCATAGTTCGATCAAATTTTCAAATAGGTATTATTACTTTTCTAAACAAATACTTTTAATAAGAATTTAACGAATTCGAACAGTTCGACGAATTTCTAAATTTAATACTCGGACTCGACAAATATTATTTTCCCGAGTTTTCAGAAACACTAGTCATAATTTTTTGTAACTTTCTTATTGAAAAATAAATAGCTTTCTCTCAGTAAGGTTATTTTTTATATTATAGACATATTTTATTTTTATTGAAAGATAGATTCATTTTACCTTAATGATTGAAATTCGGGTTTTAGCTGAATATTTTAAAGCAAAAATAATTACGTGGTAATCGAAGATTTTTGCAGTAAATAAAATATAATTAAAACAATTAACTTCTGATAAATAAATAATTCAAATTAAAAAATGAATAAATTGTTGTAAAATTATTTTAAAAAACCACATAAAATAACATTAAAATTATAATTAATTTAAATGCACTTTCTGATGTGACATATTTTCATATTTTATTTTTTCGAAAATTATGGTGTAAATCCAAAATGTGATTCGCTGCCTATTATAACCGGATCACACCATCTTTTATGATCACATTCCTCGGAATGTATTTCTGTGGTAATTATTATTTGTTACCGTGAGACGGGTCTGAATTCCTAGAATAGTTTATTTGCGTTATTCCATTAAAGAAATATATAAAAACTCCATCGACAATTACATATTTATTTGCTATTCGTAATTCTTCGAAAATAAAAGTACTAATTTTCTCTTTTTAAATAAACATTTCTCAACTTTCAAATAATTAATATTTTTGTTTTAAAAACCTACATAAATTTTTAAAAATAAAAGTGTTTAAATCATGAAAAAATGATGAAAAATTAAAAATAATTAATTTAAATTTCTAGGATTTTGATCATTTTTTATAAATTAATGGAAATTGATCATTTGTACTGAAAAAACAAAACCTTTAAAACAATAATTTCCTACGTAAAATATTATTTCAACTTCAAAAATGTTTAAATTGTTGTTAAATTATTTGTGAAAAAACCACAAATAGCAGTAAAAATACTAATTGATTGAAATGCACTTTTGAATATGAAAATTATGAAGACATGCAAATATTCCTAATCCCAAAAGATTAATTATTTCGGAAATGTACTTTGAAGAATAACGGTATTTCACCGAAGAAATATAAAAATCCCCTCGACAATTACATAGTAAAATGTCAGTAATGTTGATTTGCTCGCAAATAAACTATTCTAGGAATTCAGAACCGTCTCACGGTAACAAATAATAATTATCCACAGAAATACATTCCGAGGAATGTGATCCTAAAAGATTTCGTGATCCGGTTATAAATAGGCAGCTAATCACATTTTTGATTTACACCATATTTCATCCTAAATAACATTTATGGAATTCGACATTACAAAATGTTGACCAAATTCTTGTTAATTTAATTATATATCATAAACATGTTTATTACTGTCATTATTGGATGCAAGAAATTTGACATGTAAATTCCGGTAGCGAATATCCATTCATTTAAACAAAATAATCAAAACTAGTTTTTATTATTTATATTATATTCTAGTAAAATATAAATTTAATTAATTTGTGTTTTTGAAGAGAATAAACGTGGAAAAAAAATATTTGCGCCTTCAAAAAATAAAATCATGGACTTAATAAATATTCATAAATCTTCGTGGAATATTGATGGAAGAATTATATTTTCGAATAAAGGATCCAGCGAAGAAGTTAAAAATTTTTTTATGAATTTAAAGATTCTTAATAATCCTTTTAATTTTTCCTACTAATTATTTCACTTTTTATTTTAGTTGTTAAGAGCTTTCTGCGCACACGCACCATTGCATATTAAAAATAGGGGGGGGGGGGTTGCGACGGATTTTAATCTCGTAATTTAATCTCGAATTACCTTGATTTCATATTTATATAAGCAAGATAATTAATTTGTGGGCGCATCTTTTTTTTTGATAAATTTTTTTTAAATTATTTTTCGAATTTTTGGCGGGTTTTTTATTCAAATTTTAAGCGTAATTTTTTAAGATGAAATTAATAACTTTTCTTGTAATTATAAGTGTTATTTATTTTTTAAGTTAAATTTGTATACATGTTTATTAAAGTAAATTTTTGTATTTTAATTTTTAATGTATAATTTTGTAGTAAAATTTTTATAGTAAAATTTTTCTAGTAAAGTTTTACAATAAAATTTTAAGCGAAATTTTAAGTGTTATTTTTTAGGTCAAATTTTTATACATGTTTTAAAAGTTGAAATTTTTCAAAACAATTTAGAGTTAACAAAATAAAATGAAATTTTCAAAATAATAATAATAAAAATAATAATAATAATAATAATAATAATAATAATAATAATAATAATAATAATAATAATAATAATAATAATAATAATAATAATAATAATAATAATAATAATAAAATTATTTCAACAACCTTAGTTCACCCAATTAAATGCTTAATAAAAAATTGATTCTCAACAAATAAACACATTACAATAAACACGTAAAAAGATCAAATTAAAAATTTATTTAATTTACATAGTCACAAATCATCTTATAATAAGCTCTTTTTAGTTCTGCCAACAAAATATGGATAACTTCTTTCTTCTTGTAGTCCCTCTAGCATCAACATCTAAATGGGCAAGTCAACATTGAAGTATTTGCACAAACAATGGAGTCATCTAGACATTTCCAACCAGATCCTTGAACCGATTCGTAATGCATCCGTACAATTTCTTCGATGTTGATTCCAGTAATTTGATAAATCCGTGTAGCTAAAATTCAGGAGCACAATACGAAAGCTTGTTCTTCATATTCAGAAAGAGCTCTTCCATCTTCATCAGAATTTTTTCGATCATGTAATAATGTTTCTGGTTTTCGAAAACAAAAACAATCAAGAAAATATTCAAGAAAAATTAATAAATTATTTTTATTTAAATAAAATTTAATTGTTTTTTAATATTTATTACAACTTATTAATTCAAAATCTATTATCCACTGAATAATTAAATGATACACATAAAAATCAACAAAACACACATAAAATATAAAGACAAAAACAAGATCATTTTTCAACTACAAAATTTATTAATAAAAATCTTCTTCATCATCGTCGGAGAACTGAAGATTGTCTATGTCTATGAGTTCTTCCTCAATAATAGTTTGCAGAATTTCATCAGCTGCAATTTCTCCGACAATTTCTTCCTCAGTAATAAAATCTCCTGATACTTTTATATGCCCATTCGCAAAACTTTTATTTTTACCCATCCAAACCCTTTTATCATCCCTATTTGTAAGTTGCTATTTTTAAAACTATAAAATTGATGATTTTTTGTTTCTATTCTAAATTGTGGTACAGAAAAGGTGGAGTTTTTCTCATAACACTCCTTATAATATTTATGGGTTATCTCAGTATCCTTTAATGTCACTCCCTTAGCTTTTAGACAAGAAGATTTACCTAACAAGCTGTAACATTTAGGTCGGAGGAATACCCATTCGTCATAACTTTCTCTCTTACTTTCGTCATTAAATTTACTAATGACCTAATCAAGTTTTTTTAGAATAAAGTGGATGAGTAGCTGGATAATTAGATGTATGCAAAAGATTATCCTAACCATTTCAGACAAAAGAATATCCAATTTACAATTTTTAATCTCCAAGAAGAAGGAGTCCGTATCTCAAGCAAATATATTAATCTCGATATTTTTCCAAGCCCTTATACTGAAGCTCATACATTCTAAGTTTCGACAAGTCAAGCACCGATTGTCCTATATAACTTGGTTGATCTAAACATATCGAATCCGGATTTAACAACGCAGCTTTAAGATCATCGTCAATTTTTATCGATTTTTTAAAGGTGGGTTTTGAGGTATACGTCACAAGTTTTTTATCTGTTGTGCAAAGACGCAAATTACTTTTTTTTAGATTTTCAACATTTTTTCTATATAAACTGTTATTTAAGAGCTTATAATAATTTTTATCTAATGTATTCGTACTTTTAGCTCGAAGTACAGTGTTTATGTCGATATACTTTAAAAATTAGTAGACTGTTTGAATCTTACTGCACGATTAACATGAGTTACTTTAACACCACGAGAAAAGTATAATTTTAATAATCGCCAATGAATTACATAGTTATTTTTAGGATTGTGAGTCAGCATCAACTTTTCAACCTTTGAACCCTCAGGTTTCATTTTCTTAGCAGCAATAGGAAAGTCGTCTAACTTATCATGAAGTTCAGAAGGAATCTCAAGATCAACTTCAAGAGTATACCCATACGACAAAGATTCAAGATTCAAAGTCAAACAATCAGATATTATTGAATCAAATCCATCAAGTATCCAACTAAATTCTCCACAAGGTAAAGGTTGACTTAAAGCCCAACCGTATAAATTATTAATATTTATATAAAGCAACTCTGTGTTTTCGTCAGTTTAACATAGTGTTTATTAACAAAAGTAAGACTTTTTCTAATACCTCCCGCATAAAAGCTAAACATTTCATTTTCAGTAATTAATTCAATTAGATCATCCAACGACATTAAAGCAGAAGACGAAGAAATTCCAGGAATACCAAAATAATTTAAAGGCTTTAATCTATTGTGTGCTATCAATTTCGCCCGAAATTGTTGGAAAAAGTCTGCCAAAAAAAATAATCTAGTTTCAAATAAACTTTCATGTAATCAAGTAAAGTCCTGCAATTAGTTTCATCCCAAATTATCTAAGCTTTTCATATTCAGCCTCAGTGGCACCTTTCCAAATCGGTTACTCATAAGTATCCTGAAGAACATCTAAACTAGTTGCAAAGTTGTACGGAAAGATCCCCTTTTCATCTACTATAGTTCCCGTAAAAACAGATCTAGTCAAAGGTAAAGTCGTCAAGGTTTTAACCGCCTTTGCTAAAGAGTCGTTTACAAATTGATAAGAATCAATAAATCTCACACTAATTTTTCCCAAGTGTGCAATTAATGAAATAAATTTTTCAGTTGTTATTGGGATACATCCAAAAGCCCAATTTTTAAATTTACTCAATCCATATTTTAATATGTGGTGCATATCGTATCCCTTTAAGTTGTGGAAAACAATTGGTAATACTTTGTTTATTTTTCTATTAATATTACAGTCATTGCAAGCAGCACCCAAGTATTCCCCAGTAAAATGATCATGATCAACAATGTCTTTCAAACCAAGATAACATTGTATACAAGTATCAAATTGATTCTCTTGTAGGTTTGTTAATTGTTTAATTGTTTGTCCTTCCATTTTATAATAATATGGTAATACTGTATATTTTGCTTTTTTTTCTAATGCTTTTAAAAATTTTTCCACACAATCTTCACCTATAAATTCTTTATATATTGTACCCCCATCAAAATTATTTATTAATAAAAGACCTGCCAAAATGGATAAATGTATTTGATGATGCACATCGTCTTTTGGCAAAACAGACTCGAAATCTGCATATATAACATATTTTGGGGTTACGGTTTTGGACCAATAGGTGAATTTAATAAACTTATTTTCTGGAAAGTATATAAAGTTGTCCCTAACTGATTTCTCATACATAATATCTCATGTTAGTCCCATGCTTTCTTATATCTAAATCCTTTCAGACATCTATGACAACATAAAGATTGAATTCTTTCTATTGAGGTATTTTTGTTTTGAAAATTCAATAACCTAATGAGTGATGTTATTCCTACATAATGATAATTTTCTCCTTTATTTAATAGCAATTAATTAATAATTGTTTCTTCGTTAACTTTGGACCTGTGAATTATATTTAAAAATTGATGTTTTAAAACAAAGTCATTATGTTCGGGGTTTTCCGTTTCGTCATAACTAAATACATTAATTATAAGTCCTTCGTTGTTTGTTTCAAATTTTCTTATACCATTTAATTTCATGGGCATATCATTCGGGTCATAATTTAATTCATTTAGATATTTAGTATAACTATAACTATCTTTTCTATGTCCACTAACAATCTCATCTTTTTTAATTATTGACAACACACTGTAAATGAAACAGATTATCGGTATTTTTCACATTTATTAAACAGTTTTTGTTAGTCAATTGTTTTGGAGTTTTATGTAACTTCTACCGCTCAATCTACTTATATTACTTATTTTTGTTACAGTAAAGTAAATTTCTGTTATTCTTCTAATAACCCAACTACTCCCTAACTCAGTTATTGAAGATATTTTTTCATCTAACTTTTGTATTCCTTCGTCAAAGAATGATTGAGTAAGTGGTCTTGCACTGTTACTAATGTTATTTAATTTTATCTCTCCGTCTTTCTCGAATTCAATTTCTATTCCGAATTGAATTTTCACATATCCTAGTTCATCTATTATTTCTCTTAACTTATTAATTAACTCTACTGGAAAAATAATTTCCTTAATGTTCAAGTCGGTAGTATCTATACTAAGTATTTGATGAGTCCCTCGTAAATCACTTTGAATTATTGGTACATTTCCACCTATTTGTACAATATTTTCATTTTGCCATATGTTTTCAACTTCTTCCATTGATGCATCCCATGAATCCATCGATTCAATATCTTCGTCCGCTTCATCCGCTTCCACCTCTTCCACCCATGAATCCATCAATCCGATATCTTCATTTAGTTCATCCCAAATACTCTTTATAGGATCTGTTGTAGGTTCCCTAAAGGGTTCACTTATATGATTACTTAATGAGGTAATTTGTGTGCTGCTTAATTTAATTTTTTTAATTGATGTTGGGATTTCAATAGTTGCAGGTCTTTTAAATAATTTAATTTTTTAACATGAAATTGACGCAAATGATTTTTATGATTATAAAAGTTTAAATAGGGAATGGGCTGGGAAGTTATGCATAAGGGGCATATAGAGTAAATGGAATTATGGTATTTTTGACTATAATACTCTTCCATTTTTTTGTGACATTTTTTATTATGATCTTTTAATTGACAATAGTTAGGGTATAATTTACCTAGTAATAAAAATTATTTAATTTTTTTATTAAATTATTTATTAAAATAAATATACAATAAGTATGCATCCAATTAAAATTGATTATTAACTATAAATGAAAAATAATTTTGTATGAAAAAGCAAGAATGTCTAAAATATATGAACTAGTCCTAGAAAAAAATAGTACAGATATTATTGGGATGACATTTAAGCCTCCTGTTCAATATCTTCAATACAGTATGAACTATTTAAATTTTCCTATTATATATACATTCAAGGTAATATTTATTTTAATTTAATTTGATTAATTATTTTTTAGGAATCAATTAATTTAAAAACTTATGATTACAATATTCTGATTGGAAATATCGAAGATGAAGATTGAAAAAACATTGCAGATATTCTCCATTTGATGAATAATGACATGGTTTTTAATGAGAGATTTTCATTTATTAATTGTGAAGGTAAATTGAAGGAACAAGTAAAGGATAATAAAAAATATAAAATACAGATAATTATTAAAGGAGTCAAGATTAACAATTCTAATTATTTGTTTTAATGAATGAAATTTTTTTTAATTATTTGTTTTAATGAACGAATTTTATTTTTAAATTATTTTTTGTTTAAATGTTGAAATTTAAAATTTTTAAAAATTTTTAATTCATGATAAAAAACTCTAAGTATTTTTTCTCGATTTAAAAGCCTAAAAAATAAAAATTGGCTTAAATCGCCTATGATTGGTCGTGCTTAGTATTTTTGAATAAAATTGGCTCAAACTTGATTAAAGAACCTAAAAATATCGAATAAAAAGCCTAAGTATTTTTTCATACTTAAAATCCCATAAAAATAAAATTGGCTCAAATCGTCTGTCGACTAAAAATCATGAATGTTTTATTTTTATTTACTTTAATTATTTTGTTTAAGTCAATAATATTATTTATTTATATTTTAATTATATTTTAATTTACTTTAATTGTTTGTTTAAGTCAATAATATTATTTATTTATATTTTAATTATATTATTATTAAATTTAATTATTTGTTTTAATCAAGCCAATTATTTATTTTTAAATTATATTATTATTAAATTAAATTGTTTGTTTTAATGAAGTGAATTAAATAATTATTTTTTATTTTCATTTAATTATTTATTTAATATTATTATTTTTATTTAATTAATTATTTATTTTATATTATTATTATTTTTATTTTATTATTATGTCTAATAATAATTTTTCATTGTAAAAAATAACTTTTAATCCATACAAATATTTTTATTGACAATAAAGATTAAATAAAAAAGATTAATTTTTATTTCAAATCAAAAATATCCGAGTAATATGTTTTACGCATTTTGGCCAACAATATATGGATTGTTTGGTCATGTTTGAAATCGTGGCAACATGGACATCTATTTGAACATGTTACTCTCATACTATCTTTACAAACAATGCAATTTACAACACATCGGTCACCAGATCCCTGAACGTTGTCATAGTGAATCTCGAGAAGTTCTTCAATGTTAATCCCTGTGAAATGATAAATTTTTGTTGCGAAAAACTCTGCTGCTCAATAATCCAACGTATTTTTAATTCTTGGATAAAGTTCCTGAATTTTCTTTAAAATTACTTCAAAGAGATAAACTAAATAATAAAATAAAATACATATTTAAATATACATGATTTACCTTTTGACATTTTTTAATACTTAATAAAAAATAATACTAACTTAAAACCATAAAAATTATAAACATCAACAAAAACATACAAAAACAAAGAATATTTTCGAATAATTTATTCATTCAAAATTCTTCATAATTGTCATATTCTTCATTAAATTCCGAAAATTCTTCTGGACTGTTACCTAAAACCACATCACCTCCCCTATAATGACCATATGCTACACTTATATTTTTCCCCACCCAAATCCTTTTATCATCCTTATTTGTTAATGCAGTTTTACTGTTTTTAATTTTAAATAATTGATGTTTTTTACTAGTAATACGAGTTTGTGGTACAGAAAAAATTAAGTTTTTGTTATAACAATCTATGTATGACTTATGTTTTAAGTCAGTACCCTTCAATGTTATACCCTTAGCTTTGATACTTTCAACTTCAGACAAGAGGCTATAACATTTTGGACGAAGAAACACCCACTCCTTGTATTTAAGTCCTTTATTCTCGTCTTTGAACTTTTCAATGACAGAATCAAGGTTCCTACTATACAAGGGATGTTTTGGGTTATAATTAGAAGTATCGAGGAGATTATCACGAACCATAGCACATAAAAGAATGTCTAACTTACGATGCTTAATTTCCAGAAAAAAGGAATCAGTGTCCCCAGCAACTATATTAATTTCACAAGTGAATTCGTTTCGATATTTTTCTAATTCTATATATTGTAATTGATACATCCTAAGTTTAGATAAATCTAGTACAGTTTGTCCAATGTAACTCGGTCGATCTAAACACACCGATTCCTTATTTAATAACACAGAGACCAAATCATTGTCGATTTTAAATGATTTCCGAAAAGTTGGTTTTGAGCAATAATTAATTAATTTGTTTGCAGAATTACATAATCTTAAATTAATTCGTTTTTTAAGATTTTCAACGGTTTTTCCGTAGAGGCTATTATTTAAAAGTTTATAATAGTTTTTATCTAAGTCATTGGTTGATTGCGCTATAAGTTGTGTGTTAGTGTCTATATACTTTTTAAATATTGATTTTTGATTATATTTAATGGCTCTATGTGCATGTGTAATTTTAATTTGTAAAGAAACAAAAAGCTTCAAAAGTCTCCAATGAAGAACATAATTCTTCTTTGGATAATGCGTTAGCATTAACTTCTCAACCTTAGAACCTGGAGCGCACATCTTTTCAGCAGCTACTGGAAAATCATTAAGTTTATCATGAAGAAATGTTTTGATTTCTAAATCTACTTCAAATGTGACAGCAAATGACAGTGATTCAAGATCCGTTTTCAAAAAACTAATTAAATTATTTAATTGATTAGTATCAGTAGCCCATTCAAAATTTTCATATGGTAATGGTTGACTTAAAGCCCAACCATAGAGATTATTGATGTCAATGTAAAGCAGTTCGGTGTTGTCATCAGATACTACGTGATGTTTATTAATAAAGGTTAATCCACCACGGATTCCCCCTTCGAAAAAATTATACATCTCCATATCAGTAAGAAGTTCAATTGGTTCGTCAAGAGTCATAAGAGCCGATGCCCAAGACATACCGGGAATTCCATAAAAGTTAAGTGGTTCCAATCGGTTATGATTAAAGGACTTTGAACGAAATGGCTGAAAAAAGTCAGCCAAAAGAAAAACATCAAGTTTGAGGTAAACCATCATATAATCTAGTAAAGAGTTACAATTGGTTTCTTCCCAAATCGGTGGAAGTTCATATAACTGAAGCCCATATTCCTAACAATACTTTACATATAACTAGAACAATAATTGTCATTGGCAAAATCTTGACTATATTTTTCGCGAAAATCATTTCCTTTACTTAATGTTAAAGACAAGTGTCCAACAAGTGTTCAAATATTGAAAATGTTTCCAAATATGATCCTCCATATCTTTTATTCCCTTTGAAAGCAACAAGAATAAAATTTGGTAGTCGTCTATCACCAAGTATTTGCTCCTTATGAAACGAAGAAGAACCAATTGGCAATGAAAATTGAACAACTTCCTTACTTTTCATTGAATAAATTGCATTTCTATTAGCAAACCCGATTTGATGACCAGCTAAAACTGACGGTTCAACACGAACTCTTCTAACCATTAACTTTGCATCTAATAATATTATTTATGGAATTATTTTTGTAGATGTTAAACTTCTTTCAGTATTGGATCTTGTTAATTTAATTTGAACACTAACACCGGGTAATAAATATTTTGGTTGATCAAAGAAATCTAATTGAAGTGGGGAACAAACACTGCTTGGTTTTGATTTTGAAATCCAAATTTTTCTTTTTGCGTCATTTTCTTCATAACCCATTTCACCTAAACTAGTATGTTTTGTATCGTGATTGTAATTAATAATAGTTTTAATCATTGCCTTGTGTGCGAATATATCGTTATTTCCTTCAATTTTAGTAGAATTAAAAATTACTTCAACATCTTTATAAAGAGTTTGGAAAATGAAATTGTTTGCAGTAACATCTGATTCATTCGATAAATTTTCCCCATTACTATTTACAACTTTCATTTGAATGTAGAGTAATGTATCGTTCAAATCCAGGTATTCGGTTTAAGAGCTATTGATGTAAAATTGAATTGAAGTGTTTCCTGGATCTGTTATTGAATTCACCGGATAAATATCTTCAAAAGAACCATTTTCAATTACTGCTTGAGGAGATGGTCTATCGAAGATGCATAATTCAGAGTTTGCGTTAATCATGACTGGATTATATTTCCGTATCCTTTCATTCTTTTGTTTATAGGTTTCTTGCTAATTTTTAGACGTTTAATTGTTCCTCCTTTTTGATCTTTATTAAATACATCAGAAATTTTGTTAATAACAGAATGCAAGTGTTCCATAACAGAAGGTATAGAATCTTTAATTTCAGATATTGCATTGGATTTTAAAGCAGGTAAGATTTGAGCATTATTGTTTATTACGTCATTAGCAGTTTTCATACCAAAATTTCCAATACGTTTAAAATAGGTAGTTCAAATCCCCCAATTGTTTTTAACCAACCAGATCCGTACTGTTTACCTACAAAATTTGGTAAATCTCCACCATTTAGATGGGTGCTATAAAAGTTTACAATGTCTGCATTACTCATTTAATTTACGAAAATATAATGTCAAGCAAATTTTATCTTGTTTAACAAATATATATTTTCCACTGTCATCACGAATATTGATTTCTATATTGTTTATATATGAGGATGATACTGGCAAATACATTGGATTTTTCTCAAAAAATTGAACAAGATCGTCTTTTTTATGTTTTTCTATCCAAACACATTTTAGAAGAGGAACACTTAATTCACCTACAAGGATTGGTTCAATAGTATTTGTATAAATCATCATTTGTATATTTTCTTGCATTATAGTTGATAAACTAGATCCAAAAATGATCTTTTCACTATATGATTCTTCACTTAATCCCAAACTAAGAGCCAAAAGTTTACTAAATTTAACACTACTAACATCATCTTCCAATTAAATTTTAACAAGTTGACCTTGTTTAATTTAAAAAGATTTGAACAGATGGGATAATATGTCATTAACTGATCAGTGACTTGTGAAAATTCAGTAATGAATAGATTTTCTTTAAATGTCCAGTATACTCTACACCATAATAATAAGTTATAGTTAATCTTATAGTATCAAATATTGTTTTCTTATTTGGTATACGTATCTGATTCAATTCATCATTAAAATCTACTTCTTTTTTATTAAATCCCAACCAGTTAGCTTCTTCAATACTATCAAATGTTACTTTGAATGGAAAATATTTACAATTAATATTTAAAATTTTATTTTCAATATATATTAGATAAAATGTAGAGTTGTGACTAATGGTATAGTTTTCTTCAATATAATAAAAATATTCATAACTATTATGTAATGTACTCTTAATATATTTAATATAAGAGTTGTTATAAAATGGAAAATTATTGTACACAAAAGTAAATTCAGTTAAAGCAACTTCCAAATCCCCATCCAAGTAAATTTGATTTATAAATTCAACATTAAACTTTCCAGCTTTATTATTTGGAAATTACTGGGCAAATTTACGTAAAAATCTTTTTTATTCATTTATTTTTCTACAATATAACGATAAATGTGTTTTGATATCTTTGCTAAATTAATTTCCCACTATCATCTCAAATATTAATTTCAATGATGTTTATAGTTGAATACGATACTGGAAGGTACATTGGATTCTTCATTTCTAATTGAAAAATTTTTCCTTGATTGTATTTTTCAACCCAAATAGATTTTAATAGTGGAACTCTAACATCTCCAACATATATTGGCTCAATAATATTTGAATAAATGAACATTTGTTGATGATGTAATAATTTTGGAATTTTAGTGCCTACTATATTTTTTTCTGTAAAGTTTGAAAATTTTAATCCCAAAGATTTTGCTAAATTTGTGTCAAAAGATATATTTGAAATGTCATCTGCAAGTGTTATTTTGACCAATTCATTATTTTGAATTATCAATTCTTTAAAAGGAGAAAGATTAAATGACAACAAATGACCTTGTAATTCTGATAAGGTGTTTATGAATAAATTATCTTCAAAATATTTTTCAAATTTTGATTTTTCTTCATAACTTATAATTATCCCAAACTGTTCCAAAACACCATCATCTGTAAATGTTAGTAATTTTTTCGACAATGATCCTCTTCACAAATGATAGATGTAGATTTTAATCCAAAACTAAACGCGTGTTGAATATCGGGGAATGTTACTTTAAATGGAACATTTGGACAGACAATAACCAAATTTTCATATTTTTCAATAAATATGTTAACATCTGGAGTATATTTTGGATTTATTAATTCATAAGTATGATTTTGATTATTTATTTTCAAATATTTTATATCATTATCACTCTTTATCGATTCATATCGCAGACAAGAATTACTATAATACTGAAAAGGATTATACACAAAAGTGAAATCAATCAAAGCAATTTCCCATTTAGCATCCAAATACACAGAATTTACTTGTACATTAAAATTACTAGCCTCATTATTAGGATAAATAAGAGGACAACTATTACTAGGCAAAATCATATAAAACTGATTTTCTTTCATAATATTTATTTAATCAATTGAGATGAGGATATCTAAGTCGGAGTTTCGTTTCCATGCCACTTAATGTAGTATTGTTTATATTTACCAACATTTTTGGTTTTTAAAATCTTTTGAATTCTAAATATTGTTGGGATTGGAATGACTTGGAGTTCTTGTTCTTAGAATGTTCCACTGATTTCTTTATTTTCATTATCTGCTATTAAATACATTACAGGATTCTGTTTTGTATCTATTTTCTTTATTTCAAATACTTCATCGCTCCAATTGTTGTCAAAATTCTTGATGAACGGAGAAGTACTGATTTTACTAATTCTTACATGATCACCAACCTTGTATTTTGGCTTATCGATTTTTTCTATCTTTAATACTTGATCTTTGTTGTTAATGCCAACTTTGTTCTTAATGACAACTTTGTCTGTAATGTCAACTTTGTCTGTAATGTCAACCGGTCAGAGACCATTTAATCCGTTATGTGGCGAATGATTGTAACTAAAAACAATTTTTGGTAAAACATGTATCCAAGTTTTATTACCTTGAGATACAAAGTATTTTTTCAATCTTTCTCTCAAAGTTCGATTAAATCTTTCCACATAACAAGCTTTGAATTGCGAGATTACAGAGTAATGATTGACTTTGATAACTTCTTTCACTTTGCTATTATAAAATTCTTTACCTAAAATAAATTAAATTTATTTAAATAATTTAAATTTCTTACCCAAATCAGTTTGTAAATTACGAGGTTGACCATCTTTAAACAATTTTTTAATTGCAATGGCCATTTCATTAGCAGATTTAGTTTTTGTTGGAATAGCACGGGCATATCTACTTAAAACATCAATACAATTAAAATATATTTGTACCCCTTGTTGATTCTCGAATAAGGTATCATTTCCATCAAGTCCATTTGCCACAAATCATTGATTCCTCTTGTTTTGTATGGTCTGGTTGGGAATCTTTTCAACATTGGTTTATTTAAACTGTATGCTAGTTGGTATGATAATCATTTTTGAGTCTATTTTTTAGAATTAATCACTCTTTTGTTAATTTTTCTACACCACCAAAACCATCTGGATCTTTTGGGTTTGTCCATATTGTTTTGAGTTGATTTTTGGTTAATGGTTCCTTCATTATTTCAACAAGATGTTAAAATATTTAAATCGACTTTATCGGGTTTAGAGTGTTGTAAACCCATTAAAATGTTAAGGGTGAAATTGCGCTAATTGCCGATAAAACTATTGGAATTAATGTACTCAAGAACCCACCCTTTTGTTTATACATTATTCTTTTCATTAAACGTCTATTTTTAGTGTTTACCAATGATAAAATGGATCTCTTATGTCTTTGTAATATCACTCTTTTAGCTTTACTAATATTTACATTACCTCGAACTACAATCACTTCAAGCAAATCGTCAATAACAAATGGAGGGAAAGCTTCTTTTATTATTTTGAGCCTTTACCAATGCATTGAAATATGGTAGACTGCGTTCAAATTTCATGTTTCCTATTTTCAATCAATTATTATTTTTTATAATTTTATCCACTTCTTTTTTAAATTCTTATTTAAATTCTATTTTAGAATCTTCTTTACATTTGGGTTTACGAATAACTTCTTTGGATTGAATTTTGTTTTTGACAAGTACTTTTTTAAATGACATGATTGATTTGATTTATTGTTTTCAATTTTGTTTATAAATCGTAACACCTTTTTCATTAAAAATAACTGTTCGGATACTTAAATCGTCACTGCATTGTTGTGTAAAGTCAAAGAATAAATATCATTAAGAAACACTTGTATCATCTTGGAAGGAATCAATTAAAAAGTTTCTATTGTTTGGATAAGCAAGGCTGGCTAAGAAATCGATAATCGTTTGATCGCGCGGATTTTTGAAAATAACTAGGTATTGAACATTTAAATTACTAGTTCGATGACTTCCTCTTTGATAAAATAAATTTTGTGTTATGAAAATAACAGTAATTCCGCAATGTCTACTGATTTTTGTGAACAAGTTATTGAAATCTTTTTCCTTATTTGCTTCTTGATACAAATCATCCATAATTATTACATCGCCTCGACGTAACCTAGATGACCAGTTTTTATCAAATCCCTTAACTATTGTCATTTTCAATTTACAAAACTGATTTTGTGTCAATCCATGTTCTTCGTCTGCACCCCTATGCTAGTATATTTTATTGACTTTTTATTTGAACATGTTTGACTACAATAAATTACATACAAATAAAGTTTTTCCGCTCCCACTTGGCTCTACAATTTGATATACTGCATCATTTCTTAATTCCATTTAATTTAATTTAATTTAATGATTAGTAATATTAATTATAGAGGAAGATGTAAAGTAACCGGAATGAAGTTCCCGACCGGAAAACCTCAACATGTAGTAGATAGAAGTGGAAAATATTCAATCTTATTCTTCAAGAGCGGAAAATGCAGGATAATGGGATACAAAAGACCATTACAGGAAGGAGATCTCAAATATCAGATTCAAGATTTTCAAATTCAATCATTATCTTTGAATATTGACATGGTTTGTCGAATCAACTTGTATGATTTGTCTACCAAAACAGAAAACATTTACGAACCGGAACTGTTTCCAGCATTAAGACTTGTCAAGTATAATCCACTTTGTGTGAATGTATTTGCAAGCGGAAAAGTCGTTGTCATGGGGATAAAAACACTGAATTACAACAGTCTAGTACAAGAAATATTTAACTTTATGAAACTTTTAATTAATAATCTTAATACCGACGAAGAAATACTATATTATTTATTAAGCACTGATTGTGTTTAAATAGATTGAATTCTGACGATTGTATAAATTAAAAATGATCGACGAGCAAGAAGCATACGTATTCGAAACAATTCTGATGAAGATGGAAGAGCTCTTTCCGAATATGAAGAACAAGCTTTCGTATTGTGCTCCTGAATTTTTAGCTACACGGATTTATCAAATGAATGGAATCAACATTGAAGAAATTGTACTGATGCATTACGAATCAGTTCAAGGATCTGGTTTGAAATGTCTAGATGACTGCATTGTTTGTGTAGATACCTCAATGTTGACTTGCCCATTTAGATGTAGATGCTGGAGGGACTACAAGAAGAAAGAAGTTATCCATATTTTGTTGGCAGAACTAAAAAGAGCTTATTATAAGATGATTTGTGACTATGTAAATTAAATAAATTTTTAATTTGATCTTTTTACGTGTTTATTGTAAGGTGTTTATTTGTTGAGAATCAATTTTTTATTAAGCATTTAATTGGGTGAACTAAGGTTGTTGAAATAATTTTATTATTATTATTATTATTATTATTATTATTATTATTTTGAAAATTTCATTTTATGTTGTTAACTCTAAATTGTTTTGAAAAATTTCAACTTTTAAAACATGCATAAAAATTTGACTTTAAAAATTATACTACAAAAAATTTTACATTAAAAATTAAAATACAAAGATTTACTTTAAAAGCATATATAAAAATTTGACTTAAAAAAAATAACACTTAAAATTGAAGAAAAATTATAACTTAATAAATTTCATCTTAAAAAATTACGCTTAAAATTTTATTGTAAAATTATACTACAAAAATTTTACTTTAGAAATTTTACTACAAAAATTATGCATTAAAAATTAAAATACAAAAATTTACTTTAAAACTAATTTTATAAAAATTTATCAAAAAAAACATGTGCACAGAAATTAATTATCTTGATTACATAATTATGTAATCTAGGTAATTCGAGATTAAATTACGTCATTACATAATTTAATCAGTCGCAAACCCCCCACCCCTCTATTTTTATTATGCAATGGTGTGTGGGAGCAGAAAGCTCCTAACTACCTACTTATTTTTAACATAAAATGGGAAATATTTTGCACATCCCACTTATACGAATCGCGTCACATCTTATGCCAATAAATTTGTAAACAGGGACTTTAGGAAAACAAGTGGATTTTCCGTGAACATTGAAAGACAGTCATTTGAATGATATTCGATGTTTAGATTAGGAATTTTATTTGTTAAAATATCGCCGGCACAGATTGTCAGGTAAGTTCATTTTGCATCAAAGAGTTCTTATTTTATCGATGAAACATTATTTTAGAAAAATAAAAATAAATTTCACACAGATTTGAACAGTCGATTCTGATTGGTTGAAAAAAGGTATAACTCATCCGGGCATTGACTTGGAAAATTTTCAAACTATTTTTTAAAGACTCCCCTCATCTAGAGTTTTTTGAAAGTTTGAGAAATAAAATACTCTCGAACTCTCTTAAAAAATTTTATAATTTAAATTTGAACAGAAATTTTTATTCCAAATATAATATTGTTATTATTATTTTATTATTATTATTGCTTTTTTTGTTATTATTATTATTATTATTATTATTATTATTATTATTATTATTATTATTATTATTATTATTATTATTATTATTATCATTATTCAAAATTTTAATAAATGTAACAATTCTTTTACATTTATAAGAAAATGCTTTACATGAAACATGTAATTCATACTGCAATAACAATAAAGATAGACAAAATCAAATGTTATAATGAATGAATTTGCTCAATCAGTCCTCATTGCTTTTTGCGATTTCTGAATTTTTGGTAAAAATTTATCGGAATGTTTTTCTGGCTTTGAAATTTTCTCCTTGCAGTATTCAGCATCTGTGACTTGCCACTGTAGTACGGGTAGCTAATTTGAATATAATCTATTCTGTATTTGATTCTTTTCTAGATTATAATTGTGGCTTTTCAAAATATAAATGCCAGATTAGCTATGTATCATTAATAAACATAGATAATGGTAAAGTTCAAAAAGCATTAAAATATCTACAAAAATATATTTCCGATTTCAATGAAAATAAGACTTCTTATATTTATTTTATTATATTTTAATTGAATTATTTTGATTAATTGCAGAAGTCTGGTAGAATGCCATGCACGTGGTAGTACCATATTTTTGCAGAGTGCAAGATATTGCTCATAGCACATTCTTTCAGCTGATCTTCTGTTTTAATTTCATCGATTCAAAGTTTATGTATCAGATCATATGTTGATGGAGGAACTGAGCCTAAAGTACGATTATGTAGGTAAAACGTTCTACTTTATATTCAGGTTTCTCACTCTGTATTTCTCTCTGAAGTGAGTTATATTTTTCAATATTTCCTTTATCAGTCAACTCAAAGTGTGATAAAGAATCAATCGGATATTTGATGTCTATCTTAAATATTATCTTTCTTTCAGTGTCAGTAATGATGAGATCGACACGCTCTTTGGAAGTAAGAACAAGAGAGAAAGAATAACCAATCACGATAATAAAACTTGGGTTCTTTAAATAGCTGGTTATTATTTTAACGCAATCATTGTGTCTTTTTAAAGTAAGTGTTTGATGAACTTAGCATGATTGTATGGCATGAGACATAGTTTCTTCTTCTTTACGGCATCGCCTATAAAGTCTAGCCTCTGCTTTTCTATAAGGAGTTGCATTGATGATAAGAGTATTTGATCGCACCCGGTGGATAAAATTCCTTGGAAATGCAGAAAGACTACTTTTGAAAATTATTTTATTGATTTTAGGCGATAATTTAATAGTCTATGCAATCATGTCATGTGGATAAAAGCACTCCATAAATATTGACAATAACCTGTAAAGTCCTCATTAAAATATATGGTAATAATAATAATATAAAATGTTCACTGTATAAAATATTTATATAAGAAGTTGTATGCATTTGGATATCTATGTATTATTATATTCTATATATATATATATATATATATAAATATTTGACAAAATTTTTCTAAATATCTAAAAAGCTTGTAAAAATAAAATTTTGATGTTAATCATTGAAGTGACCTACATATTACACATGGTCTGTCCAAGATGTGGCACTAATTTAAAGTTGATTTATATATAGATCCGTTATTCAAAGAATTCAAAGTCTAAGATGTTAATCACTGAAGCGACCAAACTATTATTAACGGATTTGTCCTGTAAGTGAAACTAATTTAAAGTTGATTTTATATCGTTTAGTAGCCTATATAAAATTTCGGTTCGACTTAGATGTTTTCTAGGAGGGATGTCATCTATCGATTGTTAATGAAAGTTTATATGATATTTTTATCAAAATGATATTAATATTATTATTATTATTATTATTATTATTATTATTATTATTATTAGAGTTTTTCATTAAATAATTGGTTTTCACATGAATCACGGTTATTCTCAAATTTTTAGTAACTCAATTTGTTTATTTTTCATTTATATTTTTTTCAGTTATTTTCGATTTCATAAGGTCATTGTACTTATTTAAATCCAACATTCAAGTTCGAAGTTGAAATCAAATTCTTGCAATAAAATCTCATGACTTTAAGATAAGTAGGTGTCAAAGTAGTAATTTTCACATGAACCCGAGAGAATCATGTGCTTCCCAAACGACAATAATCATACAAGTCCTTTAGCATGATTAAAATGATATCATAACGTCTTTCATGTTTTCTTTTGTTGAATTTAATTTTCTGGCAATATTTACATAGAATAATTTACAATTTCATACATCAATGATATCTAGAAAAAGCAACAAGGTCTACTTATATTCGATTTTAACAGAAAAGGCTCCGTTTAAATCTGAAATATAAAATAAGATGATCTGACATATTTTAATATACAAAGCATATAGCTGTCATATTTCCATTTATTATATAAAGATTATTCAAATAAAATAATGTCATTTAATATTAGATATCTGGAAGATTCTTGATATATTTTTTCATTTATGCTCAATTTTTCCATGTCATAAAACTCAATATTTAGTTTGTTCACATATTTCGTTAGTGTCGATTCCAAAACATGACTATGAGTCATCGCCTGAATGAAGGTAATCAGTATTGATCAAGTCTATATTTTCTTGTATGACTTTAATTTCAAAAGCTTCACTTATCTGATAAATTAAATGAAATGTGGATGTATAACGAAAATTAATTAAATTTAAACAATATTTTACTTGTTATCTGAAAAAAATATTTTTATAATATTTTAATTTAATTCTTGTAAAATTAATATAATTTTCAGAATAGTTGATCATTACATAACATTTTGAAAATACAATTTTTTTTCAGTCATTTACAATAAATTTTGTTACTTATGTTTTAAGTAACAAATTTTCTGTGAATAAATTTATCTGTTTATGTCAAGAGTTTTGATGCTTTTTGAATTGAGAAGTTTAAAATCCATACTATAAATAAAATTTTTTGTTTTAATTCGTAAAATTTTTAAATTCTCTAAATAAAAGCCTTAAAATAAAAATTGGCTCAAATCCCCTACGATTGGTCATACTTAGAGTTTCTGAAATCAAACTACTCGAATTCGAATTCGCCGAATCTTTGGCGGAAGATTCGGATTCGAAGTTCGGTGCCTTTTATCGAATCTAAAAGTTAAAAATATACTACCAAAAGCAGTGATTAATAATTTACAATGGGAATATCAAATTTAATAAAACAATGCGAGCATTTTAAGTAAGTGCATTTCTTAATATATATTTGTTATTAGAAAACAGGTGAATAAACCCAGGTTTCTGAAATTTTAATTTTTAAATAATTTTCATCATTAAGTTCGTAAAGTTTATATTGAATTAGAAAAATTAAACGATTGTGAAAAGTTTATTGAATTATTTATAATACAAATTCAAAAATATATACGACCAAAACCTTGCCAGATAATAATAAAAAATCAAAAGTATGGAATTATTTTACGATTTCAGCCGGTATAAGCTTGAAGCATGCTATGGCTTGTTGTAAATTATGCAATACATTAATATCCAATATTGATGGATCCACAACAGCAATGTCGAAACTTCAATATTATCATTGGAATTGATTTTAAAAAACGGACAGATACTGACGAAGCGGATACAATATGAAATAACAAGAGGTCAAAAACGATGTTGGATTTTGTTATTCGTAGAAGTTTAGAAGAAATTGTATCTAAGTTGGCGGTTGTGGTTGGCATATCAATCAGAGACATTACACGATCAGAATTCATCAGAGAATCAATCGGAAAATGTACTAAAGGCCTTCCAAAAAATGAGACTGACGTAATGACCTGGTATACAAACATCATATGGTGAAAAAAATAGAAATAATACGCGAACTAGAGTAGAAAATACAACAAAACAATAGATTCAGTATTACTCTGGATGAATGGACTAGTATGATGATGAAAAGATATGTTAATATTAATGTGCATTGTGCATTGTGCTGAAAAGAAAGAACCATATAATCTGGGATTGGTCAGAATATTTGGAACATGTTCTGCTATTCAATTAGTTACACTGGTCACTAATCATTTAGCCACTTTTAATATTGATTTTCAAAAGGATATAATTGGATCAACAAGTGATGGCGCCAACGTTATTGTAAAGTTTGGTCGAAAATGCCCTGCAATATTTCAATTATGTCTCACTCATGGTATTCATTTAGGTGTATGTGATACATTATACAATACTTATAGAGATGATGAAATTGATGCTATCAACAGAAGCTACCAAAATGCTCATGAATTGGATTCCGATGACAATTTTGAGGATAATGATTTAGATATATTAAATATTATTGAAACTGATTTTAAAGAAGAAATGCTTTATAATAATGTGGTTGTTAATGAGAATGTTAAAATTGTCAGAGAAATTGTAAAATTCTTCAGATATTATACAATAAAAAATAGTATTCTACAGGGGAAAATAATTTTAAAAAATAGGACACGAACGTCAACTAATCCTGGATGTTAGAACACGTTGAAATTCAATGATAAATATGGTTAAAAAGTTTTAGAACTTCGGGAATTTATAGAAGAAGCAATTGCTTATTTGAATGCAACCAACTTATTAGATAAGATAAATTTTAAAATTCTTGCCGAAATAAGTGAAGCCTTGAAACCGATTAAGTTAACTATTGAGACACTCGGAAGGAAAGATGCTACGTTGCTCTCGGCAGATCTTACTATGAGATTCATGAAAAATAAACTCAAGGAATCAAATACTCAAATTAGCATTGTATTATTGGTTAATATTTCCAGGCGGGTGGATGAAATCATAAATATAAATCTGATGAATCTCATAAAATATTTGAAGGATAGAAATAATGATATATTAGAACAGGGGATAAATTTAGCAATAGATCCAATGAAAAGACTATTTAAAGCTAATGCAACATCAGCACTAAATGAAAATGATTCAAATATGCAAGTCGATGTTTTTATAGAACCTGAACAACAACAAAAAATTACTATCGACGAAGAACTGAACCAGATTTGAAAGAGTGGGAACGAGGAACCAATTGCGAAAACGGATTTTGACAAATTAAAATAAGAATTTACCCTGTATAAAAATACTGGCAAACGCACAGAAAATCTACAACAAATGTTCAACGCTCTATGTTCAATTAAACCGACTTCATTGAACTCTGAAAGAGCTTTTTCGGTTTCCGCCAATTTTTGCACCAAAATAAGGTCAAGACTGTCTGATAAATCTTTAAATTCGTTGTGGTTTTTAAAATATTATTACTTACGAAACAAAAACTAAATATATTTTTGTTTATTATCATTTTTAAAAAATTCATAGTTCGATCAAATTTTCAAATAGGTATTATTACTTTTCTAAACAAATACTTTTAATAAGAATTTAACGAATTCGAACAGTTCGACGAATTTCTAAATTTAATACTCGGACTCGACAAATATTATTTTCCCGAGTTTTCAGAAACACTAGTCATAATTTTTTGTAACTTTCTTATTGAAAAATAAATAGCTTTCTCTCAGTAAGGTTATTTTTTATATTATAGACATATTTTATTTTTATTGAAAGATAGATTCATTTTACCTTAATGATTGAAATTCGGGTTTTAGCTGAATATTTTAAAGCAAAAATAATTACGTGGTAATCGAAGATTTTTGCAGTAAATAAAATATAATTAAAACAATTAACTTCTGATAAATAAATAATTCAAATTAAAAAATGAATAAATTGTTGTAAAATTATTTTAAAAAACCACATAAAATAACATTAAAATTATAATTAATTTAAATGCACTTTCTGATGTGACATATTTTCATATTTTATTTTTTCGAAAATTATGGTGTAAATCCAAAATGTGATTCGCTGCCTATTATAACCGGATCACACCATCTTTTATGATCACATTCCTCGGAATGTATTTCTGTGGGTAATTATTATTTGTTACCGTGAGACGGGTCTGAATTCCTAGAATAGTTTATTTGCGTTATTCCATTAAAGAAATATATAAAAACTCCATCGACAATTACATATTTATTTGCTATTCGTAATTCTTCGAAAATAAAAGTACTAATTTTCTCTTTTTAAATAAACATTTCTCAACTTTCAAATAATTAATATTTTTGTTTTAAAAACCTACATAAATTTTTAAAAATAAAAGTGTTTAAATCATGAAAAAATGATGAAAAATTAAAAATAATTAATTTAAATTTCTAGGATTTTGATCATTTTTTATAAATTAATGGAAATTGATCATTTGTACTGAAAAAACAAAACCTTTAAAACAATAATTTCCTACGTAAAATATTATTTCAACTTCAAAAATGTTTAAATTGTTGTTAAATTATTTGTGAAAAAACCACAAATAGCAGTAAAAATACTAATTGATTGAAATGCACTTTTGAATATGAAAATTATGAAGACATGCAAATATTCCTAATCCCAAAAGATTAATTATTTCGGAAATGTACTTTGAAGAATAACGGTATTTCACCGAAGAAATATAAAAATCCCCTCGACAATTACATAGTAAAATGTCAGTAATGTTGATTTGCTCGCAAATAAACTATTCTAGGAATTCAGAACCGTCTCACGGTAACAAATAATAATTATCCACAGAAATACATTCCGAGGAATGTGATCCTAAAAGATTTCGTGATCCGGTTATAAATAGGCAGCTAATCACATTTTTGATTTACACCATATTTCATCCTAAATAACATTTATGGAATTCGACATTACAAAATGTTGACCAAATTCTTGTTAATTTAATTATATATCATAAACATGTTTATTACTGTCATTATTGGATGCAAGAAATTTGACATGTAAATTCCGGTAGCGAATATCCATTCATTTAAACAAAATAATCAAAACTAGTTTTTATTATTTATATTATATTCTAGTAAAATATAAATTTAATTAATTTGTGTTTTTGAAGAGAATAAACGTGGAAAAAAAATATTTGCGCCTTCAAAAAATAAAATCATGGACTTAATAAATATTCATAAATCTTCGTGGAATATTGATGGAAGAATTATATTTTCGAATAAAGGATCCAGCGAAGAAGTTAAAAATTTTTTTATGAATTTAAAGATTCTTAATAATCCTTTTAATTTTTCCTACTAATTATTTCACTTTTTATTTTAGTTGTTAAGAGCTTTCTGCGCACACGCACCATTGCATATTAAAAATAGGGGGGGGGGGTTGCGACGGATTTTAATCTCGTAATTTAATCTCGAATTACCTTGATTTCATATTTATATAAGCAAGATAATTAATTTGTGGGCGCATCTTTTTTTTGATAAATTTTTTTTAAATTATTTTTCGAATTTTTGGCGGGTTTTTTATTCAAATTTTAAGCGTAATTTTTTAAGATGAAATTAATAACTTTTCTTGTAATTATAAGTGTTATTTATTTTTTAAGTTAAATTTGTATACATGTTTATTAAAGTAAATTTTTGTATTTTAATTTTTAATGTATAATTTTGTAGTAAAATTTTTATAGTAAAATTTTTCTAGTAAAGTTTTACAATAAAATTTTAAGCGAAATTTTAAGTGTTATTTTTTAGGTCAAATTTTTATACATGTTTTAAAAGTTGAAATTTTTCAAAACAATTTAGAGTTAACAAAATAAAATGAAATTTTCAAAATAATAATAATAAAAATAATAATAATAATAATAATAATAATAATAATAATAATAATAATAATAATAATAATAATAATAATAATAATAATAATAATAATAATAATAATAATAATAATAATAAAATTATTTCAACAACCTTAGTTCACCCAATTAAATGCTTAATAAAAAATTGATTCTCAACAAATAAACACATTACAATAAACACGTAAAAAGATCAAATTAAAAATTTATTTAATTTGCATAGTCACAAATCATCTTATAATAAGCTCTTTTTAGTTCTGCCAACAAAATATGGATAACTTCTTTCTTCTTGTAGTCCCTCTAGCATCAACATCTAAATGGGCAAGTCAACATTGAAGTATTTGCACAAACAATGGAGTCATCTAGACATTTCCAACCAGATCCTTGAACCGATTCGTAATGCATCCGTACAATTTCTTCGATGTTGATTCCAGTAATTTGATAAATCCGTGTAGCTAAAATTCAGGAGCACAATACGAAAGCTTGTTCTTCATATTCAGAAAGAGCTCTTCCATCTTCATCAGAATTTTTTCGATCATGTAATAATGTTTCTGGTTTTCGAAAACAAAAACAATCAAGAAAATATTCAAGAAAAATTAATAAATTATTTTTATTTAAATAAAATTTAATTGTTTTTTTAATATTTATTACAAATTATTAATTCAAAATCTATTATCCACTGAATAATTAAATGATACACATAAAAATCAACAAAACACACATAAAATATAAAGACAAAAACAAGATCATTTTTCAACTACAAAATTTATTAATAAAAATCTTCTTCATCATCGTCGGAGAACTGAAGATTGTCTATGTCTATGAGTTCTTCCTCAATAATAGTTTGCAGAATTTCATCAGCTGCAATTTCTCCGACAATTTCTTCCTCAGTAATAAAATCTCCTGATACTTTTATATGCCCATTCGCAAAACTTTTATTTTTACCCATCCAAACCCTTTTATCATCCCTATTTGTAAGTTGCTATTTTTAAAACTATAAAATTGATGATTTTTTGTTTCTATTCTAAATTGTGGTACAGAAAAGGTGGAGTTTTTCTCATAACACTCCTTATAATATTTATGGGTTATCTCAGTATCCTTTAATGTCACTCCCTTAGCTTTTAGACAAGAAGATTTACCTAACAAGCTGTAACATTTAGGTCGGAGGAATACCCATTCGTCATAACTTTCTCTCTTACTTTCGTCATTAAATTTACTAATGACCTAATCAAGTTTTTTTAGAATAAAGTGGATGAGTAGCTGGATAATTAGATGTATGCAAAAGATTATCCTAACCATTTCAGACAAAAGAATATCCAATTTACAATTTTTAATCTCCAAGAAGAAGGAGTCCGTATCTCAAGCAAATATATTAATCTCGATATTTTTCCAAGCCCTTATACTGAAGCTCATACATTCTAAGTTTCGACAAGTCAAGCACCGATTGTCCTATATAACTTGGTTGATCTAAACATATCGAATCCGGATTTAACAACGCAGCTTTAAGATCATCGTCAATTTTTATCGATTTTTTAAAGGTGGGTTTTGAGGTATACGTCACAAGTTTTTTATCTGTTGTGCAAAGACGCAAATTACTTTTTTTTAGATTTTCAACATTTTTTCTATATAAACTGTTATTTAAGAGCTTATAATAATTTTTATCTAATGTATTCGTACTTTTAGCTCGAAGTACAGTGTTTATGTCGATATACTTTAAAAATTAGTAGACTGTTTGAATCTTACTGCACGATTAACATGAGTTACTTTAACACCACGAGAAAAGTATAATTTTAATAATCGCCAATGAATTACATAGTTATTTTTAGGATTGTGAGTCAGCATCAACTTTTCAACCTTTGAACCCTCAGGTTTCATTTTCTTAGCAGCAATAGGAAAGTCGTCTAACTTATCATGAAGTTCAGAAGGAATCTCAAGATCAACTTCAAGAGTATACCCATACGACAAAGATTCAAGATTCAAAGTCAAACAATCAGATATTATTGAATCAAATCCATCAAGTATCCAACTAAATTCTCCACAAGGTAAAGGTTGACTTAAAGCCCAACCGTATAAATTATTAATATCTATATAAAGCAACTCTGTGTTTTCGTCAGTTTAACATAGTGTTTATTAACAAAAGTAAGACTTTTTCTAATACCTCCCGCATAAAAGCTAAACATTTCATTTTCAGTAATTAATTCAATTAGATCATCCAACGACATTAAAGCAGAAGACGAAGAAATTCCAGGAATACCAAAATAATTTAAAGGCTTTAATCTATTGTGTGCTACATTGTGACCTACATAAATTTTTAAAAATAAGAGTGTTTAAATCATGAAAAAATGATGAAAAATTAAAAATAATTAATTTAAATTTCTAGGATTTTGATCATTTTTTATAAATTAATGGAAATTGATCATTTGTACTGAAAAAACAGAACCTTTAAAACAATAATTTCCTACGTAAAATATTATTTCAACTTCAAAAATGTTTAAATTGTTGTTAAATTATTTGTGAAAAAACCACAAATAGCAGTAAAAATACTAATTGATTGAAATGCACTTTTGAATATGAAAATTATGAAGACATGCAAATATTCCTAATCCCAAAAGATTAATTATTTCGGAAATGTACTTTGAAGAATAACGGTATTTCGCCGAAGAAATATAAAAATCCCCTCGACAATTACATAGTAAAATGTCAGTAATGTTGATTTGCTCGCAAATAAACTATTCTAGGAATTCAGACCCGTCTCACGGTAACAAATAATAATTATCCACAGAAATACATTCCGAGGAATGTCACCCTAAAAGATGGTGTGATCCAGGCAGCTAATCACAATTTTGATTTACACCATATTTCATCCTAAATAACATTTATGGAATTCGACATTACAAAATGTTGACCAAATTCTTGTTAATTTAATTATATATCATAAACATGTTTATTACTGTCATTATTGGATGCAAGAAATTTGACATGTAAATTCCGGTAGCGAATATCCATTCATTTAAACAAAATCATCAAAACTAGTTTTTATTATTTATATTATATTCTAGTAAAATATAAATTTAATTAATTTGTGTTTTTGAAGAGAATTATAAACGTGGAAAATAAATATTTGAGGTCATAACGTCTTTCATAATTTCTTTTGTTGAATTTAATTTTCTGACAATATTTACACGAAATAATTTACAATTTCATACATCAATGATATCTAGAAAAAGCAACAAGGTCTACTTATATTCCATTTTAACAGAAAAGGCTCCGTTTAAATCTGAAATATAAAATAAGATGATCTGACATATTTTAATATACAAAGCATATAGCTGTCATATTTCCATATATTATATAAAGATTATTCAAATAAAATAATATTATTTAATATTATATATCTGGAAGATTCTTGATATATTTTTTTCATTTATGCTCAATTTTTCCATGTCATAAAACTCAATATTTAGTTTGTTCACATATTTCGTTAGTGTCGATTCCAAAACATGACTATGAGTCATCGCCTGAATGAAGGTAATCAGTATTGATCAAGTCTATATTTTCTTGTATGACTTTAATTTCAAAAGCTTCACTTGTCTGATAATTTGAAGATTATTTGTTTTTGCAGAAAAGTTTTGTATTTTAAAAGAGCATTAAATTTAATGAAATGTGGATGTATAATGAAAATTTATTAAATTTAAACAAATCCTGAAATTTAAACAACGTTTTACCTGTTGCCTGAAAAAAATATTTTTATAATATTTTTATTAAAATGATTTTCAGAATAGTCGATAACATGTTGAAAATTCATTTTTTTCAGTCATTTACAATAAATTTTGATACTTATGTTTTAAGTTACAATTTTTCTGTGTCTAAATTTAACTGTTTATGTCAAATGTCAAGTGTTTTGATGCTCTTTGAATTGAGAATTTAAAAGTGCATATAAAAGTGCACGTCGGCGAATAAGTATGGTAATAATGCGGCAGAAATGATGGAAAATAGTAGTGACGCTTACGACAGTTACTTTATTGTAGATGGTGTGTTTTCAAAGCGGTTCACAAAATTTCGTTGGGAAATTGTTTTAAGCAGACAAACCGAAGCTAGAGTGCTTGACAGACTTTGATGCATAAATTTACTTATCACCAGCTTGTGCAACCCAAATTGTCACAGACATGAGTGTGAGTTCAAAATTTTCTGTTGATTTTTATTTCACGGAAGTTTTACAAAATGCTGACTCATTTTCAAAATGTTGTCATATCAAGTCACTTTAAAAAATAAGTAGGTCAAATTTATTAATTAAATAAATTAGTTAGTCATATAGATTTAATAAAAAAAGAGACGCATACAAACATTCAAGAAATACAAACTCAAAAAATGTTAACCCTGACATTAGATGCTGTACAATAAGGACTATGAGTTATAACCTAGAGAGTATATTGTTATGTTACTGCTGGACCAGTGCCCACACCAGGGGTCAAAAAAAATTAAAGTCTAAAAGTACAATTAATTTTGTTGGTCAAAGTTCAAGGTCATATTTTCAAAGTCATTTTTTTCATTTTTCAAAAAAATGTCACAAGCTGGACCATTATAAAAAATTCCAAGGTCAAATTATTTTCTCAAAGTCTTATTATTTTCAAAGTCAAAGTTAGAAGTCATATTTTCAAGGTCAAATTTTTCCATTTCTCAAAAACATGTAACCGCTGGACCAATTTAAAAAGATTTATCAAAGTAATATTATTTTCCCAAGGTCATTGAATTTTTAGAGGTCAAAGTACGTTAAAATTTTCTCAAGGTCATTCTAGACCTTGATGATGATGATGGTTGCGGATTTGTACCCCAGGCACTAGATGAAGATGGATATTTAAGAATGTACGGAAACGTAAGGTATTTAGTAAATCATTTAATAGCGGAAAAGGGTTGAAATTTGAATGAAAAATTAAGTCAAGTAAGTCAGATACCGAAGAAGAAGAAGGAGAAATAAAAGAAAATAAAGGAAACACGAAAAAAGAAGACGAAATAATTGAAAATAGAGAAATTAATGAAAATGAAAATGCGGATGTTCAAAATGAGTGCAGAATTAAAGATGAGTTCATAGAATTAGAAAGACAAAAGAAACTTATTGTATCGGAAAATAGGGTAAACGACAAAGAGAAGAAAGTTAGAACTTTGTATGAGATGAAAAAGTATTTAGTGAGATTAGAATAGGATGCCGACGAAACAAAAGAAATGTTGAGAGGTATCGTCAAAATAGTGTATCCGATGTTTGAAATAAAAATAGAAGTGGATGATCAACTAAAAGGGATGGTTAAAGAAATGAAAAATCGACTTCTTGGCGTTGTTCAGAAGTTTGGCCATTTAGATACGTTTAGTGAGAGAGCAATAATTGAAGACTTAACCAAAGATGTAATTAATGAGGAAGTAGCACTAAAAAGTTTAACCTATGCTATTTTAGAAATTAAGACTCATGCATTTGTCAAGTCGGATGACTTGGATAATCTGATAAATATTGCTTCTCAGATTATAACCGAATTTTTTATGAGTTGAGTGAAGAAAAAAGGTGATTAGAAAACAGTGTGTCCACCGCCTTAAATGCGAGAAAATGAAAATTGGCAGTTAAATTCACCACCAAGGCGGTTAAATGAAAGAACTAGACCAGAATGGAGGAAACAATGGTTTTTCAATGGTACATGCTTATGATGATCATATTTTGTGCAATAATTACACAGTCATACGACTGCTCATACGAACTGCTCGTTGCATACGACTACTCACAAACAGAGATGGGAAAGATTTATTCAGTGATGGATATGTCAGAATGCCCTGATGCATACCTGAGTAAACTAAAAATCGAAAATGATGTTAAGCATTATGTGTACGAAGAGTCGGATTTACGGAGAGCTCCAGTGAAAGAATTTATTGTTAAACATACAACATTTGTATTCTATTGTGACAAGTGGAGTCATACGTCACTCATAAAAATGCATGCTATACACAGACCAGTTGAGGTCCTCCCAGAAAATTGTTTATCTGCTGTTTAAACGGGGAAGTTAAAAGTAAGCTCAGGAATTCGATTAAGACCTAAAGTGAGCCCTAGAATACGAGAAACAGTAGTTGTGAAAGGGTTACTGAAAGCAAATGGAGATTGTGATCAAAATGATCAAAAAAGCGAAGAATTTTTATGTCAATCGGAAAAAAAATAGTGCTCATAATGACGATAGCAACGGTGGCAGGCGCGAGCAAAGATATTTTCGGAGAGGAATAGTGAAAAGTACAACAGAACTAGAGTCCAAGTTCTTGTTGAAAGCAATGCCTAAATTGAGCGGAATCGACAACAGCACCGGTATATCCAGGCGAAAAACTGAAAGAAATGAAATTAGTCGATAATATCACAGTTGAATTAGAAAAGATGGAACCAACGAGTGCTGAAATTGAAAAAAAGAACATGCATGGTCTTCCATGTAGTTATGCATTAGTTGCAATAGTGGTTCGGAGCAAACAACCTCAACAAGCATACAGCTCAGTAAAAGGAAAATTGGAGCTTTGTTAGATTCAGGATCAAGTCATACGATAGTGTCAGAAAAATTCTTAACCCGGCAAGAGAAAGCCAAGTTAAAGCCACCAGATCATGTCATTAAATCAATGTCGCGTAATGTGTTAAATATTATAGGAAAATTAAAAGCCAAGTTAATCATTGGGAATCAGGAAATAACTCATTGGGTATCAGTGATGAGAAAAAGTCCAGTAAAATGTCTTATTGACATGGAAATTATGGAGCAACTGCAAGGGATTTCTCTTGATTTGAAAACCGGAAATTTGGTAAAAGGCCAGACAGGGGAAATTGTGCATAGATCCAAGGAAGTATTTCTAAATCAAACATTAGAAGTGCCACCGAACAGTGATATATTATACGAGGATATATTATACGATGAAGTGATATATTATGCTAATGTAATGAATGCATCAGAGGAGGATTGTATTTTTGAACCAAACAAAAAACTAATCGAAAAGTGCAATGTATCTATGTGTGATGAAATAGTAAAAGTCAAAAACAAATCAGTGCCAGTAAAAATAGCTAATTGCAGTACGAGGTCCATTCAAATGAAACCAAAAATGAAATTGGAAAAATTAAGAAAAATTAAATCCGAATTAAATTCAGAAGTTACCTAGAAATATTAAAATTTATAAAAAACCTCAAGTTATAAGTGATGATTTAACAATAGAACATAAACAAGAATTCACGGTATTATTAAAAAAATATGAAAATATATTTGCAAAGCATGAGTATGATTTGGGACTTACTCAAATAATTGAGCACGAGATAACGTTAATAGACGAAACCCAAATCAAGCTACGGCCGTATAGAATTCCATATATACATCAAGAAGAAAGTTACCGGCAAAGCAAACCAATGAAGGAATTCAAAATAATTCGAGGTAGCTCATCACGATTTTCATCATCTATAGTGGTAATGAAAAATAAGGATGGTGACTTAAGATTTTGTGTTGATTATAGGAAATTAAACTAAGTTACTAGAAAAGATACACATCCTATACCAGTCCCACAAGAAATATTTGATCTAATGGGGGAGGTGCAATTTTTTACAGTCATCGATCTCAATAAAGGGTATAACCAATTAAAAGTTAAAGAGGAAAATAGGAGGAAAACGGCATTTTCAGACGGTAATGGCCTGTATGAGTTTAATGTGTTACCGTTCAGATTAACTGGAGCACCTGCTACATTTCAGAAGGGTATGAACTTTGTTTTGCGTCACATCCCGCACGCATTAGTATACATAGACGACATAATAATATTTTCTATTAATTTTCACGAACATTTGAAAAATGTGGAAACGGTATTCAAGCGATTATTGGATGCCAACTTAAAAATAAAGCCGTCAAAGTGCGAATGGGGCAAATCAGAAGTTGTGTATGTGGGTCATATAATTTCAAGACGAGGTTTGCAACCAAATCCAGAAATCGTGAAGAAAATTGAGAAATATCCGATCCTCAAGGATATGGATCAAGTTCGACAATTTCTTGGATTAGCCAGTTACCACAGAAAATTATTAAAAAATTCTTACATGTCTCACAACCTTTAAATATGTTATTAAAGAAGCAGGCCAAATTTAAATGGACAACGGCTCAGCAAGAAGTTTTCAACAAACTCAAAGAAAGCTTAATAAACCAGCCAATATTAAGATGCCCAAATTTTAAAAAGCCATTTATATTAATGACGGATGCCAGTAATTTTGCAATAGATGCTGTATTGGGACAGCAAGTCGAAGGTGAAAAAGATCATGTTATTGCTTATGCCAGTCGATCATTAAAACCTCATGAAAAGAATTATTCAACAATTTAAAAAGAGACGTTAGATTTAGTTTATGGGATAAGCAATTTCCGACAATACTTAGTTGGAATAAAATTTGTCGTTTTCACCGATCATAATCTATTACAATGGCTAATGAAGCACATAGATTCGACTAGTAAGTTAATGAGATGGTCGATCGAGTTGCAAGAATATGACTTCGAGATAAATAACCGTACAGGAAAGTCAAATGCAAATGCAGAATACTCGAGGAAGAAAATACTGTTTCAAGTAAAATCAATTATGATGATACAATATTTATTGCTATTAAAATAGCAAATAATACCGAAAACTTACAAAATGATCACTGATGAAGTCGAAATAAGTAGTCTATTGAATTTTTTTGAACCTCCAATAAAATTTCGTTACAATAAAAATAGCCATGTAGCTCGTCATTTGAGAATGAAATATGAATATTCCTGGTTAATTACACAATGGGATTCAAAAGGTAATAATACGAAAATACAAAATATTATACCTATCAATATTTGGACAAAAAAATTATGGAACCGAGTATCAATTGAACCAGTGCTTAACGGGATTAATGTGTATTTGGATACATTAAATATATAGATACATTAAATAGCAGGAAGCCATTTATAAAGTATGTTGATTTAAAATTGTTTCAGAGATATACTGTCCTAATTTATTATTACGAAAAATCCGTATCTGAAAACGGAACGGATAGCTACAATCAGTATGTCAAGATTCATTTCGATCAACAAACAATACAAGTAATAAATGAAACAAATCGAGTGACTTTCGATTATTTTAATCAATCCATAAAAGTTAACAGACATGCAAATCTAAATCAAAAAGCTGTTCTATATTACTTTGGGAAAATTCAATCGTTACTAGAAGGCAAGAATAAATCTCAAATATTAACTTTTCGACGGTTTTCATCGACATTAACCTCAAAACTAGTGTTTGTAAAAATCAAATATTATCAACGTTATCTATTTTCTGACTTTTGGAAACTAATATTTGTGGAAGACAAACTTGTTCAAACTCCGCATCACGGTATTGAAAATAAATATCTACCAGAATCAAACCAAGTTATTCGAACCCCACAATCAGCCAATGAAATCAACTTGTCGTATACCAATGTGTCTATTCCGAACAATAAAACTATATCATTAACACTAAATGATAATGAATTTGCGTGCGTAACACTATTTGTGACGATCATTATTATAACAATATGTGTCGCGATTCTCAATGTCATTGTTCTATATGAATCCCTATTATTATCTAAATCTTCTGTGAATCAATGCAGGACTCCAATACCTTGGATTAGCTATGAAGAAACATTTGTGTAGTAAGACATAATTTTGCATGCAATTTGATAAAGTAGTAATAGTGTAATAGTAGTTAAATCAATTATTTTATGAATATTATTAGCATTTTGTTTGAATGATGCAAGAAAAATCAATTTGATTGGCTGATGCGGGATAAAGGGGTAAGGGAAAAACAAATGCAAAAAAAAATTTTTTTTAAAGTATATAAGGCAGGGGTGAATCCATATAACCAAAAAAATATTTAAAATATTCTCAAATTTTTTAAATTTTAAAACCGATAAATTAGTATTATTATTAATATTATTATTAATATGATTATTATTATTATAATTGTTATTATTATTATTATTGTTATTATTATTTGTATCATTATTGTTATTATTATTGATAATAAAGTTACTATTATCATTATTAGGTATAATTATAGTTATTATGGGGAGGTGTCCGTTGGACGACAAATAAATAAATATATATGATAAGGTATATGTATATGTGTAGGTGTGTCTATATAAGTGTATATGAGTATATGTGTAAATCAGAAAAAAACAGATTCGATGGACAAATCTAAATTAAAAGGTGGAGATATGTTGGGGTTAACAAAATTCACAAAAGTAAAATTGAAAATCAATAAAAACATTGATATTCGAAAAAATAATTACAAAGGCAAAATCAATTAAAATTTTAAAATAAATATTTATCGGGGAAACGGGTATGGGTGGATGCCAAATGATGAGACAAACCCAAATATAATAAAATTAAATCGATGTGGGGTCCCCAGAAGGAAAGATTTAATAAAAATAGAAATTAATTAAAAATTAATTGGCTTATGGGAAGTCCGAGCCAACAGAAAACCCAAACAGTGTGAGAAACCCGGAACGTCAACAAAATTTTTAATTACGGAAAACAAAATTGGTTGAAGAAGGAAACCCGGGATTAAAGAGGAACCCACCACCAAAATAATTATTGTAAACAAATGGAAACCCGGGGAGCCCAGAAATATCTTAGTTGGTTATGGACAGAGATGTCAAAAATTCCAAAAACCGATTTAGTTTGCGGGTGGCTTGAATTGCGAGATGAGTACAAAAAGAAAAGGCAGATCAGCAAAATTGCCAGCTGGTCGAAGAAAATATTTCAGAGAGTGCAGTAACGGAGGTAATAAGCTTAAAGATAAATCAACCAGCCAAACAAATTAAATTCTTGCGCACCAGACAGCGACATCTCCCTTTGGAAGATGTATCTCTACGCATTGAATTCTTGTGAAATCGTGCAGAATAATTGTGTAAAGTATTGTGAATAGAATCGATTTTTGTGAAAGTTGTGAATAAAGTTGTAATATATAAATTGGAAATAAATCTTATTGTGTTATATGGGGTCGGATCTATTCAATTACTGATAGGCATTAGGCATCAAAATTTGATGATATATTTTTTGCAAAATCGGAAAAATCTTTTAAACATGAATTAGTTAAACGTTTTGTAGAATTGTTAGGATTCAACAAATTACTGATTAAATTATGGATCTGGATAATACTTTTAAATGATATTGATCCTACGGAATTTAATATACTCAGTGTTTTTTTGTTGTGCATGGATTTTAGATTTGGAGAATATCACAATTATATTCAATCTTTCATGGATAATGTCGATAAAATATAAATAAAAATAATAGAAAAACTGTCCGATGCGTGAAAAAAGTTTCTGACATGTTCAATTTGCCAAATTAACAAAGTATCTGTGATACATTTGATCTGTGGACATATAATAATTTGTTCTTCTTGTTTCAAGACCACTACACGTAAATATGAAACTTATGATTTAAATATTGAAGAATATCATTTTGTACATATCTAATGTGGTAAAAAAATATTTTTTTGTTTTACCAATTGAATTTGATAGAAGTTACGACAGATTTTTATAAAACAAAGTTCAACTTCCAATAATTCTAAAATAAAAGTTTGGATGGTATATGTCTAGCTTAAAATAATTCTCAACAATGACTGATATATTTCAATGAAATACCCCAAATATTACCATGTTTTCATTACAAACATATTAAGACTGGTAAATTATATCAAATAGGTTAGAATTTATATGTTATAAATACTTCACATTGATTAAGATTGATAACCTCAATGTATGACTATCGTGTTTTCATATGTGATTTGCCCATTTCTATTATTTGGTTGATTTTATTACTCAGATGTCACCCAAATGCAATAATAATGCATGATTTTGTTGGTAGATGTGTGAATGTTACATTATGTGAATGCAATTGTGTCAACTTTGTATGTGAATATATATCAACTTTGTATCGATACTTTTATCAACTCTTTAAAGTAATTTTGTTCCCGATTTATTTAATACCACAATGATATGTAACCCCTTCATCGAACAGTGAGTACATCTTTAAATGCATGTTTCTTGGTAATTAGATTCAAAATCTACGACAAATCAATAGAAATTCATTTGAATCAGATATTTAAAACCAGCTATGGTATCTTTATTGGACGTTATCAATTTGATGATAATTGACTCATTTTCGAGTATTTTTACATGAAAAGCCGTGAATTGTATATGATTAACAAAACCTTATTAGTCCATCAGAACATTACATAAAGTACTCAAGTTATGTATCCTCCATTAAAATATTTTGTTAATATCATTTAGTTAGCATCCAGTATCAGAACTATTTTTATCTATGAAATTATTAAAATTTATTTTTATTATTATTAATATTATTATTATTTCATTTACTACAAAATTTGACTGTGAATCAGATTTATTTATGGCATTCACGAATTTTCGGCAGTTTTTTTTCAAGAGATACTAAGGTTTTGACCTAATAATAATAGTAATAATAAAATAATAGATTTTGTTTTACATTTGTTTTATCATATATAAAATATAATTATTTTATTATATTTAATAAATATAAAATTACTAAGATCAATTATAAGTTCTGCGCATCTTTTTCACATTTTCAAATTAATTTAAACGTATTTATGAATAAAGTAAATTTGCAACATACATGAATTTTGTTAGTCCTTGATTCACAATGTAAATGCAATAGTTGTGTATGATTAACATTTTAGAAATATAGCGCATTTAATATATCAAGTTTTGACTTAATAATAATAATATTATTTTGACTGCCATAATTTGATACCGATGAGTTGAACTTTAAAAACATGGATTATTTGTTTGTATTTTTAAATAGATATTAAATGTAGATGTTTTTAAATTAGACAACTAAATATATGTATTTTCTTTAAAATTGAAATAATAATAATAATACAACACATAATATTATTAATAATAATAATAATACCACAACACATAATATTAATAATAATAATAAATTTTAGAATGACTTTGAGAAAATTTTAAATGACCTTGACCTTTGACCTTGAAAACATTTTTAAACATTTTTTAACCCTTAAAATATGATCTTGGACTTTGACCCGAAAAATTTGACCTTTATATTAACATTGAATGAGTCACTGTCTTTCTTTAAATGACCTTGAAAGTTATCATGACTCATCGTATGACTGATGGTTTTTGTTTTAATGACCTTGGAAATTATTATGAGTCATTTGTCTTTGTTTAAAATTTCACCTTTAACTTTGACCCCAAAATTTTTGTACTTTTAGACTTTAAAAAAATTTATTGGTCCAGCAGTGACATAACCATCTACTCTAAAATATGGCAGTCTGCTTCACGTCCAATGAGATCAATGGTCCAGCACGATAACTCATATATTCACCGAAGAATTATACTGCTTTGACCCAATGTGCTCAAACCTATTAAATATATTTACTCTTTCTAATACTTCAAAAATAAATTATGGCAATTAATGGCAATTGTTTTCAAAAATATATAATATCCTAAAATATTGTTATTTAAAGCATGGCTGTAGCTAGATGAATGTTACATTGTATTTATTTATAAAGGTTTCAGTGCAGGAAGTGTTGTTTTTTGCTGTAAGTATATGAACAACGTTAATGGATAATTGTAGCGTCAAAGTTGGTCATAAATAAATAATAAATAACAAAGAAATATTTAATAGCATTGTTTTTATGCAAAAATACGACGTATGTTTTAATAACGCTTTAAAATAAATAAATGTTTAGTATTCATTTACATCAATTTTTGTCGTGATAAATTCGAATAATGTGAATAACAAATTTCAAAAAATAATTTTTTCTGGTAAAAATATTTGATTTTCAGCACTCATTTTGTGAAAATAATTCACAAAAAAAATAATTCACTTAAGCAAAAAAAAGTTAATCATATTTCAAATGATATCTCGTTTGTCATTTTTGACAGTTTAAGTTTGAGCATTTCAAATTATGTTCCAGTTGATAAAATTAAGAATATTTTTAAGTTTTTTAATAATAATAATAATAATAATAATAATAATAATAATATATCAGATAAGTGAATAACAAAAATAAGCCCTTGCTGCAAAGTAATAATTATATTTTTGAAAAAAGTTTCGATCATTAAATAATCCTCTTCAGTTTCGGATTGATATTAGGTTACGCAAATTGATTGCTGGAATGTGATTCATGTATGTCTAAATAAGAGATAGTGCAGGATGTTATTTCCAAATGAATGCAGAGTGATCGTATTAAAGAATTACTTTCAACGAAACCAGGCCTAAAAATAGAATAGACGAGAACTTTGACCTAGTCTTTTAAAAACGTCTTTCCAAAAGAAACTGAAGAGGATTATTTAATAATCGAAACTTTTTTCAAAAATATAATTATTACTTTCCAACAAGGGCCTATTTGGTTATTCACTTATCTGATATATTAATTTATGCTGCAACCAAGGAATCATCGTTTTATAATAATAATAATAATAATAATAATAATAATAATAATAATAATAATAATAATAACGATAATAATAATAAAAATCAATATGTAATTAAAATTAAGCCATAAATATATGAGAGCACTGATTTTAAACTATTTTATGTTTTACTTTGTTGAGGTTCGTCTATGACTGACCTTTACAACATACGATCCGCGGGCAGAATGTGACCACTTTAATGAAAATAAATTTAAGTAAATTACAAAATTTAAACATAATAAAATTTTGATAAATTATTTTTAATAATGCAATGTAAACTTCGTTTTACCGGAATCAGATTCGAATTAAAAAGTTTTTTACCAATTTTGCCGGCCTGATTTAATAGAAATTCTCAATAATCAAAATTTTAAAGAAACCTTTATTCGGAAATTGAACATGTCTGATGGTATTGGATAAATAACAGAGAAATACTTACGGTTTCGAAATAATGAAACTTTAAATAGGACATATGAAAAATTTACTTCAATCTAAAGTACTTTTTTGTTCAAATCCTCTATAATTCTCCAATTTTCATTTGTATACATTTATATCCCTATTTTATTGTCACCCAAAAACATCCCAAAACGCTTGATTGTTAGCGACTCACTATATGTCATTGCTAAAAATAAAACAAAAACAAACAAACAATTAATAAGTTTTATACATAATAATATATTTCAAACTTGCTGCTGCTGGGCTATAAACCATAGTTTAAACAAAAAAATATTAATTAAAACAATGTCATTTGAAATTATCAATATGGTGCTGAAAAAATACACATGCATCACAAGCAGAAATGAAAAATAAAATAAACATCAATTAAACAAATTAAAAAGATACCAAAATTAAATAAAACAAATATTAATAAAATTCACAAAAAGCCTACAGATGCAGAAAGAAGCATAAAGTCAGTACATAAAGCCGTCAAAACCTTGCAAAAGAAGGTTTTAAAAATACTCAGGAGGAAGTTGCAACTAAAAATAAATTATCGAGCGACCAAAAAGTAAAATGACCAAGAAATGCAATAAAAAAATAAAAATAAAAAATTCAAAAAACTAAAAAAATTAAGAAAATAATGTCAGAAAATAAAGAAAAATAAAAATATTAAAAATAAAATAAAAGCAATAAAGATCCCCAAAAAATAGCCGAAAAAGGCTCAAAATTTTCTGATTAGTCGCACCCAAACACTATTTATACAGCAGTCATTTTCATAATGTTTTACACTTTTCAGCTTATGAAAATTGTGATATATTTGTTAAAAAACAAATTTGTAAGTGTTTAGGAGACTTTTTTCAAATCATGTCAATTTTATGTTTATTAGAGGTACGACTAGTGATAGAAATTTAGGTCAACGAAAGTATAAAGTAGTGTTAGATCACGTACATTGATGGTTAATTATCATGGTGGAAATTAAAGTAAAATGATATATTTTTGCATAAATAATAAGATATAGATGTGCAAACAGTGGTGACGGTGGTGACCATTAGAAAGCAAATAAGAGCTGTCGGACTAAAATAAGTACATTATGAACCATGCATTTTTATTTATCGTTGACACATAGTTGTTACCAGTAAATCAAAGAGTTCAGTTTAGAAACCAGTTCACGTTGACTAAGATCGGCGAAAAAACGCAAATTATACATTCATTACAATTCCCCGTATGTTAATATTTATATGATATCGCGATTAAATTATGAATAATTAGTCACACGTTAAGATAATTCCTAGAAAAATAACTGTAAATCGGATTTAAAATAGAGGAAAGAAAATAAGTAACCTAGAAGGAAATCGCCTTTGAGAACAGCAATTAATTAAATGAAATAGGAAATTCTCCATAAAATAAGGGAGGAACGCTGCTCAAATTTTTGAAAGATGCCTTAATAAGAAAGAGATGTCAGACCTTCAATCAGCAGTAAGGAACTTGAAAGTGAAAATATCATGAGGAGTAGTTCTAGCAATGGAGCTCTCCTGCTCCATTTCACCTGCTATATACAGTACCAAAATGGGCTTGCTCCTGGGTATATAGTGGTAGGATTAAAATTGTGGGGCGTCTGGGAAGGAATTTAAACCCTAGGGCGAATAGGTATTTCGATCAAGGAGAATAAGTTTAAATAAATTTGGAACGGATTTAATTAAATTAATTGCCCTAATACACCAGCACTGCAAAATAAAGGAAGGTCAAATTTTATGTATAAAATAAATATATTTATAAATAAAAATTCAAGTCATGATCACGCACTGTAAATTTCCGGATCGGAAAATTGTCATAATATTTTTAATTCAGATTTAAAATAAGGTTCGAAAAGAAATAATTTTCAGAATTCTACTTTTTAATAAAATCGTGATCAAATTTAAATCAAATCATTTTAGTTGAAGAATATGTATTAAAAATATAGTTATTTAGAAAAAATTTTTTCATTTTACTTTCAAAGATTTATTTGTAACAAGCAGTTTAAAAAAAATCGTTATATTATTTTATATTAATAACACGAAAATTGTGATTAATAAATTGTATCAAGTTATATTTTCAGTCAGAAATGATAATGGGTAAACATTACTCATTTTGATTAAAACAAAAATCTCAACACCTACGCAAAAATGAAATGTATAATTTATTTTTAATTTTTAGAAATTTTTAAATTACGTCATAAATTTTTGACTTTTTAAATTTATGAATATTTAAACTTCTGTTTCAGTTGATTAGGGATGAAATGTTTTTGTTATTTTATAACAATAATTATTAAAGGGAATAAAATAAAAATTATAATAATAAATAAAACTATAATAATTAATAATAAAAATAATAATAATATTAATATTGATAATAATAATAAATAATTTTAATAAGATTAAAAACAACAATATTTATATAAAATTTATGCTATTCATAAATTTAAATTATATTGTTTGACAAGTTCTAAATAGATGAGAGCACGTGATATTATGTTTTATTTGTTTACTCTAGTAATTTGATTTGATGTTTATTCACAAAAATAGTGATTGGATAAAATCATCGTAAGACACACCAATCAGGGTTTCAATTTTGTATAAATAATTTCATTATTATGATGAGACTTAATAATAGATATTTTGAATCTTTTAATTGACTGCGGGAAAAAATTTTAATTATTTGAATAGAATTAATAAAAATGAAAAAAGACTTTAAAGTTCCTATATATGTTCTTTTGATTCTTTTCATGTCAAATGCAATCAGATGTAAGTTGATTTTGTATTAAAGACAAATAATAAACTGATTGATAAGGCTTTGGACCAGATTTCAAAGATCGTCGACTGGTCGATGATAAATGCCCTACAAACATGTCCATGGTTCACAGTGATCGTAATTTTTTTCACTTATCTTTCAAATAATGCTTTTATTTATTTTTAAGCTTTTGGAATATACTTGTGTAATGTCCGCACAGCAGAGGATTGTATATATGCTTGTTATAATGATGGATGCTATATTTGGTCTTATATGAACCACCCACATTTCGCTTTTGACACAACTGTTCAACACAGATTTTTCTGTCGATGTATACCCCAAGTGGCGGTATGTTTCTATACAGCAATACCCGATAATTATGACAATAAAGGCTGTTGTCCTTCAACTTTACCATAAACACATATTTATTGAACCCGGAACATTTAATGTCATTTTGAACTTAATCATAAACTGTATAAATATATTATTTAAATATATTCATCTATCACAAGCTATTGCAAATGCAGTTCTGACTTAATTTTATTTTGGATTGTAAAAATTTGTTGTCTATTTTTAATTTTGGTTTATTTCTAAAATCAAGAAATTTTCTGAGTTTTGTTTGTATTTTATGACTTTATTTTCACACAAACAAATTTCAAGAGTTTATCAAAGAGATTATGACTATTTTTTCCAGATTTTACATTTCCAGTAATTTACATTATTAATATTATTCACAAAATTTAATATATAAATATTATTAAAACAAAATAATTGCACAATTCGAAGAGAAAGAAAATTTTTGTGCAATTAATAATAAATCTAAATTTATTTATTTTTTTGTTCACCTTTCACATTTTTATTTCATTTCATTTATATTTTTATTCATTCATCTTTGGTCGTAATGAAGATAAAATTAAGATTTTAACAATACAAAAGTTTTTTTTAATTACTTTATTTAAACAAATTAAAGGAATAACAAAATTCACAAAATAATAGTCATTTTTAGTGGTTGAAAATATTTGACATTTTGAAGTCTTGTCTCTCAGTTTTACATAATTGTCATAAATCTAGGCATAATCCAATTTAATTTCCTTTTTTCCATACACAAACTAGCGAAGTGTTTCAACCTGAACTGCATTTCTTGATCATGTAATTTTTCTCGAAATTTATAATTGTGTTTTCTAATTTTGCCTTTAGATTTATTGGTTATTTCCCTGGTTTTATCTTTATTGGGTCTCCATTTGTTACGATCTTTCATTTTTTAGTTTTCCGTTATATCCCTTCTAAAATTAATTTCAGTTTCACTGATAAATTCATTATTTCTTATCTAGTCTCTGGGCCACATAAGGATTTTCCAAACGTATTGTGCAGCTCTGTTCCACCATTTATTTCTGGAAAGATATTATTCGCCGCAAAATGGTTTCTAGTTTGCTATCATTTGCATATTTGAACAATTAGCTGCTTTCTTCCAATTTTGCTTTATCTAATTTATCCACAATTAACTTGGATATTTCATTCATCCATGCTACGATATTTAATAAGCAATTTAGTTTCCGACCTTTATGCTTAGCGTTACACTTGGTCTACTGTATACATTTTCCTTGGTTATTCTCTTTATATGTTCATTTATATATCCGAATTCCTTCTCTTAACCGTAACATCATTGATCCATATATTTTTCTTTCCGCTTTAGTTTTCCGGCGTTTTTTATCTTTTTCTGGTAACTTTTTCTTTTACCCTGTATTTGTTTGAAATTTATTCTTTATGTTTGATTAGTTCATAATATTATTATCATTGTATTTTCACTCAAATTTATTTCATTTAGACAGTCACAGCAAGCAGTCATACTAGAAAGAGACTGTTTATCATATATCCGTTATCAACTACTTTCTTGAGATGCTTGTTTTATTGGGTTATCATAATTGAGTTATTCTCTCTCATGTGTATAAATCACCAGTGACCTTTCATCTTCGTTCTCAATTACGGCTATCATATTTTTATTGTAGTGACTGTCGTCCAGTATTCTTTGGAATCTTCTACAATCTAAGTAGAATTTTCTGCTATATATTAACCTGTCTTTGTTCTCTATATGTAATTTGCTCTATAGGTTTTTAGGCATATTTTATCAACTTTATCTATTATTTATTGGATCTCTCTTCAGTTTTTACCTTTTTTGTAGAAATCTTCCTCTAACATTTATCTCCGATATGCACAATAATTTAAAACCGTAATTTTTCAGACTTTCTGTCACACTCAAGTACTGATTAATTGATATCATTTATTTTTAGTTCTAGTTAATTTTAATTTAAAATTGTGCATAAATACTTAAAAGTCTAATAAATTTATTTTTTACTAGTACTATTATTAGAAAACTTTATTAATGTGTTTATTTAATAAAATTTGTTCAATGATTTATTTGGATGATTTATTTTAGATATTTGTTAATTATTGGCTATTACTGACTATTTATAATAATGAATTCAAGGAAAAAAGGAAAACCCACGCAGATCTTTTGTGAATAAAGATTTTTTTTTCTATATTTTACTGTTGTCTTTTATTGTAACTTTATAATAAATTTTGTAAAAACCAATCATTTTTCTTAGGGACTCTGAAAATGTCTTTTCTTTTTACACGATTACGTATTACTTTTAAATGCCGAAGTAATAAATGTTATTTTCATTTCTATTTTTAAATGGTATTTTTACTACATTTCAATGAGGAATGTCTAAAAATCAACATTTTTGTTAACTTAAGACTATGCATTCGTAAACCCATGTTCCGACTTATCGGAATTAATTATATGCGAGTTAATTTTTTTTTGAAGTAATAAAAACAAATTTATCTCCATGATAATGTATTTTTTTCTAACATTTTTGAAAAAATCTATGAATATGTTCAAAATAGTTAATTAAATTCAATAAATCTTCTTTCCTCAGCTCATTATCTAGGACTTCCTTCAGAAAATCGAATCTAATTTTTTTAAACTGATAAATTTATGTTTTTTGTTGGGATGTATCTTGAACTCTATGGAAATAGTAAATTGATTATAACTTATGAATAAATTTTAAAACATCTATTTCACAAATTCGCGAAATGGAATTGTTTCAACAGAAATGTCTCAAATACTTGTGAAATATTAAATTAATTTTAAAATAAATCTTACGATGATACATCCTCATTTACACAGAAAATCGTAGCAGAATCCTCAGAATTTAAATTTAAAAATTTTTCCGCTATTTTTACTATTAATATGTTTATATTTAAGTTATTATAAGAGTGTATCTCAACGCACTTTTACTCCATGTATCTTTTATTATGTGTTGTGTTTGCGTGCATTATTTAATTTTTCTATCACTTTAATTTCTAGAGTGTAAAGTGTAGTTGGCTAATACACCAAGCGAAGTTGAGATAAATCACCTATAATATAAAAGAAAATCAATAAATTTATAGCATATAAACACACCATCTCACCTTGAGGTTGCTTGTAAAATAGTCAATGAGACAAACCCTACACTATAGAAACAGAAAAAGTGACAGAGAAATAAAATAATGCACATTAACACAACCCATAAAACATGCATGCAAACTTTTAACATGTAGCCATCCGAAGTTGAAAAAAACCCTATAATAAATAATTTTATAGACATTTTTGAGATAATTTTAGAAAGAAAAATGGCGGAAAAAATTTTTAATTTAAATTTTGAAGTTTTTGCTAGGAAATTTCGAGTAAATGAGGATGTATTTTCATAGGATTTACCCTTAAAACTAAAATTAATCTAATATTTCTGTCGAAAAAAGCAAAACCTGAAATCCGAAAAAAAGCATAAATTTTTAAATTATATTGGTAAGTTTTAAAAAATAATCATAAACCAAATTATTTTGGGTACATAATCAATTATTTTTTTCAAAATATGTATAAAAAATATAAATATTTAATGCAAATAATAATTTTTATAAGTTCAAAAATAATTTAACTCACATTTTTTGAATAATATCCGAAAAAAATACATATTTTTGGAGATTAGTTATTGTTACTTACTTAATTTCCTAAATATTATTTATAATAATATATATGAAATAGTTGATCAAAGTTATATTTAAGAGCTAGAATTATGATCATATTTCCTTATGATATCATAATTCAACTCTTAAAATTTAACTTTAAGTTATATAACTATAAAAAAATAACTTACTTAGCAGCCATTTAAAAAATGGCTGAAATGCATTCACAAAAAATAAATTCCGCCAAGTTGATTTATGTATCAACTTGAATTATAGCTGAATTTATCTTAGTGATAGCTGGTGTATTTAGTCTGTTGGTTAGTGTGAAGAATCTATTGGTTGGTTGGTTAGTTGGTTAGTGTGTAAAAAATTGTTAGTGAGCAGTAAAGTTGGTAGATTAGTATAGTAGGTAGTATGTATATTATGTTAGTTGTGTGTTTACACCAGCTGTCACTGAGATAAATCACCTATAATACAAAAGAAAATCAATAAATTTATAGCATATAAACACACCAACTCACCTTGAGGTTGCTTGTAAAATCGTCAATGAGACAAACCCTAAACTATAGAGACACAAAAAGTGAGAGAGAAATAAAATAATGCACATTAACTCAACCTATAATAAAACATGCATGCTAACTTTTAACATGTAGCCATCCGAAGTTGGAAAAACCCCTATAATAAATAATTTTATAGACGTTTTTGAGATAATTTTAGAAAGAAAAATGGCGGAAAAAATTTTTAATTTAAACTTTGAGGTTTTTGCTAGGAAATTTTGAGTAAATGAGGATGTATCTTCATAAGATTTACCCTTAAAACTAAAATTAATTTAATATTTCAGATATTTCTGTCGAAAAAAGCAAAACCTGAAATCCGAAAAAAAGCATAAATTTTTAAATTATTTTTGTAAGTTTTAAAAAATAATCATAAGCCAAATTATTTCGTGTACATAATCGATGATTTTTTACAAAATATTTATAAAAAATATAATTATTTAATGCACATAATAATTTTTATAAGTTCAAAAATAATTTAACTCACATTTTTTGAATAATAATATCCGAAAAAAATACATATTTTTGGAGAATAGTTATTGTTACTAATTTTCCTAAATATTATTTATAGTAAAATATATGAAATAAATGATGATTAAAAGTTATATTTAAGAGCTTGAATTATGATCATGTTTCCTTATGAAATCATAATTCAACTCTTAAAATTTAACTTTAAGTTATATAACAATATAAAAAACAACTTACTTAGCATCCATTTAAAAAATGACTGAAATCCATTCACAAAAAATAAATTCCGCTAAGTTGATTTATGTATCAACTTGAATTATAGCGGAATTTATCTCAGTGACAGCTGGTGTAGTATTTAGTTATTTTAAAAATAACTTGTTTATTTAGTTAAAAGTTGGCAAAGATTATTTTTTCGTTCCGCTGTCGGTTCTACGAACAGTATAAAAATAAAGTATTAGTTAATATTTTATTGGAAGAACTACTAAAAGCTTATTTTAAACAAATATAATAAATAAAATTGAAATTTGAAGATAGTTTTTCATGTGATTTTAATGGTAATCTTTTACATCTGAAATTATTATTTATTTCATAATAAAATAATTTCAAAATTAGAATTTTTTTCGGTTTATTCAAAAAATAGGATGAAAAATATTTCAATCAATGGCATTTGGTAAGTAAAAATTCTTTTCAACGAAAGACGATGGATCTTGTATTTTTGTAAATCAACAAGGGACTCCACAATCAAATGACAGGTTGTAGTTAAACTTTCTAGCTTCAATATCAACTATAAATTTTTGATAAACTAAAAATATAATTGAGCTTGAGTGTTGAACTGATAAACACGCCCGGACATAGTATTCCTTTAAATGAAACTCTGATTGTTCTGGGAATATGTTATGGGTGAAAACCTGGCTTCTTCTATTATAGTTATTCAATAGGTTACAAGGGATCAGGCTACAAATATCACTTGTAACAAATTTGAAAATAAGAGCTTGGTGAAAATTTTCGTTGCGTGATTTTATGTTTTCCATTATACTAAGTGAACATTTGACTTTTTTCGCTGTTTGATTTTAAAATCAGCATTCTTCAGTGATGATGATCGGGCGAAATCTTCAACAAAATCTTGTATTGAACAGAAATTGGTGCCAACTGCAAACTAAGTTACCAGCTCGGAAGATCTAATATTTATGGCCTCGATATGTTGATCGTTCATTTTTAAGAGTTAAAAAAATTGAAATATATAGACAAATTTATTCTACTTTTTAAGTCAAAATATTTTTCATTCTGCTTTTTGAAATAAAATATATTTTGAATAAACAGAAAAAATTATTCTATTTTTTGAAATGTCCTTTTCATAATTTGCTTTTAAATGTATTAAAAAAATTTCATATTTACTTTACTTTACTCTATTGTACCTTTTTAATGGAGTCATAAAAACCCTATTTTTAACTTATTTTACCTATTTTACTACTTTTTAACTATTTTTATTCAAACTCAGTTCATTAAATTCTCCATGGATTTTTGTCTATAGAAACTCTCTTTTTATTGTTTTTCAATATCGAAAAATATGATTAAGATTTCAATGACCTAAATTTAATAATTAATGTGATATTGTTATTTTAAAATGTATCCATTTGAAATAGTAAATCTCATTCAACCTAAATGTAAAATGGTATTTTTATACACTGTGTAACGGAATTTTTAACACTTAGAAATTTAAATTAAAAATTTCCTTGATTAATTAAAAAAAATAAATAATGGTTAAAATATGTTTGAATCTCTTTGAAAAAATTCAAATTATCTCGTATTGAAGATGGGGAAAACTATTATCTAACAGCGAGAGCATTAGAGGGAGATTTGTTTTACTCGTTTAATATTTGTCTCAAAGGTCACGAAGTTTATTTTTGCGTGTGAATAAAATAGGTTTTAATGGTTCATTTGAACTTTAATCATAGTCTTACTGTCTCGGAAATCACAAGTTTTGTATGAAAGGAATTCGACTTCAACTTTGACCTACGCAAGCTTGTGTATTTATTTATTAATTTTTTTCAATTTCAAATTGGCATTCACTGAAATAAGACAGGTCACCTTCTATATTAGGTAATAAATTTATTTACTAAAATAATAACTAAAAACAACAACAATAATTATTATTATTTTATATGAACTACAATCAGTAATTAATGCAGTGTAGTATCAAAATTTATCCTTTCAGAAAATTCGATTTTTATTTATATAATCATAATTTTTTCTTTACATTTTTTTTTGTTCTTTAAAAAAATGATTTTTTTGAACACAAAAAATAAAAGATAAAGTAAAAATTATGTTACTCTAAAGTGTAGAGCACTGGTTCCCAACCTTTTTTGTTGTAATTCCAAACCAAAAATTGAATTGTATGAATCTTTTTTAAAAAACATTTTAGTTAATTAGAGTTTTGGAAATTTATACCTCCTATAATACTATAGGATGGCCTATATCTATAATATGAATATTTATTAAAGTTATTATTACATTTATTTTATGTGTTTATGCTGAAAATATTTTTATCACGTCTCCACCTATTTTTAATGACATATCTGACAAGTATCTAAGACAGATAGTTGAAGCAGCTCCATTGCCAATACCAAAATTCCCTTGTCATACTCAGGCAGTTGAAGTTACTCGTGTTTCTTCAAAGATTTTCAGTCACGAAGCAAGACATAGCATGATTGTATCAGTGAGAAAGTATGAAAATAAAGATATTGAAACCAAAGAACGATATTTCACAAGTTGATTTGCTATTCTCGTATTCAATGTTGTTTGTATTGTGACTTTAAAGTAGTTGAAAAATATACACAGTGTGTAATTTCACTGTCTTTTTTACATAGACGCGGGGGCCCTAGACATAAACCAATTGGAAAGAAAATTTTGATGTGAACTTTGGACAAACAGAGACAACTTTTTTAAGTAGAGATAAGGTAGTTTTGTAAGTTTTATATTCCATCGACCCACACTAGTGTAGAACCGGTTCAAAATTGCTGCTTTATAGCATTTGTGTTCCACAATAGAAATTTTAACAATATAATTCAATTTTGTTAATAATATTGACTTCAAAACATGAGTTCACCATGAATCTCACTAGTTATGTGTAAAAATCATAGATAATGACAAAATATACAGAAAAAGTGGTGATAATCCATTCTGTTGTTTTCATTAAATGTCAAAATATATATGTAAAGAGATAATGATTTTTATAGTGAAATTGACCATTGTTTCCACTAATTAGCAACTAAATATGTCAAATTATCATAAATTGAGACTATGTAAGCGGAGAAAATGGATGAAAGTGGCATTGATTTTCACAAAACAGCCATTTAAATTAATAATTTTACTGAATTTTAACCAATCATGTAAAAACATTAATGAGACCCATTAACAATTTTGAAATGTACTCAGATTTAGTTATAATATAAAATGAAACGCATGATTAATAGAGACATTGCTATGCAAATGCTCGAGTAATTGAATGAACCGTGCAAAATTCGAAAAGCCATAGCCATTAGACGGTATTATTCGAATTAGTATTTGTTGACTTTTGTGATATACTTTAGGTGGAAATGCATGGGAAATTATTTATCACGGTTATCATTTGTTTCCAATTTTCTCCCTAATTTCCATCCTATAACTAATTGCTTTTAAATCAATTTCTGATTAATTCATGACATTCCTTGTGTACGCGTTTAATTCCCGAATAATTGCAATTTCCCCAATATAATGTTTTTATATTTGCAATTTTTACCTAAGTAAAAAAATTGTGTGAAGTTTTAATATTATTTTTAGTTGTGGCATCAAAATATTTATTTTCCTCTGAAATAAACAAAGGTAAACAAACATTCAAGGTTCATCCAGTGATTTTGACAAGTGTTGCCTGACCACTCGAGCATCATGGTCGATTCCCGACCAATCTATCAGAATTCCTGATCATGAATTCTTTTGAAATTGTTACAACCAATGTAACATAAAGTTGTTCAACCTTCCAAAACTTTTGTTTCACAATAATATGAAATAGAATGTTTTCGTCTTTTCTCCAATATTTTCCGAGCTCTCATCAAAATCTGATTCTCTTTTGGTCCCTGGATATAAGTGAATTATGTAACAATTTGTCAAGGACCAGAATGCTTTTGATTTTATTATTGTATTTATTTCGTTTTCCTAATGATTTAGCGTATACAATAATATTTAATTGAAATTAAATCAAACCTTTGATCTATAAAGTATCGTCTTATTATGTCCTGAAATATGATTTTAAAATTAATTAAAATAAAAATTAAAGAATTTACTCTCGAGAGGAACTTAGTGTGACTTGCAATTATTTTACATAATATCTTGTAATTATTGACAAGAATAATTATAACGCCAGAAATGGTATCATATCGCCGCAACGTCTATTCAGTAATCAGCAACCTACTTTAATTGTTCTTTTATTTTCATCAGTTCTAATAATTTTTGATTTATTTGCTTGATATAGCTCAGTCACTTTCTTTTGTCGGATTCAGATTTATTAAGTTTCTATGACATTAGTCTAGGAATAAATAATTTTCTTTTATCTCCAATTTTTTTACCATAACTAAAGATCTATGCTCATCTTTTCTATAACGCCTTAAGTAGCAAACGTCTTTCCTAGATTCTTTTCTTTATAGATTCCTCAAATACACATTGATATTTGGCCACTATTAAGATAGAGCATTTTACACAGTGGTTAAGGTAAAACTTTGCATATGGTGATAATATTCGAGATACAGCTACTTACAGCCTTGGTTCTCAAACTTTTTGAAGTCGGGGAACGCTAAACTCTTATATATTTTTATGCGGAAGATCTGTATACAGCATAAACTTTTAAACAGGGAGCGCGGGTTGCTAACCTTTTTTGAAACCAAAGGAGCAATAAAAAACAGAAAAATGTTCTCAAAAAGAAACGGAATCTTGTCGCAGCGTGTGATTGGCAACCCTCTGCTTCCAAGTGCTACTTTTAGAAAATAATATGTATATAAATAAAATATATATCGACATTGATTGATGCAAATATATTTATTGAAAACACAATTTAAAAACATTTTTTATTTATACAAAGCCGAATGGTACGTGTAAATTTTACATTGAATTGACATGGATTGTTGTTAACCCTGTTAACGATTGCATTGAAATAAAAGGTATAAAAATACCATTTGTGTCAAAAACATTCCACTAAGACTTTAAACAAGATCGTATCGCACTATTGTGATCTGGCACGGAAAACAAAATGCTAAAACGGTTCGTAAATGTAGCTTTAATGTGTTAGTGTCAGAGACTGTGAGTTTTGTAGATAGTAGAGACCATATGATTTTTGATAGAATTATTGAAAAGGGAGATATTTAAAATCCTCTGAATAAACCGAATTGTTGATTTATTGCAAATAGAGAAAATATAGCGAAGCGAGAATTGATTGTATCTAATTCATTGGTAAGTAAGGGAAGATAATTGTAATGGTGATAAATAGTGGTACAACTAAGTGTTTATTCGTTGGAACTAAACTGGGTCATATTGAAGATGTCTATGACATTGATGCCGAATGTGAAAGAAACACATTGAATAAAATGTCAACAGATGAAACAGATGAAAAAATAGCAATAGTGAAGATATTAGAAAAGATAAAGAACGATATTGATATAACGTATTCTCCAAAAGAAAGAAAATGTTTTTTTGATACAACAGCTGAGTTTTCTGAAATATTTAGTACAGCTAAGTGGGATATTGGCAAAGCTGATTTAATTAAACAGTCAATAAGCACAACTGATGAAAAGCTTATTACATTTAAAACAATACGCATTCCAAAAGATATTTAAGTTTAAGTACAAAAAAATTGAAAGAAAGTTTGGAATTAGGAATAATACGGCCAAGCAGGTCGCCACGGAATTTTCCAGCAGTAGTAGTAAAAGAATGGAGATATAAGAATTTGCATCGATTATAGAGTTAAAAACAAAGTCGTATAGACCAATATTCTGAATACCAAGAAGGTCAGATATATTTGACTTGATAGGATATGAAAAGTACTTTACCACTCTAGATATGGCAAGCGGTCAGGTACCATTGAATGAAACTGATATTTAAAGAACAGCATTTAGTATCAGATTTGGGCAGTTTGAATTCAAACGAATGCCATTTGGGTTGTTTCAGAACAAGATGAGAATTATTCTGCAAAATGAGTACTCTAAATTTTTTGTAATTTATCTAAATGATGTTTTGATATTTGGTAAGTCGCTAGAAGAACATAACCAAAGACTCCGTCAAGTTCTATCTAATTAAAAGAAGCAGGACTAAAGTTAAAGCATGATAAATGTACATTCATCAAAAAAGAAATAAAATATTTGGTGCTTGTATTAAAGTGGACCTAGACAAGATTGTGGCAATCAGTAAAATAATGGAAGATTGCTTAAGAGGAAATATAACCAAGTAAAAAAAATCAAATGATTCGCGTAGTGTTTAATCACATGAAACTAGTGTACGGACAAAACACATATGACAAGATATCTTATTCGATTTACAAGAAACGCTAACCCTGTTTAACGTTTATTCATAAAAGCGGAATGTATATTATATATATATTAATTATGATGCATGTTTAAATATTGATGTAAATGAAATAGAATTTGAATTTTTGTTGATTTAATTATATATCTAAGTTTAATTATTATTATTTAAATATAATGGGTTCTTGAACATAGTTGAGTCAGGGGATCAACTAATATAAGTGAACATAGTTTTGTGCTGTATGATGAAAATAAATGTAAAAATGTTTTTATGCATTCCCAGCTATGAAAATTGTCAAGTGGAAATTTTTATGTGTGAAAAGGTTGTAATATTAGGAATTTAATCCTAGAAATATTATGAGCAAGTTTTAGAACTCTACAATTTTATCAAATCGATGATAATAACTACAATGAAGGAATAATATTGTTAGAAAAATTTTTAAGTAGTGATTAATTTTAATTGTGTTTAAATTATTTAGTTATTGACAAATCAAAAATTCAAAATAATTGATGTGCAAGAAATATATCATTTTTGAAATTATCTTAATTAAAATGGGAGAATTATATTCGAAGATGAAGAATACTTCTTCATATTGTGCTCCAGATTTGTTTGTGTACACAACTATTTTGCGCCATAGGCAATTTTTGTAAATTGCGTCAAAAAAAACTAATTAATATTTATTTATAGGAAATAAACAAATATGCTTTGCTTTTTTTAATTAATACTACCTCCGTTCCACAGTAGTTGTCACATTTGGATATTTTTGGTCCGATTATTGAAAATGTATGCTATTTGACTAATTTTGTTAAAGATTTGTCAAATTTGTACTGTTTAAAGTACAAATTTAAGAAGAAAACGTTAGTAGTATTTAGTTAAAAAATGGTTTATATCACAAAACTATCAAAATCATTTTATATTTCTTTAGATGAGTCAGTACCTCACAAACAATATAAAAGTAAAAAGTTTATCACTAAAGTAATGTTTATGGCAGCATTGTTTATTAAATTTTTCTTATTAATTTAAATTTAATAAAGTCATACAAAATTTGTTCTCTTGTTTTGTAAAAAAATATTCAAAACAATCGTTGCTTCTCAATTCAGAATTTTATTTTTAAATTTATAAAAAAATATTTCCATTAGTTTTCAAAACATAAACAGAAAATAAAGAGCAAAAAACATTAAGCTCATCAAAAATATGTTAGTTTATAAACATTTTATTGAAATATATATATGAAAACTCTATATCAATATCAATATATGAAATAATAAGTTAAATTTTTTGCGCTTTAGGCAATTGCCTAAATTCGGAACTGACTAGATAGAAGGAATCAATGTTGAAGAAACGGTTAGTATGCATTACAAATCAGTACTTATTATCAGATTAGTTAAATATATTTGTTTATTAGATTTCATCGAAAACATAATTGACATTCAAGGAGTGCCATAAATGAACTTTTAAATTTGTTACTATTAATTTAACGATAATAATAATAATGAATTCAAAAACAATTATAACTGTGATTGATGCATATATTAAAATTCATTCAATTTATAAAATAATAAAAAAAGCCTATAATATGGGCTTGATTAATAACTTCAAATGGAGAACTTTTAAAAAAAATTCAAGAAACTAGCAGCAATATTTTACTTTAAACGTACTATACAATAATAGTTCATATAAAATTTACATTGAAAAATAATCCTTTCCAAAAATTTATAAATTAAATTAACTGTGAGAATATTGTGAAAACCAGCCATTTAAAAATAGGTTTTAATACTATTATTAATAAAAATAATTGTTATTCAGTACCTAGTTGTCTGTATTCACTAATTAGTTATTGGTAATCAGTACCTAATTATTAATATTCAGTACTTAGTTAATGGTATTCAGTATTTAGTTATTGGTATTCAGCACTTAGTTATTAGTACTCAGTACCTAGTCAATTGATAATTTATTTGTAAAATTATTGAATTTATTTTCATTCAAGTGTAATTTAAGTGATTCTAAAGTACTACCAACAATTCATTCTCAGTGAAACTTTACTTCTATTAAGTATATTTCTTCCTTGAATAATTATATCTCTTTCTTTCAATGTATTTAGTTTCAATACATTTCCCAATCATTATTGAATATTTTCCCTCTTCATAGAGTACTTCATTGATAAGTAATGATAGTAAATTTCAATTGCTATGATCACGATTAAATAAATAACGATTAAAAATTAAGGTCATGGAAAAAGTGATGACAATAAACTAAGATGACCATGACTAACAACGGGAATTTAAATCGATAAAAGTAAAATGAATAACTAACTAGAGTAGATTGATAGAAAGAGAAAAATTAGATATGCTTCTACGCCACGATGACCACGATTAGTAACAGTACTAAAATAAAATCGAGTAATAATAAATTAATAAAAAGTGTTAACGTCACGAAATATAATGATCAATCGGCGCCACCGGAATTTAACTATCACGAGAAGTAACATTAGATAAGTTAATCACTGAGTAAAAAATCTAATTCCCAAACGAACACGAGAATTTATAAACACGATAAATGACAGAAATTTAATTATTAAAGGAATTGACCATAAATGCAAATCTAGCAACTATGATAAATCGTGGATCTAAGGATAAGTAAAAATTTTACAACCGATATGAAGAGATCTAAAATCTGTAATGATGATAAACGCAAGTGTAAAACGAGACTCACAATAAAGTTGTAAAATTAATGAAATGATAAATAATGCAATGAGATAATAAATTGAAAAAACTCGACGTTAAATTTGACATGAAAATACAATTGCCCATGGAGATTTGATGCCTTGCATGTGTTGGACGCACAGGAGTTTTGAACTACGGTATTATTCATCTCATTTATCTGACCTTCACTTGCAAGTTCTAGGGATGATTTACCTGATACGTCGCACGATTTTAAAAACCATTGCGCACCCATGACCGAAATCACGTTGGAACTGTGCACAACAGCCGAATGCCATTCGAGCAGGTGAGCGTTGCTACCGACACTACTCCTCGAATGACCTTCGTCTTTCCCGGATTACTAGCTGCCGCTGGAAGGACTTACGCTTCTGCTTATAAACCCATATTAAATTCCTGATTTCCGCCTAATCCCGTTAAGAAACCATGGAAAATGATTATGTCCAGTATATACTTGCAAGCACCTCCGATCTCCATCGCCGTCAGTACCTCACTTTCCGAGTTATAAATGAAGCGGAATATCATTTAACAACAACAAAAAAAAATAATTAAAACAAGTGTCAGGAAACATTATAAATAAAATATATTGGTTAAAACAAAACTAAAACATTGAGTCACTCTACAAAACAGACAAAAGAAAGCAGATTGTTAGCATTATGATTGTTCTCGATTAGCAGTGAAGTCAACGATCTAATCTTCCTCGGCGTCCATATCCGTGGGAAGGCACCTTCTTTTTGGTGGGCGATACGGCGGGGGATCTCCTCGGAATTCATCATTTCTCCGCGAGGACGGTCCTGCGATTTCGCCTCGGGGGCCGACATTGGGAACTTCGCCCGTGAGGATGGCGATTTCATCAATGCCCAATTCCAAATGATTAAGAGCCCGTATCACCTGAGGCGGTTCATTCTCCTCGTCCACTAAGTTAATGTGGATCGATTCCGGGGGGAGGAGAACATGATCTGAGGGGCATAACAGATACCCGGGTTGAGTCCCGGGGTCTCAAATTCTCGGTACGGAGGTGGTAGATCGTCAATTCGATATACGCCCTCCGTTGATCTTGCTTCTCGGAGCCGCGCTTCTTCTTGCCGGCGTCGATCCCGACGTCGCTTGTTTCGATTCGGCCGGTGGCGGGCCGTAGGGGCGGCAGGATTCGCCGGGGTTTCCGCTGGCATAGAGGATAGAGAGGGCGGAGGATTAGTGACCGATGTAGAGATACTGGCTGTCGACGCGGGGGGATCCTCGACGTTGGGGAGATGATGTGCCGGGATGATGCCGAGTTGTCCGGCTCGGACGGTCCCTGGGACGTGAGCTCGAAGCTCCACGTCCGTAAATGCTCGCCTGAGCGCCACTGACTGTTCGTGGATCAGCAGTCGCTAGCTGCGTGACTCGACGATTAGTTCGTCACGCGCCTGGGTGAGCCTGAGGATCCTTTGCCTGAGCTCCCTGACGGTTTCCGGTGGAGCCCAGGTTCCCTTTATTCGCTCATACTTAGCTTGAAGATCGCCATGTTGAAGCTTCAGGTCCTCATATTTATGCCGGATCGCCACGATAGATGGGGGCAGGCGGGGAATTCTTGCTGGACTTGCTGGTTCGTCGTTATTCTTCATGCTAAAAGAAGAGGAAAGAAAATGAATAAAAAAGAAAAAAAAAGAGTTTTATCGAGAGGTGGAGTATATAGACGGCGAGTCGGGAAGGGGCTTGTAGCGTAGAGATCGTCCAAGGTCTCGCGCCGTAAAACTGCCGTTGGTCGATATCCTAGAATTTTAATTTTTCACGTCTAGGGTACGGGTTTTTGGCTTCCCTGATGCGGGGTGTATTCACCACTATTCTCCGCGTCAATCAACCTGGGATTGGTTTCTCTCGTTGTCACGGTCAGTCATCACCCAGTAATTGGTTTAATCAAAAAAAATTTGCCTTTGACTGAATTCCCTAACTAAATTTATTAAGGTCCACGGCTTGATTTATGGGACGGCCAGTAAATTCCGCCATACTGCAACGAGTTTATCTGCGTTCGACTGCATAACCGAGCCTAATTAATTGATTAGTAACGCCTAACTTGAAACTCCTAGCTTAGTTATTGGAATTAAGATTTTCCCAATCCGGCTTGTTCAGCTTGGTTTCCCTATTATATGTGTTTGGGGATTTAATTTGGCTTGTTTCAAGTTAATTTGCAAAATTTCACGGGTGTTAATTCGTTTTAACGGCATTGGCCAGTTTGTGTTCTAACTACCATCATTTGAAATCAACATTTACGATCGTCAATGAGTTTCAAATTTTATCTAATAAATTTATAAATTTTACTTGGTTGTTATTTCATTTGGAATGTTGGCGTCGTTAATAATTATATTAGCAATGAGTTAAGTTATTCAAATAGCAAAAAAAAATAAAATATAATGCGAGCGTAATTATCTCTTTATTAACATTACGGGATTTTAATAAGTTTTACACTAACTAATCCATGACTTGAGTTATGGCTGGAATTTAGTTCATCAAAAGGTGCGATTTTAATTTTTGTTATATTTAATCATCCACAAAAAAATGCATCTAGACTATAATTTAACAAAGGGGTAAATCGTTATTTGAGGTTACGCTAAAGAACATTGGGCGGGTGAAGCTTTCATTAGAAATTTCGCGTGGAAACACCTGGAAAGATAAACTCGCTGTTAATGGTTAATTAAACTATTATCGTTATTTTAGAATTAATATAAAGTTATAGAGATTTTAAATACAAGTAATATATAGAGACTTACGATTTTTCTCAGTAATTTATGAGTACAGAAAAATTTAATTCCAAGATCTTCTTAAAGGTATAACGCTTATCGATAATTAGCAAATTTATCGATTTGTGCCAGTATAATGAATTCTTACCTAGCCTGTCCGTGCATGTCACGGTAATCATATAAGGTGTGCGTCCCCACTCAACCATGAAGATTATAGATTTTATAGTATTGGATTTATTGAGACTCTCTGACGTAATCAGATTTTGGAATTTGCATTGCAGTTAGGTCATGGAATTCTAATGCACTTAAAGCATGGAGTCTTATTGTAGTCAGATCTTGGAATTTTATTCTCTTTTCTCCATCTCGCTCTCCTAACTATGTGGACTCCTATTTCAACTATCGCGTGTTCTTTACAGAGATTTGTGGTGGATATCTCGCTTATCTGGTAGTAATGGTTCTCTGAAGGTATCGCTTTATTCAAGGACCTCCTTATTTCAGTTCCGGCGGTCGACTAAGATCGACAGTGCCGCTCTCGTATGCCGTGGAATATCCATCGAAGAGTGGTAATCATTTTGTATTATTCTGTTTTCTATGTTTTAAATTGTAAATAAATTATGCTGTCATTATTTTCTTTATATGTTTTCTAAAAAATTTTTACATAGGTCTTTTATTATGATCGACTTAATCCTCATCCCTGCTACCCGTGATCTACTTCTGAATTTTTGTTCGAACACAAAAAAAATCTCACTGATCAATACGTGATCTGGCCTAATTTCCCCTTAACTAGAGTCATCCACACTTCCCGTGATTTTAAAACGACTCGCTTTGGCCACTTTTCAGCAGCCGCCTCGAGTATACAACGGCGCCCTGCGTAGCGGTCCTGTGCACAAAGCCAGACCCGACTGCGAACTGCCGAGGGGTTCATGAGGCATGACACACGAGCTCAACTAAGGGTTTTCACCCACTAGCCGGCACACGGTCCGTCCCATGAACCATCTATTGCAATACAGTAATCATATATAAATTAGAGGGTTCGAACATATATATATATATAAATGTGGAGTCACTAAGACGATTAAATGAAACGTTAGGCATCAAAATGTTTAATTTTAAAACAAATGAAAAACTTCAAAATAAAAATTTACAAATCAAAGAAACTCCTTACGTATTTTTCAAATCGATGATCCTGTATAGAATTCAGATTGTTTTTGTGAAAAGCAAAAAAAAATATCTTACCAGTAATGAAATTCATCACTGTATATATACTAATTTCATGCGTGTGTGCGACCAATAGGCGATTTTTCGCCATTTTTTAGGGATTTTTAATTATTTTATTACTTTAAGATTATTTTTATTATTTTTTGTATATTTTTCTTTATTTTTTTTTTATATATAATTTATATTTGTTTTCTGGCCGCCATTTCTGCCTATGTTTTTTCTAAACCTTATTTTGCAAGGTTATGGCAGTTTATTTTATTTCTTTGTATGTTTCTTTTTGCATCTGTAGGCATTTTCTGAATTTTAATTAATTATTTGTTTTATTTAATTTTTGTTATATTTTTAATTTGTTTTAATTATTGTGTTGTTTATTGATTTTTGGTATCTTTGTGCGGTGCATGTTTATGTACAGTGATTCGTTCCATTACTTCCACTCTTTGACTTTAATTTTAATTTTAATTTTTTTTTGTTTAACTTGTGGCTCTGAGCCCAACACACGATAGGCTGGATTCAGGAGAAATGAGGCCCACCAAATGAATAATAATTTTCATCAGTGGCGATAAATAATGATGATTTCCGAAGTCCCCTCACGAGAGACCAGCATTAATGATAAGGTAAATTACAGAACCCAACGCATACGATACGTCCCATACTTTCTGTCATAGTATTATGCTGAGAGCTACTCAACAATTAGAACAATAGACGCTCAGTGAATTAAACATAATAGTTCTGAATAAGACAAATAGATCCGCATGTCGATAAGATAAATCGGACGTATAGGTTACTATCGGACTCAATGCCATCATTAGGATAGGATCGTGATCCAGGAAGTTGTTTTTCCGGAACATGGAATCCCATGCCGGAAATCTGAGTTTATCTAATTCGTAACCAGAAAACTATATGGCCATTGTGTAAACTGATACATCATCTTGAGAGCAGTCACGGATAATAAAAATCATCATACTCACCCAACTTCACCGACCACCGGAGTAACAAATCCCAGAAAAATTCAGAACTAGTACAATCCAGCGAAGGAGGAAAGTCATACATGTAAACGTCAAGATCAACAAATGTTGCCACGCATATAATTGAATCAGAATAAAAAGGGGTAGAATATTCTCGACCAATCCAGTTACAAACTGCACAACCGGCTTATTGCTATTTGAATTAGTGTAACCGCACACTGACGAGAAGTTCAGAGAAAAATCAATAATGTCACGACTAGTGACAAACATGGAAGGAATCGACACGAGTCAATAAGAAATGCGATTGTTACAAAAATTAAATAAATTAGATATTGAAAATCCAATTCGAAGAAATCATTCGATGACGTGGCACTACCCTGGTGGTTTATATAAAACCAGATCATTGTGTCAATTCCACTATTTTCTAACGGAAATATTACGAAAAATTATGAATTCTCCTAACGAACGACAGAGAATCGGAAAAGCCAACAACTCTCGGAGAGAGGCCAACACCACACTTAGTAGAGAGCCAACCACGCCGCGAGACAGTAAGTTTCATATCTTAGTAAACCCTTTTATCATATGAATTCATGCGAGGACCAAATTTTTGAGACGCTACAATTCCGGAACCGACCAACCACAAACGATCTCCAGTAAAGATTTGCAACCTGTCAATAATGTTATGCTCAATAAAATTTTCTATGGAACCATATAATTTATTTGCTCATTATCGACTATTGATATAAATTGACAAGGTCATGAATTTCCAGTTCCCAATGACTTACCGGCACCCACATCGTAACTCGCCCATCCATAACTCCTGAGGAATGCCACAAGTGACCAGCACGACCTGAAATAATATAATTCTAAACTAAGCATCGAGATAGCCATTATGCACTGCCCCAGATTAATAATTATGATGACGATGGCATCACACCCACAATGAGAATGAGCCAAGTTACCAAGAGATTCCCAACGATACAGATAACAAACTGAATTACATTTTTCAATAACCAAAACGAAAAACGAACGGACATAGTGGCGTGGAGTCACCGTAAGAGAATGCTCAAACGAAGGCAAGCCCATCACGAGTTCCGAATTATGACCATAAGAACCACGAGTATATGACAAAGCCAAATAGTCATGACGACAGTTACCGACGCGACATAGGAAAGATTCCCCTAGAGCACGAAAAGATTTTGTTTAAATTGAGAAGCAGAAATGTAATAAGTGAATTTCGTGAAGAAAGTGAGTTTAATAACTATTCCGTTTTTGTAAACATGGAACCACACCGGATTTTACAAACCGAATTGAACAAAGCCCAAAGATTGAACAGGGAGCTGCATCAACAATTTGTGCAGCTAGCAACAGAAATCCAGCATATCAAATCCAGCTGAGTAGAGCCGAAGAAGGTAAAGGCTTTATATCAGAAGATGACTGCCGCCCAACGGGGTTGGGCCGAAGAGAAACAACTGAATCAGAGTAAAAAAAAACCCAGATTCGCGGGTTAGAGGTAGCTTTATCTGAGTGCCAGGAAGGCAACGTAGTAACTTACCCGCTGGTTTTTGCTCCAGCCCAATTGGCCTACAAGGAAGCCACAACGACCACTAAACCTGCGAGCAAACCGCCTTGACACCGACCTGACAGGAACGAGCGTGCCAAACGCCGAGCCGCCTAGCCAGCAGAATAAAACATGTTTTTTTCGTTATCACTTAATAAATATTATGTCGTTTATATTGTTATTCTCGATTAAGATTTGTAATGCCAAGATTTAGTCAGTGTAAATACAAAATAAAATGGATTTTATTCTACTTGACGAAATAGACAAAAGCACACGTGGACCGTCTACCGGTAGTGCGTTGAACCCACCTTGGGGTCGGGCCAGAGTAGTTCTTTCGCAGCGCTCACCTTTGGCGACCTCAAAAACTAATGGTTGCATTTCCAACGTTGCTTAGCGACGGGTAACCATTGGGGGCGAGAATAGTTATGTGTGGGTCAAGGTTACACTAACCAGAAGCCCCACAATTATAATTAAGCCGAAATGAAGTGAAGCATTTTATTTTGTCTAAGAACTACATTCTAAGTCCTAATTAAATTAAACGTATTCATACATTTTAAGTAGCCTTTAAATAACGATCTAAAATAATTTTAATACAATAAATTATTTAATAATATAATATCCAATTAAGTAATAAATTTAGATTTGTTTTTATTCTTCAGATTATTAACATAACATTTTACCTTCACAATATGTCCTTAAATCGAAAAACTACTAATTATGTAGATCAAAGTCAAATCGATATACTAGAACAGGAACTCAAAGAAATTGATGACAAATATCCATATTTAGCATCATTAGGTGAGGCAGGTACTATTTAATTAATTTATGAACTTTAATTTTATTTATATATTAGAATTACACAGATTGCGTGGAGGCATTGCAGACAGTGTTGACCTTTTTTCTAATAAGAAAGTCAAAATTCGTGCTAAAGTTCATATCCCAGTCGATCAATATCCTAGTGTTAATTTTGTTGGCAAGCTTCTTGGTCCAGGTGCAAGCACTTTAAAAGGAATTCAAGGTCAAACTAATACTAAGATGACGATATTGGGTGTTGGTGTACTTAAAAATAAAAAAGAAGAATTTCAAAATAAGATTGATAAAAAGAATATTTCCACCAAACAAAAGTTACATTTACAAATCGATAGTTTGGGAACTCCTGCTGAAGCGTATTATAGATTATCTCATGCTTTAGTTGAAGTTCAGAATTGTATGTATCACGTAATATTTTATTTTTTATTATCTTCAAATTTGTTAACAAATCAGTATATTTTGTAAAAAATTAGACTTACTTTTATTAATTTACACTGATCTATGAAATTTATGTTATACTTATTGATTTTTGAAAGTTGAGCAGAATAGGCCAATTGAATTTTAGTATTTTCATACTTTGTTCAATTTTTTATTTTTTGAATTTCAGGGAATTTTATGGGATTTCGATCAATTTATTAAGTGTGTTGAACAATTACAAGCATCAAAGCAGTCGCAGTTTTGGACCACATAAGACCCTAGACAAGCATAGAAATGTGAGGCCTTTTATTATGTTTTATATGTTTTTTCCCATGTAGTAAATAGATAAATGCATTATAAACATTTTTGTAATAAATTACAGTCAATACAAATCATTACAATGCTAAAATTTAATAAAAAAAGATTTCAGTTGATTAACACTAAGTTCCTGTAGGAAATGTTATACTTTCAATTCTATATATTGTTAATGATTTCATTATTAAAGCTTCAAAAATGATTATTATTCGAAAAGTTCTTAATGCGTCAACTGCCACCTAGAATTTTTAACGGATCTTTTTGTATTATACTGTACAACCCGTTGAAAATTGTAAGTAACTGAATAGATAATACTCACTTTATTCTAGAGAAATAGTCTTGCTGCAGTCGGTCACACAGAAAAATATTCAGCGTAGCGCAAACACTGGAAACCAACAATATGGCAATCTTGAACATATGGCCGATGTCATTCAGTGGTGTATGCAGTCTCCTACATCTTTGACCAGTAAAATATATTTCTATATAATTGAATAGTTTCTCAACTTCAATATGGCATAATTCTTTGTTTAGGGTATTTATAACTCATTCTGCGAAGGTTGCTGAGACTAAATTTAAAATAATGTTTTTTTCTACTGTTACTAATCCTCCGTCAATTCGTGTATTTTTTTTTACTTTGATTGTAAATCAGTATTTTTTCTCTCTGTACACATCAATTTCTAACATTTCCTGTTGGTTTAATATCCTTCTACTGTTGCTACAATACCTTTTCCATAGCCTCTTTGAATAAAATGTATTTTATAATATAAAATGATTTTGAACTGAAATACCTGAAAAGGAAATAACACGCAAATTCAGATTGAATAGTATTACGATATTTATTTTAGTGAAGTTAAATTATTACTAGATAAACATCTTTTTTTTCTATTTTATGATATGCTTAAATTCTTTTACAGGAGTTGCCTTCAGGTTTAGTTCAAAGCTACCATCCAGTCGCATATAATTGGAATAATTACATGATTAATTCATCAACATATGATGCATATTTGAATAAAAATATTGGCCGAAATGGAACATATGAACCCCGCACGCGTGGTGTATGGAATAAAGTCAAATATAAAAATGTTGGTGCTGAAAATGAAAGTGATTCGTCAAATTCGTGCATTAAAAATGGTCCATCTGGTGACGAGATTATTAGTGAGAAATAATATTTGCGTTTATTTTAAATTTGGCTTTAAAATGAAATATAAATGAAAATAATTAAACGATATGGCTAGAATTTACGCATATATTTCTTCATTCTTAAAGGTACTATTTATAAAATATTATATTATATACCAAATTTCAAAAAATCCTATGAGAAAAATGAATTCAATAAAAAGTATGCTATCGAATATAATTCAACACCCAGTTTCATTGGATAATATTTTCAATAATTAAAAAATCGGTAAATTACCAACTTGCCTGTGTACTGAAAATTTTGTTACATTGGTTATATCAAAGAGCATAAAATATGTACAAAAAAGACAAAATGTTCAATATTATCAACGTTCCCTTTAAGACATGAGCAGCCCTGTGTGCAAAGCTGAGCAGCGTTTAAAATCAAGTGAGCAACAAAATTACTATAATGTGATTTTAAGAGTTTAAAAACGATATACTCAGGCCCGGCTCGTGATTTTTTTTGTGTGTGCGAGGAATTCAGTTTATTCTGCTCTGATTACTCTTTTACATCTTTCTTTTCAATTTTCTCATCGTTGTTTTCTAATAGAAAAGATTCATACTTTGCCGCTAATTTTGGCATATAATTTTATAGTTTGTGTATCAAATGCCTCCAATTCCTTCAATTCACCTTCTGGAAATTTATCCTGCAAATGATTTCAAATCCTTTCAATAAATCTCAATATCGTGGAGTTGTCAACGTTTTCAGCAACCTTGTTCCAGCTTATTTCTTCTAAATATTGCGATTTCAATTTTTTTATCTTTGCTCTGACAAACAGGACTGCTTCAATTGTTGTAATGCAGCTCCTTTGAAAATCAAAACACGAATCCACAAGTTCGGTCAGAACGTCGTTCAAAATTAGAATTTCCTCATAAATTTGAGGATTTCTTAGATTCTTTAGACATAATCTGGATATTGGATTTCTATCAGCCTCCACATGTTTTGTAAAATATTCAATTGAAGGCGAATAATTACGAACCAAAGCTTTCACTGCAAAATGCCGCGGCAATCATCGAACTTTATTCAGCGGCCTGAATTAGACAATATCGTGGTTAGCAACTTAAACTAATTCTTGGAATTCAGATTTTTCGCACTTGATCGACTGAATATTGAATAAATTGTTCGAAGCAATAATTCAATGTCCACCATAAATGCCATTTTTTCCAGGCATCATCTATGCCTAAGTCTTATCGATGTGCAACGCAGTGCTTCTCGGATAAATGAGAGATTTCAAAACGGGGCAAAGCAGCAACCCAATGTTGCTTGCGAATATAACTGACGCTCCATCCGAAGTGAACATGATTATTTTCTTTAAATCCAGATTGTTTTCAAGATAAAATTGTTTGATTGCTGCAAAGATTGACTTGCTATTGCAAACATTTAGTTTAACAATTCCAGCAAATTGTGTTTTGTGTCGTCGTTGCTACATGGCGATATTTTATGTAAATAATTAGCATTTTAGTTACTGATATATCTGTGCTTTCATCTACAATCAGTGTATGAAAAGCCGATTCATGTATTTCAGACATTGTTGTGTCTTGTATAACAGAATTGATGAATTCCACAAATTTAAACGCATAATTTTTGCTTCGCCAGCTTTCTGGAATGATAACGTACTTTGCTATGTGCTTATGGATTTCTTGTATCGAAAGTATTGAAGAATTCATCGAAATTACTAGCAACATATTGTATATTAGAATTTTTACATGCTCACCTGTACATTGACGATCATTGAGTTACATTCGTAGCTGCCTATCAATGACAGATTCATTCAGCAGATTAATAACGCCAGTTCCAAAAATTTAGTCGTTTAAATTTTTTCAACGAATTCAAATGAATCTTATGAGTAAGATGTCTTTTCGAATAATCCATTTTCCATTGCTCATATGATTTACCGGTAGCAAAATCCCAAATAGACTTTGCTTCTGAGCATATTTTGCAAAGAAAAGCTAAAAATGCTCCCCAATTCAACGCATTTAGGAAATTTCGATTCAACAGTTTCTGTTTCAATTAATTCATTTAATCTGAACAGTTTAAACTTAAAAGAAGATTTTTTCCGAGGAGGTTCCACAGCAACTTTTATATCTTCATATAATTTTTTTTTTGACATTTTATTTTATGGGGAATAAAATATTCAAAATTTTTATATACTATTGCCTATATATTTAAGCTAGATTCTATATTTCGATAAAATAATTACTAACTGAATGATGTCGGCTCGACCAGGCATAATGACACCTAAACTCATAATCGGTTCTTTTACTTAATCTAAACTCTGGTGCTCTAGGTTGGAGTCAAATCAAGCCCACCCCCGTAGAAATGATGCTGACATTGAGAGTAGTAGGATGTGAGCCCGTCAGATACAACCCCCCCCACTAGCTTACGTAATTATTACGTAACATTTGACCTCTGCACGCGCTGTTGCTACCTGGAGATTGACCTTTGTCCACTAGTTGCTACCTAGTAATTGACCTTTGGTCAGTGACCTCATGATTACATCACTTGACCACTGGTCAGTGCACACTTATTATGTCACTGGTCACACTTATTATGTCACTACTCGGAGACTAGTTACCTAACTGTTATTATGTCACGTAGTTGTGGACCAACACACCTACCTTCTAGAACCTTCCACACACCTACCAACTTCCACACACCTACCTTCTAGAACCTTCCACACACCTACCAACTTCCACACACCTACCTTCTAGAACCTTCCACACACCTACAATCTTAAACATTTCACACACACATACCAACCAACGATCCACACCGATCCACACACACACACACCGATCCGCACCGAACAGTACCGATCAGTACCCATCCGCACCGATCCGCGCCCAACACGCCTACAACTACGTCTACGACTAAGTCTACCAATAGTACTAGTGAGTGATTTTGTTAAGTCTACGACTAAGTCTACGACTAAGTCTACGACTAAGTCTACGACTAAGTCTACGACTAAGTCTACGACTAAGTCTACGACTAAGTCTACGACTAAGTCTACGACTAAGTCTACGACTAAGTCTACGACTAAGTCGTAGACTTAACAAAATCACTCACTAGTACTATTGGTATTATTATTATACTTTTTACTTCATATAAACGTATGAGTTTCGTTTACCTCATTGATTCATGTTACTTACATGTGATATATTAAAAAATTATATTTACATGAAATTTTCAATTGTTAATTATATTATTACATAAAAAATTATAAAATAATCATTAAACATAATAAATTAAGATCAAACTCGTCTTAAAAATAAATGTTCAATTCTAAATTATTTAGCTTACTGACTATTTTGTTAGTAGTATATTACATAACAATTTTATCAAAATAATCATAAAACTTTAATAATTTTTATGAAAATTTAAGTTTAAAAGCACTATACTATATTCATAGTTTATTTAATTAAAAGTCACTCAAAACTTAAATTTTATCACTGGATTTACAAAATTTTAAGAAAATAATTCAACAAGTTTAAAATTTCAACTTAACTAAATGTAAAAAATTAAATTATACAAGATTTACTTTACCAATTTCTATAAAATTTTAAATTTACAGCAAATAAAATATACAGATTTATATTCTATTAAAAAATTTAATTTTTAAAATAAAAAATAATTCGCCCACTATAGGAGTTGAACCCACGACTCAACGAATTATTACCGACATCAGACTGTTACAAGTCTCATTTAATAATAATTACAAAACAATAGAATAAAAAGACAAACACATTACAAGACAACATTTATTTAAGTAAAAGCTTCAATATCTTCAGTGGCATTGATACCTAAATAATGTCCGAATGCAAAACTTTTGTTTTTACCTACCCATTGACGTTTATCATCGTTGTTACTTAAAGCAATTTTACTATTTTTAAAAGTAAACAACTGATGATTTCTCGTCCCTATTCTCGTTTGAGGAACAGAAAAAATTGTATCGTTTCTATAACAATCAAGATAAGAAAGATGCTTTATTTCAGTTCCTTCCAAAGTAATTCCCTTTGCTTTATTACTTTCAGTTTCACCTAAAAGACTATAGCATTTCGGTCGTAAGAAAACCCATTCCTTATATTCAAGTCCCTTACTCTCATCTTTGAATTTACAAATTTCTATAAAATTTTAAATTTACATCAAATAAAATATTCAGATTTATATTCTATTAAAAATTTAATTTTTAAAATAGAAAATAATTCGCCCACGATAGGAGTTGAACCCCCAAACGAATTATTACCGACACCACTGATGTAAGAATTTTGAAAATAACTCATTCAAGATAGGATTTAAACATTGGATTAGTTTATGAAAATAATTAATAGGATTATTTACATGTAAATACTTAACCAAATTCTATAAATTTATAGCAAATATACTGTTTCTAATGAAAATTCAATATTTTGATAATAATTCACGTTGTTAGTAGGATACTAATTTACAAGTTCATTTGACTCTATAAATTATTAGCGATACCATCAACTAAATTCGTTGTGTTTTTATGAAAATAAGTCACTGGGTTTACAAATGAAAGTAACCGAAATTTCGGACATTAAAGCTTTATGTAGCCAAAACTGATTAAATAACCATTAAAAAATTCATCAGGTGATACCTATTAAATATTTCAATAATTTATGATTCAAACTAGGTATATTATAATACTTTTCGATAAATTTATGGATAAACTATTACATGGTTTGTTATAAAGTTATTTAAAAGGTTAAGAATTTTAACCCTAAATAACGAAAGATAACTTTTAACCCTAAAAGATGAAATATAATTTTTAACCCTATGTGATTAAAAGTTATAACATTATGTAAATCAATAATTACTAAATACCAAGTAAACACATGTCTTTAATAAAGAGTAGTTGGTAAAAAGCATACATATATTTAAAAATCGTTGACAATTTTAAGTACCTATTAAAAATGGTTTGAAAATATGAACAAATATTTGAATATTAAATTGAAAATCTCTATTGAAATTAAAAAGTATATAAATTTGTTAATCGTCAATAAACTCGTAAAATTATTGATTGATTAAATGCAATTGTTAATTAGAAATATTATTGACTGAACTTATTTTTTAATAGAAAGTTATTCTTGAAACAACATAAAAATCATATTTCAATAACTTTTCTTTAAATTAATTTTGAAAAAGTAGAAACCACATACTTTATTTTGATTGGTTGTTACTATTGACAACGACATTATTTTGCGATAAATTTAATCGCTAAACTCAAAATACTAATAAATTTATTAAAATTATTACAGTTTTCTTGAAAATAATTTGAAAAAGTAGAAACAAATTAATTGATTTTGATTGGCTGTTACAATTGCTATTGATAACGACATTATTTTTCGATAAATTTAATCGCTAAACTCAAAATACTAATAAATATATTAAAATTATTACAGTTTTCTTGAAAATAATTTGAAAACATACAAACTATTTTTCAATAAACTTATTATTATTTAACTAAAACCGGTTGTTGAAAATACTAATAAATTTATCAATTAAAATAATTAAAATTTTAATGAAAATAATAATTTGAAAATGAAATTATAGAATACTTGATTTTGATTGGTTAATTCTATTTATTACCAATGACAACGACTCAAATTAATTCAAATTTTAATGTTCAAATTATTTTCTAAATATTATTGGTACCGCATTGATAGGAAATCATACTATTCGATCGAACATAATTTCATTAATCTTTTTAAATAAATCAACAAAAGTCATTTAAAATTATTATAATGTTGAACTTGTTGCTAATCACCTCTAAAGTTTCCTTATAAAGAATACCTCACCAATGTTTCCAAATCTAAAAAAGTTGTAATTATAACGATTCAAGCAAATAGATTGACTAGAAAATTTCCATGTACAACAAATATTGGTTAAATTGACTATCAAATATCGTAATTTATGGTTACCGTTCAATAAGAATTTGCCTCTATAAAAATATACTAATTATCCCTATTAAAAGTTTAACAATTTATTGAACTACACATACTTTTCTTCAATACAAAATGAATTTAACAGTATAAGAAAAACAATATTTGTTAGCATATTGATAAAAATTGATATACTTTAATGTCCAAATGGATATCCAACCACCTTAAAATCTTCGATAAAATTTTAATGAATTTCTATTACAGTATCAATAAATACCACAAATCATCGACAAAAAGGATAAATCTACTCAATCCTTGAATTTATCTTCGATTCACCTAAAATCTATCATGTTACCAGTAAAGATTGCATTAATAAGCTACAATTTAATGACAATAATTCTACATATAAAGCTAATTATTGATTTCTCTACTTTACATTGGATTTAACCCCTAAAGTTACTGTAATTTAATGAATTACCACATTGAAATTTGTTTGCATAAATCCTGCAATAGCTAGATTTATTAAAATGCAGTAAGAATCTTTAATGAATTTCTCTTACATGTAATAGTAAGACCCTAATATCCCAACAAATATTTGATTAAGACTCCTCAATCGTAACCAATTATTAAACTTATCACATTTATTTGGTAAATTACCGATCATTTCACGTAAAACTCTACTTTTATCTGTACATACTTAATATTTAACCATAATATTCTTCTTAAAATTGATATATTACCGATCATTTTCATTAAAAACCCTATATTTATCTGTACAAACTCAATATTTAGCGAAAATATCTACTTTAAATCGATATATTACTGATCATTTAAAACCCTATATTTATATACACATACTCAATATTAGCCATAATTTATCCCTTAAAATTGATATATTACTGATCATTTTCATTAAAACCCCTATATACTTATCTGTACAAACTCAATATTTAGCCATAATTTATCCCTTAAAATTGATATATTACTGAGCATTTCATGTAAAACTCTACATTTCTCTACACATACTCAATATTTAGCGAAAATATCTACTTTAAATCGATATATTACTGATCATTAAAACCATATATTTATCTACACATACTCAATATTTACCCATAATTTATCCCTTAAAATTGATATATTACTGATAATTTTCATGTAAAATCTAACATTGAATGATTATTTCTACTCAATATTTACCGTTGATTAATTTCTTTTAACACTGTATAAAATGATATACAAATTATTATTACGTCATAATAAATCGATTAAATTTCTCACTCAATATTTCCCTTAGTAACTTACTACACCTAAACTCGATATTTAAACTTGTAAATCATACTAGAATTGATCAAAATCCCAATCCATAGTGATAAATCTAACCTTTCAACTATATCTAAAACTCTGAAATATTCATATGTTGGAATACTCTCTCTAAAATCGATACAGTTCTCTTAAAAGTTTACGTCAAATTCTCAATAAATTCTTCAATTGAACTTCGATTAGATATAAAATTCATGAAAACTATATCGAAAATCCTAAATTTAAACTAAAGTATTTAACAGGCTCTATATTATACTAAGTGGAAATATATGATAAATTAATATACTAGCTATTATTCAATACATTATTACAAGTTTTAGTCTAATTAAACACAATTTCCATATTGAAGCCAATTTAACGATAAAAAATATTTAATCGAATATTAAAAGTTGATAACTAACTCTTAAATAACCAAAGAAGTAGTAAATTAACGTTATGAAAATCGAAATCGGAGAATTTGCTGCTCTTTTTCAGCGTTTTTTCGAACAACTTAATGCAAAATCGAAGCAGGAAGAGGAATTTCGGAATGAATCAGTGCCTGGCTTACGTGTGCCTTCTGAAGATATGCCTGTTTTCCAGATTAATGAAAGATTTCATTCATTGGAAAGAAGTAATGAGCTTCTGAACGGTAAGATGGATTCTATTGTTAATACTTTAAATTATCTTATATCTGGTTTGAATGGTGGTTTTGACAATAATAATAAATTAAATTGTATTTTTAAAACTAGTCATGTTAAGGAACCTCTTTCAATTGTTAAGACTAATCTTGTTAGTGAACTTCCTTCAGCTCTTTTAGTCCAAGATAAGGTTCCTTGTCTTAAGTTATCAGAAGAAGATTTGATTAGGAAAATACCAACTAAAATTGTTCCTTCTAAGAAAGTTTCTAAAAAGACAATAGAGCATACTTCTAGAGTAAAATTTTCGCTATTTGTTAGAGTTTTAGATTCCAAAGAGAGGCAACAGTTTTTTAAGCTATTTCCCAATTTATTTGCTTTATTGAAAAGTAAAGAATCAGAAAAGAAATCTGAGGTATTAAATATCGAGTTGACCAAAATTTCTAAAATAGATAATCCCCTAAATATAGCTGGATTTAAAAATTTCTTTTTTAGAAATAATAATATATGTGTTACAATTGATTTTTATAATAGTAGTAAAGTAAAATCTAAAATTACTAAAAACTTAAAAATCAAAACATCTTTAATAAACTCAAATATTGTTAAAAATTACAATACGAATAAATTTATCCCTGCTTCTTTATCGATAAAGAAGTTTTTATTTGTTCTTTCAGATAAACTGGCTGAGACAACTAATATTAGTAATGTTACAGTCAGAGAGGAACAAATAAATAAAATAATTACTTTATTAAAAATTAAAAATAGCCTACCCGACTATTTGGTTAAATCCCAAATTAAATATAAGGATGGTGATTTTTTAATGTTGGATTTGTTAAATAGTTTTGAGATCGAGGGTGAGTTGGGCCAAAAAATTACTGAACTGTCCCGTTCACAAATTAAAGAACTATTTAACTCATTCCCTGAAATTCAGGAACTTTTTTTCATCGAAAAAAAAAGCATAGATGAAAACCCTGAAAAATTAATTAATTTAATTAATAAATTTAAAATTGAAGAAACATTTCCTCAACAGATCTCATTTGTGGGGGGTAAATTTGTTAAGATTGATAAATTAAATGATTCTCAGTTTCCACAAGTGGAATCTGAATCCGATATCATGTTTAACCTTGGTTTGTTTAGTCTCTTTGGTTTATCTGAATATGATAATATTTTAAATTCTCTTTTATGTCAACCAAAGTCTCCAGAGAAACTGGTTGATATAATTTTTCATTTAAATTACCTAAATTTAAAAGGCAATTTTGATACTTCAACAAACGGAACTTATGAAAATTATGTTCAAAACTATATTGTTAATTGTTTGTTAATGCACTCAATTCTAGATCTTGAGACTTGTGCTTTCTTAAATCTTGATAATATTGAATTGTGGGCTCCAAAATTGATTGAATTGATTCCTTCTTCTTCCCATTATAGTTCAAGTTGTAAAGAAAAACTTTTGAAGCTCAAACAATGGAAATTGTCTGGTGAAATTGACAGAATCCACAATATTATTTGTCCTGAAACTATAATTGAAATCAATAACTTTCTTGGGGTGATTGACCAATCTTATACTACCAAATCCGACCAACTGAAATTTCTAACTAGTTTAGGTGAAAAAATTAATAACATAGAAATCGACAATGATGTAGATGATTTGGTTAAAGCAAAGAGAATGCTTTATTTTATTATTAGGGACAAAAAACGATTTCTAAATAAAGATAATTTTAACTATCGCATACCCTTCAATTGTAGAAAAATTTGTACACTAAAAATGAGTGATTTCATAACTAAGCTCATTCAGTCGAATGAACTTTTTGAAGAGCGAGAAGCAGTTGTAGACAATAATATAGACGTATCTCCTAATGAAAACTTAAATATCTTAACACGTTGACGGACAGTAGGAACAAGCGAAGTTCGAAAATTGACACTATATGTTTTTGTGATTTTTCACAACCACGTGCATACTGAATCTGCAACTCGTATAACAGGTGAAATATGAACTTCAACCTAAAAAGATGTTTTCAAAACACGACACTATGCTTCTACGTATACGCCAGTAAGTGCACATTTGTGCTGCTATAGCCGTAGTGTCTAAAAACGACCGTTTCGTTTTGGACGGCTATAGCAGTCATGCCACATTGTGAACTTCGCTTTGACGGCTATAGCCGCAATTGTCCGTCAACGTGTTAATAGTGGAACCGGTCAATCCCACTCCTGACACAGTTATAGTTGGTCAGTTGGATACTTTCCCAACAGACATTGACGAAACTGAGCCAGTTACTATAGATAAACCTCTGAAAAAAATAACATCAAAACAAGCTGTAAAACCCAAGGCACAAAAATCTAAATGAAGGGAAGTGCCTGCATCAGTTTCAATATCTGTTCCAATCTCTGAAGAGACTGATGCAGATAGCACTATAATTAATTACTTTTTTCCTGAACGCGACCCCAAAATCTGGTTTACCGATGATGATATTGACTATTATCTTGAGAGTCACATTGGTAATCCAAACTTTGCACCGGTCAAATGTTTTATCGTCGAAATTTTAAGTTCGAATTGCAAAGACGAAATATTTCCAATGCCAGATAATCTTTTTAAAGCGCAAATAATATTATGCCCTCTTAACATCAATGAATCTCATTGGATCCTTTTTGTTTACTGTAAATTGACTAAAATTTCCTATTTTGTTGACCCAATTCTCCGTAAACGGCATAACCTTATTAATAAGTCAAGTGCACTTAAAATCACGATGGCTTTAAATAATCTTTTTGATCTCAAAGCTGCTGTAACCTTTCACCCCCATGATAACCTTGTTTACCAGGATAATAATTACGATTGTGGACCTTACATCTGCGCGTATGCTATGCTGATAAGCCAAGAATGGCAAACATTTCCCAACAACTTTATTGAAACAATACGTAAAAATGTCCATCGATTCCAAACTACTAAATTTCAGAATCCACCAAAAGTCTCTGGGGTGGTATAACGACACTGCCTATTTTTAAACGCTTCCAGAATGTAACAAGACCACCAAAAGTAGCACTTCCTTATAAAGCTTCTCTCCAAAATGAGAATTCCTGTGTACCTTCTTTAATAAAAGAATGGTTTAGTAATAAAAATTATATAACCGTATTGTCTCCTGAATTGACGTTGAATCTTATTGCACATAATAATCAATTTATAAGAGAAAACGTCACATTTAGGCAATTTACGAGAGTAAAGTATGTAATTGCTGTCATTCCAAACAACCCACACTGGTGTCTGTATATATTTTCCCCTGTATTCGAGCGCAGCTACATCTTAAACTTTCAAGGCAGAGTCTTAAATGAGAGACTTGTCAGTATTGGTGAAAGCATGACTGATTATCTGAATAAATTCTTTATTTCTACTGCGAAAGTCAATTTTATTGTTAATCATAACCAGACTCACTTCTCGTTTAGATCGGAAGATCCACATTTTTTTGCTTCTGCGTTTATTGAATTTCTCGAGAGATTCTTCTTTGGTAATATCCTTTCATTTACTAAAATCAATGAAACTTTAAAATCATTTAAACTACAAATAACAAATGAGATCTGTAAAAATTTAAATTTAATTAATTTTTCAATTAATGATGAAATTATCACAAAATATTTTAAAAATTTAAATTTACCCAGCAATTTTATATTCCTAAATTCAGCAATGTGCACTGCTATTATGGATGATTGCACTCGCTATTTAAATGATTTTTTAAACTATGATAATATTATCAAAGCACAAGTTATATTCGCCATTGTAGCACCTCCAAAATTTCGTGAAATTCTTTTTATCATAGACTACAACACTGATGAATATTACCTTTTAAACCCAACAACTCTTTTAGGAAATGATAATTATTTGTCTACTTGTAAGATTCTAAGAAATAAAATTAATGAAATTAGAGAATCACCTAATCGTGTATTAAATCTTGGTGAATGCCCACATGATATTCGTGGTTCAGGTTTAGTAAGCAAAATTCTGTTTTGTTCTTACATGTCAAATTATGCCAATGATTTGCCTTTAGTTGGTTTGAATTTAAGACAAATTGGTAATGTGGTAAGCTCCTTCCTTCCAATAGTTAGTGAAATAAAAAAAGTTAAATCCTTAGAAAATAATATAATTATTGAAAATCATAAAGAAAGTGAAAATTTAAAAGAACGTAAAAATAAAATTGATCAACTTTTAATAAAAGTATTTAAAATGAATGTTGATGAAATCGTCGATGTAATTTTGGATCAAATTTCTATTAAAACTGTGCCAACACACAAACCTTACTTGGGCAATATAGAAAGAGTAGAATCTCAAATTAATAAAAGTAATTTAATTAAAAATTTCAACAGTGACATGAAAACCACTGTAAACACGATCATCAATGATGTAGATGTGGATGTTAGACCTAAATATGAAAACATTATAACGAATTTTGAGCACAAAATTCCTTTAGACCGAACTTGGGATAAGGTGTTTAAATTTTGTAATCGTTCTGATAAAAAACTTAAACTTAAATATTTATCGAATTCTGAGGTATTATTTGAGCTCAAGAAAGCTGACAACACAAGTCCTGGTGTTGATGGTATAAAATATCGAGACCTGGTGATGCTGGATCCCGAGGGTAAACTACTAACTTTTTTATTTAATAAAATTATTTCTAAAAAGGTTATACCAGATAGCTGGAAATCCTTTAAAACGTTGCTAATTCCAAAACCAGGTAAAGGTGATAAATATGATAGTGTGTCATCTTGGCGTCCAATTGCACTACTTTCCGTTATCTACAAACTGTTTGCCTCTTGTTTAGCTAATCGTTTAACATTTTGGATAAATAAGAACAATCTGTTGCATATCGGTCAGAAAGGTGGCTCTAGACACGATGGATGTGTGGAACACAATTCAATTCTTTCGTCAGCTTTAGAGCACTCTAAATACAGCAAGAACTCTCAACTTGCTATTGCTTGGCTTGACATTAAGGATGCTTTTGGGAGTGTTCCTCATGCCTACATGTGGTCTTTACTTCGATTTGTTGGGGTTGATGAGGAATTTGTGACTATTCTTGAGAGGATGTATTCCGATACAAGTACTTTCTATAGTTGTGGTCCTATCTTGACTCCAAATATTGCAATCAGACAAGGTGTTAAGCAAGGATGTCCTATCTCTATGATATTGTTTGCTTTAGCAATTAATCCAGTTCTTGAAGCAGTATCCCGATCTAAATGTGAACCATTTATGATTGTGAATCTGCAGTTAAAATCCTTGCGTACGCTGATGACATTGCTCTTGTATCAAAGTCTGCTTACGACTTACAGAGAGTAACAAACATTGCTGTTGTAATTGCATCTGAAATTGGCTTTGAATACCGTCCTGAAAAATGCGGTTATATCGAACTTCCTCTTATCGAAACAGAAAGTCAAATTCTTATAAATGACATTAAAATTAAAAGATTAGCTTCAAGTGAATTCTACCAATATCTTGGAGTGCCTGTGGGTGAAGAAACCGATCAGAGTCCATATGACATTCTTAAGAAAGTTGTTTCTGATACTAGGAAAATTGCTGACTCTGACTTACTTGGATGGCAAAAACTGAAAGCGTACAAAATCTTTTTACATTCTCGTTTAGTATTTCCTTTTAGAACACGAGAGATTAAAACAAGTGCACTAGCAAAATCCAATGCCAACAATAATCTGACTGTAAACATCACTAGCCAATTAAGAAATTGTTTTAGGAAAATGATGTCTTTGCCTAACCACTCTGAAGTATGTTATTTTTATAATTCAACTGAAAACGGAGGGGCAAACTGTGTTGACCTACTTGACGAATACCACACACAGACAATAACACACTTTTTCCGACTTTTTACTTCTAATTGTGAATTTGCGAGAAAAGTTAACCTTGATTCTTTGAACTTTGTAGCTGGTCCGCGACTTGGTATTATCAATCCGACTTTGCAAGAAACGTTTGATTGGATCAATGGGAAAGAGCCAAAACCTCGGCATACTGGTAAGAAAACTCGTTTTCAGCGAGCTAGAATTGCGATTGCTTTTTTTAAGAAAGAACATGATATTAATATTATGTTTATTGTCACCAAAGGTCAACCTTCACTCTTCATTACATCAGAAAAACGTGGGACATTTATTCTTACTCCTGATTTGCGTAAAACTACTTCAAAAGTCTTGCACATGGCTCTCTGTGACTCGTATCTTTCGAAATGGGAAAAAGGCTGCACTTCAAATTTCATTGCCTCAGCCATTAAACTTTCACCAAAAATTAATAAAGCTATTTATCGAGGTGACATTTCTGAGTTTGCTTGGCACTTTATCCATCGTGCTCGTACAAATACTTTGTCCATCAATGCAAAACCACATAATAAAGGTAATAAAAGACTGTGTCGATTATGTCACACTGAAGACGAAACAATGTCGCATATTATTCAATCTTGTAAAATCCATTTGACTCTTGGTTCTGAGAGGCACAATGATTGTCTTGATCTGATTTCGTCTCACTTGTCGAAAAATTCAAATTTGATTGTTGTTGTTGATCATGTATGTTCACTTGTTCCGGAATCGAAAGAGCGAGTAGATTTAATGATCACTGACATGGTGCGGAAAAAAATATTTTTAGTTGACATGAAATGTCCATGTGATACAATTAATAATTTTGCACTAGTAGATCTTCTTAATTTACAAAAATACGATTCGTTGAAAATGCAAATACAAGATGCCAAACCTGACTTCAAAGTGGAGCTTGATACTTGTATCATCGGCTCTTTAGGTTCCTTTCCTCCAAAGACTCCTGAATTACTTTTAAAGATTGGAGTTGATCGAACTCACCTGAAAGGTTTATTAAAAGATTGTGCGCTAAGCAATATTTCACATTCTGCTAGACGGTGGCACTACCACAAGACGGGTATTTTGGTAAATCTTGAAAAATTTCGATTTAATTAGTGTTTGAGTTAAAATTGCCATTTGACTTGTGTATGTGATTTATTGTGTTAATTAATGAATTCCACCCTCTTCCAGGGAAAGGTTTAACTTTGCATAAAATTAAACTCTCTGTCTACACTTAGTAGCAAATTAATCTAGAATGAAGAAGCCTGATGGTATTTTTCCCAAATCTGCTGAAAACTTAGTTCTGAAGGATGGAAATAAAAGCAGATAAAGATTCAATATTCGATAAAGAAATGGACCTCAACAATCAATGTCAATTATCAATAATAAATCTGGGCAGATGTCAGAAGGCGATAATCAAATGCTGAATTCCAATGACCGAATCTACTTTGATGTCTTAGATTTGTGATCAGCTTCCACTACAAAGGTGCTGCATCAAAAGCCAATGGAGATTCAATGCCGGATGAAAATGCCGATGAAAGAGAATCAGAGCCGAGGACAATTTAGAGAAAATTCGATTGCAACTGCGTCAAGAGTTCCTCAAAAATAAGATGAAATATCGAAACTCAATTGGATCTTTTGCTTTTGGAGAGTCTCAGAACGGCAAGCTCCATGTAGAGCTGTGTCCAATATGAAAAATTCAAAATTGTTATATTAATAAATTTTTATATGAGTGATTTTGTTAAGTCTACGACTTAGTCGTAGACTTAGTCGTAGACTTAGTCGTAGACTTAGTCGTAGACGTAGTTGTAGGCGTGTTGGGCGCGAATCGGTGCGGATGGGTACTGATCGGTACTGTTCAGTGCGGATCGGTACTGATGGGTACGGATCGGTGCGGATCGGTGTGTGTGTGTGTGTATCGGTACTGATCGGTACTGATGGGTACGGATCGGTACTGTTCGGTGCGGATCGGTACTGATGGGTACTGATGGGTACTGATGGGTACGGATCGGTGTGTGTGTGTGTGGATCGGTGTGTGTGTGTGTGGATCGTTGGTTGGTATGTGTGTGTGAAATGTTTAAGATTGTAGGTGTGTGGAAGGTTCTAGAAGGTAGGTGTGTGGAAGTTGGTAGGTGTGTGGAAGGTTCTAGAAGGTAGGTGTGTGGAAGTTGGTAGGTGTGTGGAAGGTTCTAGAAGGTAGGTGTGTTGGTCCACAACTACGTGACATAATAACAGTTAGGTAACTAGTCTCCGAGTAGTGACATAATAAGTGTGACCAGTGACATAATAAGTGTGCACTGACCAGTGGTCAAGTGATGTAATCATGAGGTCACTGACCAAAGGTCAATTACTAGGGAGCAACTAGTGGACAAAGGTCAATCTCCAGGTAGCAACAGCGCGTGCAGAGGTCAAATGTTACGTAATAATTACGTAAGCTAGTGGGGGGGGGTTGTATCTGACGGGCTCACATCCTACTACTATTGAGTTATTACATCTTAAATTAAAAATACGTTAATCAAAGTCTACGGGATGTGAAAGGGACATTGGAATGAGTTTCATGATATCTATGATACGGCAACATGTGAGCATCACAGAAATTCCAGTCAAGCATACATCATATCGGTTTCATGATAACACATTAATTTATTTATATATATATATATATATATATATATATATATATATATATATAGGTTATTAGACCTAAATACATTAAATAGTAATATTCCATGATAATATAACGTAATGTAGCGACAACATTGAAAACTGAATAGGTAGTCGGTTTCCCACTGCTAGTGATTAAATGCACATTGACAATTTTCCAGGCCTCTTTAGTGTGTCAACTGTGGAAAAATTCTGTGGCAAATAATTTTGCTGCATTGTGGTGCTGCGCACACGCTTGCAGCTTAAAGGGAACGTTGCAGGTGATTAAGCTATATTTTTCATAAAATTAACTTTTTAAAAGATATTTTTAATTTTTTAATGAAATGAAAATGATCAGTTTAATTAATTTTTTTCCCTTTCCAAAAGCGTGCCTACCACTCCAATATATAGTCCCGGGCTATGACTTTCTCGACCGGCAGTTGAATCGAATTCCCATCCAGGTGGTTTGCACCACCTTCGTGTAACCAGTAACCTCTCACGGTTACTTTAATCATTTATTCTATTACAGTTTACTTTCATTGAACTATTAATCGATACATTTACGTAGTTGGTTAATTTGGCATTTACTTCATTAGTAGGCCGGCAAAAATGAATGTAGGGAACTCTTACATCTGAAAATTCTTACTATTCTTACTATTCACAGTGTATTCACCCTGAATAAGAAACATCACTACTCGATTTAACACATGAAAGCTTGTGAAATATTGATTATGAAATATGAAACTTGATTCAACAAAGGTTCATATGTAATAACACACATACATAAATCAAGCAATTCATTTTAATTAAGAAGCACTTATAACCTCAATAATATATTTTTCCGTAATTATTAAATATTCGTATTTTTTCTTTTTTCAGGTAAAACTCATGAATCTGCTATTGCTGCAAACACTTAATTATTTTCTAGTCAATAGCTTTATTTTAATGGTTTGAAAATTATGCAAAACATTCATTTTGTTATTAAAGATTTATTGTTGATGTTAAATCACTTTTGAATTTCGTTTATTAAATTTAAAGTTTGTTAAATTTAATTATATATTGTTGTTGTCGATTTAACTTAAAAGTTGAAATCTGTTGATAACTTGAAATAATGTAATTTCACGAAGTCAAATGTCATACTGAATATAAAAATTTCAAAATAAAAATCATCAGCTAAATAAAATATTGAAGTCGGGAGCATTTTTACATATAAAGGTGTTGTATGAATTGCTTGAGAAGGGGAATGCAAAAAATCGATATTTATTGTATATTGTTGGGCCAAAACAAAGGCCTCGAGAATTCGTTTAATTGAGTCGGTTACAGCATGAAATAAACAAAAAAGAAATGAAACAAAATCCCAGAACAACACAAAATAATTTTTAGAAAAATGAACTAAACTGAAGAAAAAAATTAATTCGCATAGTACAGCAAGAATTTGCATGAAAATACCGAGAACAGAAAAAGTGACTAATGGTATGTTAGTGGTTCAGGTATACAACCTTACTACCTTCCACTGGTACCCGTTGCTAAGCAACATTAGTAATGTAACCAATGGTTATGAGACAGTATATCCTTTCATTTGTTACTTCGTCGTCGAAATTAAATAATTTTATTAATATGCATAGTTCATCGGAGTAGAGGTTCGAAATCGTTGCAACGTCTTTTCATACCTTTTTCATCAGTTTTGTTTTTACTTAATAATTCTTTTAAGTTGTTGGCTTCGATATCTATGAATTTTCCCTTAACTTTCCTATCATTTGTCTGACTGGTTCCATCTAACAATAAAATATTTAATCAATTTATTTATTATATAAGTTTATAATCATTTATTCTATTATAGTTTAGACTTTTATTTTCTTAGCATACCCCATTTCCTTTTACCATTTTATTATTTTAACCTTTTAATTATATGTCAATATTTTATATGCTTATGCATTTTATTGTTTGTGTATTGTATTATCGTTTATGTATTGCATTTCTCATCTTATTTGTTATATATTATGTAGTCGGTTTGGTCGTTTTCTATAGTTTTGTTATGTGTCCTTTTCTCCATTATCTTCCGCGATTGTCTGGAATGTCGTCCCGATGTTTGCTGTCTTCGTCCACAAATTTAAATTTGATGTTTCTTGAATCTAGTCCAAGCATTTTTCGTTTTCTAGTCAAATCCATCGTTTTTCATAGTTCACTTTGGAGTTCCATTTTTCCATTTGGTATCTTTCTGAGGTTCGGTAAAATGTCACCCCTACATTTCTTTGTTTGATAAAAGAAATTCTGCCTCTGCCTGTTTTCATAAGAAAATCATTTGGTCCCCGCTGAGCCTCCATATTTGTATGGTCGGTTAGTTGTTCATGACCTTGTAACTCAGACATACAACCTTACTACTTTCCACTGGTTACCCGTTTCTAGGCAAAGTTGGTAATGTAACCAATGGTTACGAGACCGCTAAAAGTAAGCTCTATTTCTAAAACTTATAAGTTCCGGCCTCATGTTCGGTTCATCGAGCTGCCAATGGAAGGCCTATGCTCAACTTCTAACTTTCGGTCCCTTCAATCATTTACTTGCTTCTTTCACTATTCGTTCGCATACAATCATTAAATGATTAGTTAAATTAGAATACATTTAAAGAAAATAACATATATTTATTTAACTTCATTACTACAATTAAACCGTCATTACACTTCACGATTTCATTAATGTTATTCAAATTTTTTCGGTGGTCTGCAGGTGTCGTCAAATGCACTCAGACCTTTTTGGGCGCGAGTGCGGGCGCGTAGCTTTAGTTGCTGGCCTAGTTTCATTTTGTTCTTGATAGCTAAACTGTGCTGGAGGAAACACTAGAAGGTAAGTAACCACATTACGGAAATTGTAGCTGTGGTCGCCCTACTCTCGTTGGCTCCTGATTCATTCCAATAACGGCACACGAAACACTCTGGCCGGTAATACCACACTTGTTGGGGTTTCCATCTGTAGTTGTGCCGAATCGTCAAGTTCGTATGAGATACCATATTCCGGTTCAACCGTCCGTGCTCGGGATCTGGCCATCGTCGTTTTCCATTGGAACTTGCGCTCAAGCTCTTCGAATTTAAAAAGGCTATATTTCGCTTGTTGTCGAATTTCACGAGTCGGGTTGTCTCCTGGTTCGTGTTTTGTTGGGAGGTTTGGCAGTTCGACTTCGTCATTTCGAGACATAAAATGAATGAGCCAACTCGCTTCTCCATTTGTTGACAAGCTATAGCCGGAATCCCAAAGGGCCTGTCGGTAGATGGCTGCCATTCTTGCTAGGAACTTTATCGTGACGCGATCTTCGTCACTCCATGTCTCCTCGTCTCAACGGCATCTACTGAAACGGAATAAAATATATCAAAATTTTACTGTAAAATATTTCTCAGAACTTTAGATTACTATACCGATGTTGTGAGTTAATATTAAGTAGTGGGATACCGGCCATCTAGCTCACATACCCCCCACCCCCCCGGCAAAATTTTTTTCTAAGTATAAAAGTACAAATTTTTTAGAACAAAGACAATGACTCATTCAATGTCATTAAAACAAAGACCGTGACTCATTAAAGGTCATTGGGTGACTCATCAAAATTTTTCAAGGTCACTTAAACAAAGACCATGACCCATTCAAGGACATTGGATGACTCATCAAATTTTTTCAAGGTCATTGAAACAAAGACCATGACTCATTCAAGGTCATTGGATGACTCATCAACTTTTCCAAGGTCATTTAAACAAAGCCCATGACTCATTCAAGGTCATTGGGTGACTCATCAAATTTTTTCAAGGTCACTTAAACAAAGACCACGACTCATTCAAGGTCATTGGATGACTCATCAAGTTTTTCAAGGTAATTTAAACAAAGACCATGACTCATTCAAGGTCATTGGATGACTCATCAAGGTTTTCAAGGTCATATAAACAAAGACCATGACTCATTCAAGATCATTGGATGACTCATCGTATTTTTTCAAGGTCATTTAAACAAAGACCATGAATCATTCAAGGTCATTGGATGACTTATCATATTTTTTCAAGGTCATTTAAACAAAGACCATGACTCATTCAAGGTCATTGGATGAGTCATAAAAAGTTTCAAGGTCATTCAAAAGTAGGTCAAGGTCATTCAAAATTTCTCAAGGTCATATTATTTTTAAACATTTTTAAATTTTAATTTACTACTTATAAAAATAAGTAGTATAGATTTTGTAAATTATTTTATTATAATTATTATAATTATTATTAATATTATTATTACTTTTATTATTCTATTATTATTATTATTTTTATTTTTATTATTATTGCTATTATTATTATTATTATTATTAATAATATTATAAAAAGTTTATAAGTATTAATAAATTTTTATTAGTTATAATAATATTAATAATAATAATAATAATAATAATAATAGCAATAATAATAAAAATAAAAATAATAATAATATTAATAATAATAATAATATTATAAAAAGTTTATAAGTATTAATAAATTTTTATTAGTTATAATAATATTAATAATATTATTATTAATATTATTATTATTATTATTCTATTATTACTTATAAAAATTTTATTATTACTTATAAAAACTTTAATTATTATTATTATTAATATTATTATTAATATGCTTATTACTTAAGATATATATATGAATATTAAATTTGCCAGATTTATTGAATATTCGTTGGATTTGTGAATTCGTCGGATTTGAATATATATTCTATATACATAAGATATATATATGAATATTAAATTTGTCAGATTTATTGAATATTCGCCGAATTAGTATACGCGCACGGTTATTGTTTTTAATAACTATTCTTCCGCGCATAAGTATCCATCAAAAATATATATCCCTATTTAAATATAATTAACCGATGAAATCTACTCAATTGTTAATAATTTTTAATTTAATATAATAGTAATTAATACACTCTTAAAGTACAATTGATTTTCAGTAAATATTTTCACCTTTTATGTATATTTGTTGATCATTGAATAATTCAGACCATTTATTTCAAGTATTTCACAATATTTAATTGATATTTCATCTCATCATTGAGAAATTTTACCGACTAATTTATTATAAGCAATTCTCGATTCACTGAATATTTGTTAGCTTCAATTCATATTTTCTCACTTTAATGATTGCTTTCCTTTTTAATGAATATTTTCTCTCTTCAATTAATGTTTTCCTTATTCAATGAATGTTTTTTCCTCTTCAACGAATATTTTTCTCTTCGATGTATATTTTCTCCATTCAAAGTATATTACTTTTGTAAGTTATTAAGATATCAATTGATATTTCATCTATTTAGTAGATATCTTTAGCTATCCCACTGTTTTCAGTAATTTCAACGATTTTAGTCACTTAATGTACTATCTCACCAATATTACTTCTTCACTGAAAATTTTCTTTATAGAATATAATCTTTACTAATTAAAATTCCATTTGTTGTTATTTTCAATGAAAATTTAACTAAATAAATTACATCTTTCAATAGATTAGGTTGTACTCGACAAAAATAAAATAATTTTAGGCTATGTAAATCAATTAGAGCTTTTAGGGAAATTTTATTATAATTTAAGTAATATCTAGTTTTACGAGGTATTTATTTTAGTAAATTTTAATCATATTTGTGAATTTTATGGTTTTCTTTTTGAATTTTAATGGATTTAAGGTTTGATTATGTTTTTTAATGAAATTATTGAAGAAATTAGGGTAAATCTATAATTTTAGAAACAATTAATTTCTTCCTAATTTATTAGATTAGACTTGATTTTAGGATTATTTTAAATAAAAAAAAAAAAATAAATAAATAAATTTAGGATCAAAATGTTTATGAAACATCTATTTAAGATAATTATTTACCAATTAGAATCCAATTTGACTGATAGATTTTGAATAGTAAATGATATTTTAATTATAATTTTATGTTCTATTTAAATAGTTGATTAAATCAGTTAATTTTTAAAAATATTTTAGTGAAACCTAAAATTTTAATTGATTTTACAGTGTAAATAAAGGGGTCAATAATTACTTTCATTTTCAAATCTAATATTGATTTCATGGATATCAATCACAAAAGTAGTATAATTTAGAGATTTTTAAGGGGATGCTCAGTGTGGTTATCAGTATAGTTATGAAAATCATTGAATTATCTCTAATGGTTGACTGGTAATTTTTATTGAATTTATACTTGATTTACTGATTAATTTTAATGAGCAATATGATATATATTTTGTGATTTTACAATAATTTAATTTATGTGGAAAACATAGATTTTATTCGATTTAAGTCATTTTTGATGAATTTTTTAATTGCTTGAAATTGTTGCCAGAACAAAATTGTGGTGATTTTCGATGGAAAATGATGATAACAATTTTGTAATACTTTAAAGAAAATTTATTTTTATTGGTAAAATTCAAATTTTTATGATAATTTTAAGGGAATTTGATTGGTTGAATACATATAGTAAATATGATTCGAATGATGAATTTTTAAGGAGTAGAGTCGGTTAAACATAGATTTCTAAAGAAATTTTACCTTGTAGGTTTTTAAAAAATATGTATATTATTGGTGCGGTTGGGGGGGAAATGTAATTTCAATGGAAATGATTGGTTAAGAGTAAATTTTATGATATTTTAAGGAAATAATCGATTAAGGACAAGTTTGTTGTCATTTTTAAGGGGTTGAGTTGGTTGAATATCTGTGTTCAAAGGGTAAATATTTTCTAAATGGAAAATATAGATGAGGAATTTATAATATTTTTAGGGGGATTTGTTCAGATAGATATCAATATGTGTGTAAATCTTTTGAGAGAGTGGAAATATTGTCAATTAAAGAGAAATGATTTGTTAAGAAGAGAATTTATGATCTTTTAAGGAGAAATGATTGGTCATGAGATGAATTCTATTGTAAGGCGATTTCAAGAAATTTATTCGGTTGAATATCGATGTCGGTGATTTTTATGAAAATAATGAATATAGGTGGGGTTATTGTTATTTAAAGAGAAATGATTGGTTAAGAGGAGAATTTATGATAATCTTAAGGTAATTTGATTGGTCAAGAGAGGAATTTTATTTTAAGGGGATTTCAAGAAATTGATTCAGTTGAATATCGATATGTCGGTGATTTTTATGAAAAATATTGAATATAGTTTAGAATATTGTCGTTTAAAGAGAAATGATTGGTTGAGAGTAAATTTTATTTTAGGGGGAAACAATTGGCTAAGAAGAGAATTTATGATCTTTTAAGGGGAAATAATCGATTAAGAACAGATTTGTTGATATTTTTAAGGGGTTAAGTTGGTTAAGTATCGTTATTTAATAGGTGATTTTTATAAAAAAAAAATGAATATGGTAAAGTAGGAGAAGGTGTTATTTGATGGTAAAAGATTGGTCAAGAGATTAATTTATTTTAAGGGGATTTCAAGAAATTTATTCGGTTGAATATCGATATAAGTCGTTGATTTTTATGAAAATAATGAATATAGCTGGGATTATTGTCATTTAAAGAGAAATGATTGGTTGAGAGTAAATTTTATATTATTTTAGGGGAAAACGATAGGTCAAGAGGGGGAATCTTACTTTTAGGGTGATTTATTCGGTTGGATATCAATGTCAAAAGATGGATACTTAGTGAAATTGATACATTTTCACTGACTTAAGGGTTATCAAAATATAACAATAAGATTTTGGTTAATTTTAATGATATTATTGGAATCTGAATAAAATATACGATACGTGTTTAGTTCTAAGAAATTTTTCGATTCATGCATTCAAGTATTTATTTGATTTTATTATTATATTTGTAATTTTAATTAAAAACTAAAATTGATTAGTATTTAAAAAATTTATGTTACCCATTACTTATGTTTTTATTGACAATTTTCTGAATAATTTAAATATTTACGATTATTTCCAGGAATGAAGAGAAATTGTACGATTAAAAACTATGAGCTGTTGATAAAATACATTAATTTTTATTCAACAAGTACCTAGAACAATTACCTAACAATCTTAAAATTTTTGAAAATCTAACAAATTTTTTCAATTATTTTACAACTTAGTTAATTTAATTAACTGATAAGTACTAGTTTCTTTACGATTTGCTACTGTGTTGAAACTTTTTTTTTTTTTTAAAAATTCTTATTCAAAGTACTAACAAATTTTATTAAAGATCTATCAAGACTTGTCAAAAATTATAAAACTTTGGTAATTTTAATAAGTATTACTCAATAACTACTATTTTCTTACCAATTTGCTGAAGGTCTTTATTTTAAGGTCTCAAATTTAACAACTTTCTCACAACTTTAATCAAATTCTAATCCCATAATAATACTTTACATAAATATTGAACTATTTTTATCATTTAACATATACACATTATTAGCCATAAAATAAATATTTCATAAATTGTTGAAAAATAACACATATTTTCATTAAAGTTTTTCCATAAACACTGTAACATATCGATGGTTTAACACACACATTTGAGCCATAATTAGTTTTGATATTTATTTGCACATATTTTCTTAAAAATATAGAATTTTTCTTTAACTTTTTACAAACATTTACAATTGTTCTATCCCTGTATACTATGAACCACAATTGAACAAACTTTTTCTATTCAATATTAATTTTATATACTTTGTTGAAAATTTATATAAAATAATAATGAAAATAATAATAATAATAATAATAATAATAAAATTAAAATTAAAAAACATTAAAACACTACTTATAAGATAATAATAATAATAATAATAATAATAATAATAATAAATAATAAAATAATACTAATAGAATAAAAATTAAAGAACATTAAAACACTACTTATAAAAAATAAGTAGTATATTAAAATTAAAAATGTTTAAAAATACTATGACATTGACCTACTTTTAAATGACCTTGAAATAATATTATGACTCATCCAATAACCTTGAAAATAATAATAATAATAAATATTAAAACATTACTTATAAAAATAAGTAGTAAATTTATATTTAAAAATGACTAAAAATATTATAACTTTGAGAAAATTATAATAATAATAAAATTAAAATTAAAAAACATTAAAACATTACTTATAAAAATAAGTAGTAAATTTATATAAAAATGTTTAAAAATACTAAGACCTTGTAAAATTTTAAATGACCTTGACATACTTTAAAATGACCTTGAAATAATATTATTTCTCATCCAATAAGATTGAAAATAATAATAATAATAAAAATAAATATTAAAACATTACTTATAAAAATAAGTAGTAAATTTATATTTAAAATGACTAAAAATATTATGACTTTGAGAAAATTATAATAATAATAAAATTAAAATTAAAAAACATTAAAACATTACTTATAAAAATAAGTAGTAAATTTATATAAAAATGTTTAAAAATACTAAGACCGTGTGAAATTTTAAATGACCTTGACATACTTTAAAATGACATTGAAAAAAAAATTAAGACTCATCCAATGACCTTGAAAATAATAATAATAAAAACAATAATAATAATAATTATAATAATAATAAAAATAAAAATAATTAAACAATATTAAGTAATCATATTAATTAATAATATTAATAATCATATTAATAATAATATTATTAATAATAAAATTATTTCCTTATAATAGAAGTTTTATACATTAATAATAATAATAATATTATTAAAAATAATAATAATAATAATAAAAATTATAATAATAAATATAATAATAATAATAATATTATAAAAAGTTTTCAAAGTATGAATAATAATAAAAATTTTAATAAATTTTATAAGTAATAAGTATATTAAAAATAATATTAATAAATATAAATAATAATAATAATAATATAATAATAAAAATATTAATTATAATAAAAATAATAATAAAATAAATTTACAAAATATATACTACTTATAAAAATAAGTAGTAAATTAAAATTTAATAATGTTTAAAAATAATATGACCTTGAGAAATTTTGAATGACCTTGACCTACTTTTCAATGACCTTGAAAAATTATGATGAGTCATCCAATAACCTTGACAATAATAATAAAAAAAATAATAATAATAATAATAATAGTAATAATAATATTAATAATAATAATAAAAAAATATTAATAATAATAATAATAAAATAAATTTACAACATATATACTACTTATAAAAATAAGTAGTAAATAAATATTTAAAAATGTTTAAAAATAATATGACCTTGAGAAATTTTGAATGACCTTGATCTACTTTTCAATGACCTTGAAAAATTATGATGAGTCATCCAATAACCTTGACAATAATAATAAAAATAATAATAATAATAATAATAATAATAATAATAGTAATAATAATATTAATAATAATAATAAAAAAATATTAATAATAATAATAATAAAATAAATTTACAACATATATACTACTTATAAAAATAAGTAGTAAATAAATATTTAAAAATGTTTAAAAATAATATGACCTTGAGAAATTTTGAATGACCTTGACCTACTTTTCAATGACCATGAAAAATTATGATGAGTTATCCAATAACCTTGACAATAATAATAATAATAATAATATTAATAATAATATTATTAATAATAAAATTATTTCCTTATAATAGAAGTTTTATACATTAATAATAATAATAATATTATTAAAAATAATAATAATAATAATAAAAATAATAATAATAAATATAATAATAATAATAATATTATAAAAAGTTTTCAAAGTATGAATAATAATAAAAATTTTAATAAATTTTATAAGTAATAAGTATATTAAAAATAATATTAATAAATATAATAATAATAATAATAATAATATTAATAATAATTAAAGTTTTTATAAGTATTAATAAAATTTTTTATAAGTAATAATAGAATAATAAAAAGTAATAATAATATTAATAATAATATTAATAATAATAATAAAAATATTAATTATAATAAAAATAATAAAATAAATTTACAAATATATACTACTTATAAAAATAAGTAGTAAATTAAAATTTAATAATGTTTAAAAATAATATGACCTTGAGAAATTTTGAATGACCTTGACCTACTTTTCAATGACCTTGAAAAATTATGATGAGTCATCCAATAACCTTGACAATAATAATAAAAATAATAAATAATAATAATAATAATAATAGTAATAATAATATTAATAATAATAATAAAAAAATATTAATAATAATAATAATAAAATAAATTTACAACATATATACTACTTATAAAAATAAGTAGTAAATAAATATTTAAAAATGTTTAAAAATAATATGACCTTGAGAAATTTTGAAATGACCTTGATCTACTTTCAATGACCTTGAAAAATTATGATGAGTCATCCAATAACCTTGACAATAATAATAAAAAATAATAATAATAATAATAATAATAATAAAAATATAATAAATATAATAATAAAATAAAAAAAAAATTAATAATAATAATAATAAAAAATAAATTTACAACATAATATACATTATAAAAATAAATAATAATAAATAAAATGTAAAAATAAAGACCTGGAGAAATGTTGAATACCTTTGACCAGCTTATGACCATGAAAAATTAATGATGAGTATCCAATAACCCTTGACAATAAAAAAAATAGAAACAATTAATAATAATATTATAAATAATAATAAAAATAAATATAATTAAACATATTATTAAGTATCATATTTAATTAAATAATAATAATAAAATATAATAATAAATAATAATAAAAATATAAAAGTTTCAAATATGAAATAATAAAAATTTTAATAAATTATAAGTAAAAAGTAATTAAAAATAATATATAAATAAAATAATAAATAAAATAATAAATAATATAAAGTTTATAAGTAAAAAAATTTTTATAAAGTAATAATAGAAAATAAAAAGTAATATAATATTAAATAATAATATAATAATAATAATAAAAATATTATAAAAATAAAATAAATAAATTACAAAAGATATACTACTATAAAAAATAATGTAGAAATTAAAATTTAATAAATGTTTAAAATAATAGTAACTTGAAAATTTGAATGACCTTGACCCAACTTCAATGACCTTGAAAAATTATGATGAGTCATCCAATAACCTAAAATAAAATTAAAAATAATAGATAATATATAGTTAATAATAAATTAATAATATAATAATAAAAAAAAATATTAATAAAAATAATAATAATTTAAATAAATTTACAACATATATACTACTATAAATAATAAGTAGGAAATAATAAAAAGCTAAAAATAAACTTGAGAAATTTGAATGACCTTGACACTTCAATGAAACTGAAAAAAATATGAGAGTCATTCAATAAACTTGGACAATAATAATAATAATTATAAAATATAATAATAATAATAATTAATAATAATAATAAATAATAATAATAATAATAATAATAATAATAATAATAAAATAAAATAAAAAATAAATTACAAACATATATAACTACTTATAAAAATAAGTACGTAAATAAATATTTAAAAATGTAAAATAATATGACCTTGAAAGAAATTGAATGACCTTGACCTACTTTTCATGACCATGAAAATAATATAGTTTATCCAATAACCTGACAATAAAATAATAAAATAAAAATTAAATAATAAATATATATAAATAAATTATCCTAAATAGAAGTTTAATACATTAATAATAATAATAATATATTAAAAATAAAATAATAATAATAAAAAGAATAATATAATATAAATAATAAAATAAATTATAAAAAAGTTCAAAGTAAGAATAAAATAAAAAAGTATAAATTTATAATAAAATATATAAATAATATTTAATAAAATAATAATAAATAATAATAATAATAATAATTATAAGTTTATAAATATTAATAAATTTAATAAAAAATAGAATAATAAAAAAATATAATATTAATAATAATTTAATAATAATAATAAAAATATTAATATAATAAAATAAAAAATAAATTTACAAAATATATACTACTATAAAAAAAGTAGTAAATAAATATTTAAAAATGTTTAAAAATAATAGACCTTGAGAAATTTTGAATGACTTGACCTATCTTTCAATACCTGAAAAATTATGGATGAGCATCCATAACCTGACATAATAATAAAAAATAGATAAATAAAATAATAGTAATATAATAAAAAAAAATAAATATAATAATAATAAAATAAATTACAAACATATATACTGACTATAAAAATAATAGTAAAATAATATTTAAACAATGATTAAAAATTCCGTTAACCTTGAAAATTTTTTGAATGGACCTTGACCTACTTTGAATGACCTTGAAAAAAAATAATATTTTAAAAATAATAATATAATAAAAAAAAATAATATAATAAAAATAATAGTAATAAAAGATAAAATAAAAAAAAAAATATAATAATAATAAAAAAAAAAAGTACAACAATATATACTTAACTAAAAAAATAAGTAGAAAAAAATTTAAAATGTAAAAATAATATGACCTTTGAGAAATGAATGACCTGACCTACTTTTCAATGACATGAAAAATAATTAAAGAGTCATTCCAATGAACCTTGACGAAATATAATAATAAAACAATAATATAATTAATATATAATAATAAAAATAAAATATAAATTAACAATAAAATAAATATATAAAAAATAATAATAAATAAAAAAATAATAATAAATGATAAAATAATAATGATAAAAAGTTTTCAAAGAGATAAAATAAAAATTAAAAATATTTATAAGTAATAAGTAATTAAAAATAATATAATAAATATAAATATAATAAATAATAAAAAATAGTTTTATAAGTATAAATAAAATTTATAAGTAATAAATAATAAAAAGTAATAAAATATTAATAAGAAATAATAATAAAATAAAAAAAATAATTAAATAAAAATAATAAAAAATAAAATTACAAAATATATACACTATAAAAATAAGTAAGTAAATAAATATTAAAAAATGTTGAAAAATAATATGACCTTGAGAAATTTTGAAATGACCTGAACGCTAACTTCAATGACCTTGAAAAATTATGATAGCCCAAAACCTGACAAAATAATAAAAATAAAATAATAATAATAATAATATATAGAATAATAAATAAAATAATAATAAAAAAATATTAATAATAAAATAATAAAATAAATGTACAACATAATACTACTAAAAATAAAGTAGTAAAAGAAAATATAAAATGTTAAAAAAAATGAACCTTGAGAAATTTGAATGACCTTGACCTACTTTTCAATGACCTTGAAAAAAATATGATGAGTCCCACCAATACCTGCAAATAAATAAAATAATAATAATAATAAAAATAATAAAATAATAATAATAATAATATATTAATAATAAAATAAAATATAAATAATAATAATAATAAATAATAATAATAATATTATAATAATAATTATATTATAATAATAATAATAATATTAAAATAAATAAAAAATTTAAAAATATATATGACCTTGAGAAAATTGAATGACCTGAACCTACTGTTCAATGACATGAAAATTATGATGAAAGATCCAATAAGTTAAATAAATTTTTATAAGTAAAAGCATATTAATAATAATATTAATAATAATAATAATTAAAGTTTTATAAGTAATAATATAATATTTAAAAAAAATAATAATAAAAATAAGAAATAATAAATAATATAAAAAATAATATTAATAAAAAGTTTTCAAAGTATGAAAATAAAAAAATTAATAAATTATAAGTAGTATATAAAATAATATAATAAAAATAATAATAATAATAATATAATAAAATAAAGTTAAAGTATAAATAAAATTTATAAAAAATATGAAAATAAAGTAAAAAATTAAAATAATATTAATAATAAAAAAATATTAATAAATAATAATAAAAAATAAATTTTACACAATATACACTTATAAAAAATAATAGTAAATAAAATTTAATGAACATTGAAACATACTTATAAAAAAATAAGTAGTATAATAAAATTAAATGTTTAAAATACTATGACATTGACCTACTTTAAATGACTTGAAATATAAAAAAATAATAATAAAAATAAAAAATAGTAATAATATATAATAAAAAATAAAAAAATATAATAAAAATAATAAAAAAATAACAACAATATACTACTATAAAATAAGTAATAAATAAATATAAAAAAAAGTAAAAAAATAAATATGACCGAGAAATTTGAATGACCTGACCCTACTCAAATATCCTGAAAAATATGATGAGTCCCACCCAATACCTGACAAGAAGTAAAATAAAAAAAATAATAAAATAATAATAATAATAATAATAGTAATAAAATATAAAAGAATAAAAAATATTAATAATAATAATAACAAAAATTTAACAAACATAACTACTAAAAAAAAAGTACGTTAAATAAATATTTAAAAATGTTTAAAAATAAATAGACCTTGAAAATTGGAAAGAACCGTTGACCTACTTCAATGACCATGAAAATATGATGAGTTACCAATAACCTTGACAATAAAATAAAATAAAAAAAATATAAAATAAATATATAATAAAAATAATATAATTAAAACAATATTAATAAGTAATCATATTAATTAATAATATTAATAATCATATTAATAATCATAATTAATAATAATAATTATTTCCAATAAAAAATTTTCAAAAGTATGAATAATAATAAAAAGTTAATAATTTATAAGTAAAAGTATAATTAAAAAAATATAATAATATAAAAAATAATAAAATAATTTAAATTTTTTATAATGTATTAATAAATTTTTATAGTAATATTAGATAATAAAAAAGTAATAATAATATTTTATATAATATAAATTGAATTTTAATAATAATAATAAAATATTGTATAAAAAAAATAAATAAAAAAAAATTACAAAATATATAACACTTAAAAAAAAGAGAAAAAAAAATTAATAATGTTTTAAAAAATAATAATGACCCTGAATTGAATGACCTTGACCTACTTTTCAATGACCCTTTGCAAAATTATGATGACTCATCCAATAACCTGACAATATAATAAAAAAATAATAATAATAATAATTAATAGTAGTAATAAAATAATAATAATAAAAAAATATAATAATAATAATAATAAAAAAATTACAACCATATATACACTAGAAAAAATAAGTAGTAAATAAAATATTAAAAATATTAATAATTAATAATAATAAAGTTTTTATAAAAGTATTAAAAAAATTTTTTTTTTTTAAATAATAATAGAAATAATAAAAAGTAATAATAATATTATAAAAATAAAATAATAATAAAAAAAAATAAAAAATAATATAATAAATAAAAAAATATAAATAAAATAAATAATAAATAAATTTACAACATATATACTAACTTATAAAAATAAGTAGTAAATAAAGATAAAAAGTTAAAAAATATAATACCGTTGAAAATTGAAACCTTGACCTACTTCCAATGACCAGAAAAAATAGAATTTTTATAAGTAATAAGCATATTAATAATATATTAATAATATAATAATAAAAGTTTTTATAAGTATAATATAATATTTATAAGTAATAATAGAATAATAATATGATAATAATATATAAAATAATAAATAATAATAAAATAATAAAAATATAAATAAAATAAAATATATAAAAAGTCAAAAGTATAATAATAAAAAAATTTAATAAAATAAATTAATAATAATAATAAAATATTTATTTATTAGTAATAATAATAATAATAATATAACAACAATTATAATAATAATATTAATAATAATAATTAAAAATATTATAATAATAGAATAATAAAAGTAAAATAATGATTAATAATAAGATAAAAATAATAATAAAAATTAATTAAAGAAAAATAATAATTAAAATAAATACAAAAATATATACTACTTTATAAAAAAAGTATAAATAAAATTAATAAATGTTAAAAATAATGAGACCTTGAAATTGAATGACCTTGACCAACTCAAAATGACCTGAAAAATTAGATGAGTCATCCAATAACCTTGAAAATAATAATAAAATAATAATAAAATAATAAGAATAAAGTAATAATAAATAATAATAAAATAAAAATATAATAAAATAATAATATAAATTACAACATATATACTGATATAAAAATAAGTAGTAATAATATTAAAAATTTAAAAATAATAGAACCTTGAAGAAATTTTGAAATGACCTTGACCTACTTTCAATGACCTTGAAAAAATTATGACTGAGGTCCATGTCCAATAACCTTGACAATAAAAAAAAATAATAATAAAATAATAATAATAATAATAATAGAATAATAATATTAATATATAAAAAAATTTAATAAATAATAAAATAAAATAAATTACAAATATATACTACGTATAAAAAAAGTAGTAAAGTAAATATTAAAAATGTAAAAAATAATAATGACCTTAGAATTGAAAGACCTTGAACCTATTTTTCAATGACGCATGAAAAATAGAATGAGTTAATCCAAAATGACCTCTGACAATAATAATAATAAAAACAATAATAATAATAAATATAATAATAATAAAAAATAAATATAATTAAAACAATATTAATAAAGTAATCATTTATTAAAAATAATAAAAATAAAAATAAATAATAAAAATAAAAAATAATAAATATAAAAAAGTTCAAAGTATGAATAATAAAAAAATTTAATAAATTTTAAAAAGTAATATATATAAAATAAAGATTAATAAATATTAAAATAATAATAATAATATTAATAAATTAAGTTTATAATATAATAAAAATTTTTAATAAGGTAAATAGAAAAATAAAAAGTAATAATAATATACATAATAAATAATAAAAATATGTAATTATAATAAAAATAATAAATAAAATAAATTACACATATATACACGTAAAATAAAAAGTAGAAATAAAATTTAATAAGTTAAAATAAATATGACCGTGAGAAATTTGAATGACCTACCTACTCAAATGACCTTGAAAAATCATGAATGATCATCCAATAACCTTGACAATAAAATAAAATAATAAAATAATAATAATAAGAATAATATAATAAATAAATAATAAAAAAAAAAATAATAATAATAAAATAAAATTAATAAAATAAATTTAAACTTATATACTACTTATAAAAATAAGTAGTAAATAAATATTTAAAAATGTTTAAAATAATATGACCTTTGGAGAAAATTTTGAATGACCTTGACCTAACTTTTAATGACCTGAAAAAATTATGATGAGTCATCCAATAACCTGAACAAAAAAAAATAAAAAATAATAATAAAAAAAAATAATAATATAATAATAAAATAAATTTAATAATAATAATTATAATAATAATAATAATAATAATAATAATAATAATAAATAATAATAATAATAATAATATTTATAATAATATTAATAATCCATGAGAAAAATTAATGAGAGTAACCAATAACCTTGAACAATAAATAATAAAATAAAAAATAATAAAATATTATAATAAAAATATTATTAAAAAAACTAAAGTAGTAAATTTATTATTTAAAAAAGACTAAAAATATCTTATGGACTTTGAGAAAATTATAATAATAATAAAATTAAAATTAAAAAACATTAAAAACATTACTTATAAAAGTAAAAAAGTACAAATAATAATAAAACATAGATAAATTTGATAAGTAATAAGTATTAAAATAAAATAAAAAATAATAATAAAAATATTAATAATAAACATGACCTGAAATAATATTATGACTCATCCAATAAGATTGAAAATAATAATAATATTAATAATAAATATTAAAACATTACTTAAAATAAAGTAGTAAATTTATTATTAAAATGACTAAATATATAAAAAGTTTCAAAAATGAATAATAAAAAATTTTAAATAAAATTTATAATAAAGTAATTAAAATAATTTAATAAATAATATAAAAATAAATATTAATAAAATAAAAGTGTTATAAAGTATTAATAAATTTTTATAAATAATAATAAATACATAAGTAAAATAATATAATAATAATATAATAAAAATAAGAAATATAATATAAAAAAATGAAAATAAAAGAAATTTAAAAATATATAACTACTTAAAAAAAAGTATAAATTAAAATTTAATAAATGTTAATAAATGACCTTGAGAATTTCGAATGACCCTTGACCTTCTTTTCAATAACCTTGAAAAATTATTGTTGAGTCATCCAATAACCCTTTACAATAATATTCAAATAATAATAATAATAATAATAGTATAATAAAAGTAAAATAAAATTAATAATAAATAAATAAAAAAATATTAATAATAAAATAAAAAATAAATTACCCAACATATAACTACTTATAAAAATAATAGTAAATAAATAGTAAAAAATTTAAAAATAAACACCTGAGAAATTTGAATGACCTGACCTACTTCATTGACCCTGAAAAATTAGATGAAGTCATCCAATAACCTTGACAATAATAAAAAATAAAATAATAATAATATAATAATATAATATAAAATAAATAATAAAAAAAAATAAAATATAAAAAAATAAAAAATAAATTACAACATATATACTACTAATAAAAAAGTAGTAAATAAATATTTAAAAAAATGTAAAAATAATATACCTTGAGAAATTTGAATGACCTTGACCTATCACATACCATGAAAAATTAAAGTATATTACATAAATAAAATAAAAATCAATAAATAATATTATTGAACTTGAATTAAAACAAAAAATATAATAGTAATAAAATTAAAATAAATAAAATAATAATAAAATATATTAATAAAATATTAAGTAAAATAAATAAAATTACAAAATTTAATAATAAAAAAATAAAAAATTATAATAATAATAAAAAAAAATATAATAATAATAATAATAATAAATAATAATAATAATATAATAATAATAATAATAATAATAATAATAATAATAATAATAATAATAATAATAATCAATAATAATTATTCCTTATAATAAATTTTAATACATTAAAATAAATATATTAAAAATAAAAATAAAAATAATAATAATAAATATAAAATAATATATATTAAAAAAGTTTCCAAAAGTATGAATAAAATAAAAATTAAATAAATGTTATAATAATAAGTATTTAAAAATAAGTATTAATAAATAAAAAATAATAATATAATAATAATTAAATAGTAATTAATAATAATTAATTTAAAATATGATAATATAAAAATAATATTTATTAAAAATTAATAATAAAATAGAATAAAATTTACAAATTTATAAGCTATAATAATAAAATAATAAAATAAATTTACAAATATAAGCTACTTATAAAAAAATTATAATTAAAATTTAATAGATAATGTTTAAAAAATATATTGAATATTGGATGTTTTTCGACCTACTTCAAATGACCTTGAATTATGATGATCATCCAATAACCTGACAAATAATAAATATAAAATAAATAAAAAAAATTAATAATAATAATAAAATATTAATAATAATATTAATAATAAAATAAAAATATTAATAATAATTAATAAATAAAATAAAATATTAAATTATAGTAATAATATAAATATACATGAAAAAAGATGATATCCAATAACTTGACAAAATAAAAAATAAAAATAATAATATAAAATAATTATTAATAAAGAAAAAAAATATTCCTTATAATAGAAATAATATATAATAAGAATAATAATAATTATATAATTAATAAATAGTAATATATAATTTATATATATAAAAAAAATATTAATAATATATAAAAAAAGTTTCTATAGTAGAATAAAATAAATTTAATAAAGTTATAAGTATAAGATAAAAAAATAATAATAATAATATAAAATAAAATAAATAAATATAATAATTAAAGTTTTATAAGTATAAATAATTTTATAAGTAATAATGAATAAAAAAGATAGATAATATTAATAATAATATATAATAAAAAAATTTAATTATAAATAAAAATGAAAAATAAAATAAAATTAACAAAATATAACACTCTATAAAAATAAGTAGTAAATAAAATTAATAATCGTTAAAAATAATGACCTGGAGAAATTTGAAGACCTGACCTACTTTTCAAATGACCTTAAAAATTAAATGATGATCACCAATAACCTTGACAATAATATAAAAAAATATAAAAATAATAAAATATATAATAATAATAATAAAATATATTACAACATATAACTACTTTATAAAATAGTATAAATAAAATATAAAAAATGTTAAAAAAAAATATGACCTTGAAAATTTGAATGACCTTGACCACTTTTCAATGACCCTTTGCAAAATTATGATGACTCATCCAATAACCTGACAATATAATAAAAAAATAATAATAATAATAATTAATAGTAATAATAAATTAAAATAATAAAAAAATATAAAATAATAAAATAAAAAATAAAATTACAACAATATAACTACTATAAAAAGAAGTAAAATAAATATTTAAAAATTTAAAAATTAATAATAATAATAATAATTAATAATAATAACAATATTAATAATAATAATAATAATAATAATAAAAATTATAATTATAGTAATAATAATAATATAATAAAATAAATAAATAAAAAAAAATAATAAAAAAAATATTAATAAAAAATAATAAAAAGAATTACAACATATAGACACTTATAAAAATAATATAAATAAAAACTAAACTTATAAAAAAGTAGTAAATTTATATTAAAAAATGTCAAGAATACTATGACCTTGAAAATTTTTGAATGACCTTGAAAAAAATGATTAGTCATCCAATGACCTGACAATAATAATAATAAAATAATAAATAATATAATATTATAAAATAAAAATATAATTAAAAATAATATAAATAAAATAATAATTATAAAAAATTAATAAATAAAAAATTTATTTAATATAAAATAATAATAATAATAATATATATTAATAATAATAAAAATATTAATAATAATAACAGTAATAATAAAATACATTAATAAAATTATAAGTATAAGTATATAATATAATTATAATTAATAATAAAAAAATAATAAAATAATAATATATTTAATATAAAATTAATTCCTTATAAATATAATTTAAAAAATAGTAAATAAATAATAAAATATTGACTTAATTAAACAAAAAAAAATTAAGTATATACATAAATAAATAAAATAAATAAATAATATTATTGACTTTATTAAAAAATAAAATTTAATAAAATTAAAGTAATAAGTAATTAAAAATAATATAATAAATAATATACATAATAAAAATATTAATAATAATAACAGTTTATAAGTATAATAAAATTATAATAATAATAGAATAATAAAAAGTAATAATAATATTATATAATAATAATAAAATAATAAAAAGATAAATAAAATAAAAAAATAATAAAAATAAATTTACAAAAATATTATACTACTTATAAAAATAATTAGAAATTAAATTTAATAAGCGTTAAAGAATAATGACCTTGAGAAATTTTGAATGACCTTGACCTACTTTTAAGACTTGAAAAAATAAAAATGATGATCCTCCCAATAACCTGGAACATAATAATAAAAAATAATAAAATAATAGAAATAAAATAATAATATAATAAATAAATAATAAAAAATTAAAAACATTAAAAAACACCTTAAAAAAAGTTAGTATATTAAAAGTAAAAATGTCTAAAAATACTATGCCCTTGACCTACTTTCAATGACCAAAAAAATATGATGAGTTATTCCAATAACCTGACAAAATAATAAAATAAAAATTAATAAAATAATTAATAATAAATATTCCTTAAATAGAAGTTTAATACATTAAAATAATAATAATATATAAAAATAAAATAATAATAATAAAAATAAAATAATAAATATAATATAATAATAAAAATTAAAAAGTTTCAAAAGTAGAATAAAATAAAAATTAATAAAATTTATAATAATAAGTATTAAAAAATAATATATATAAATATAATAAAATAATAATATAATAATAATTAAATTTTTCTATAAGTATTATAAACTTTTTATAAGTAATAATAGAATAATAAAAAGTAATAATTATATTAATAATAATAATAATGAAATTTTAATAATAATAATATATTGATAATAAAAAAAATAATAAAATAAAATTAAAAAAAAATATACTACTAAAAAATAAGTAAGAAATGAAAATTTAATAATTTAAAAAATAATATGACCTTGAGAAATTGAATGACCTTGAACCTACTTCAAAATGACCTTGTAAAAATTAGATGAGTCATCCATAACCTGACAATAAAATAAAAATAATATAAAATAAAAATAAAATTACATAAAATAAATAAAATTACAACAATATAACTACCTTATAAATAAGTATAAATAAATAATAAAAAATGTTAAAAGATAATATGAACCTTGAAGAAAATTTTTGAATGACTTGACCTACTTTTCAATACCTTTGAAAAATATTGATGAAGCATCAATAAACTTGGACAATAATAATAATAATTATAAAATATAATAATAATATATAATAATAAAGTAAATAATAATTATAATAATAATAATAAAAAATATTAATAATAATAAAATAAAATAATTAACAACATAACACTTATAAAAAATTAAGTAAGTAAATATATATTAAAAATGTTTTAATAAATGAATATTGACCTGAAAATTTTGATCGACCTTGACACTTCAATGACCTTAGAAAAATTAAAGAGTAATCCATAACCTGACAAAATAATAAAAATAATAAGAATAATAATAATAATAAAATAGTAATAAAAATTAATAAAATAATAAAAAATATAAAAATAATAATAAAAATAAATTTACAATATATACTACTTAAAAAATAAGTATGTAAATTAAAATTTTAAATGATGTTTAAAAATAATATGACCTTGAGAAATTTTGAATGACCTTGACTACTTTTGAATGACCTTGACCTACTTTCAATGACCGAAAAATTAGAGAGTCCATCCAAATAACTGACAATAAGAATAAAAAATAATAAATAATAATAATAATAAATAAAGAAAATAATAATAAAATAAAAATATAATAATTAACATATATATATAAAAAAATAATTAATAATAAAATATAATAAATAAATATTAAAAAAGATAATAATAAAATAATAAAATTTACAAATTTAAAAATAAAATAATAAAATAATAAGAATAATAAAATATAATAATAAAAATAAAAATAATATCAATAATTAAAATACATAATAAATTTATAAGAATAAAATAAATAAAAATAAAATAATAATAATAATAATAAAAATTAAATAAATAAAAGTTTTTTAAAAGTATAAAATAAATATTATATAATAATTAAAGGTATAATAATAATTAAAGTTTTTATAAGTATTAATAAAATTTTTTATAAGTAATAATAAATATAAAGTAATAATAATATAATAATAATATTATAATAATAATAAAAAAGCAAAATAATAAAAAAAAAAAAAAAAAAATAATTTACAAAATATATACATATTTTATAAATTAGCTAAATAAAAATTTAAATAATTTTAAAAATGATATGACCTTTGAGAAATTGAATGACCTTAACCTCTTTGAATGCCTGACCCACTCTCAATGACCGTGAACTATTAGATGAGTCATCCAACTACCAGATCACTTTGAATGACCCTTTGAAATTCCTGATGACTCACCCAATGACCTTGAATGAGTCATTGTCTTTGTTTAAATGACCTTGAAAAATGTGATGAGTCATCCAATGACCTTGAATGAGTCATGATCTTTATTTAAATGACCTTGAAAAATTTGACGAGTCATCCAATGACCTTGAATGAGTCATGGTCTTTGTTTCAATGACCTTGAATGAGTCAATGTCTTGTTCTAAAAAATTTGTACTTTTAAACTTAGAAAATTTTTTTTTGCCGGGGGGTGGGGGGGTATGTGAGCTAGATGGCCTCTGAGCTAGATTGCCGTTATCCCACTACTATATTAATACGATTTAATTACTCTCTATTATATAAGATATTGATGTTCTCTAATATATTGATAGATAAAGTCGTTCTCCTTGATAATCTAGTAAATTTGGGTGCAAAAAGCTACTCTACCGATTAACTTTAGTTACTTAATTATTCGTTTCTCGTCCTATCGATAAGAAAAATCGACGACCTAGTTTAGTTGAGCTGGCGTATGAGTATTTAATCATTATTATTTCCCACCATTTTGTTGGGCCAGAACGTAAACGGCCTTGAAAAATGTTTAAATGGATCAGAAACACACACGCAAAAATAACACGCAATTTAAATAAACCCACTGAAACATCAATTAAACCATATAAAACCTGAGAAATAAAAGAATTAAATATAAAATAATAAACATAAAAATAAATTAAAATATTAACAAAATGCACCAAGATCCGCACGATACCTACACAAATACAACAAGAAAACACAACAAATTCGACGAAATTGAAAAAATCAATTAAAGTTCATTAAAGTGAAATTTAAATCGAAAAATTTGAATTAGCAATAATTCAATAAAAATTCTAAATAAAAAATTATAAAAATAAATCAAAAAATAATAAAATAAAATAATAGAATTGCTAGAAAATAACAAGGTCGAATTTTGTTTACTACATCAAATTTCACACACCAGAAAATTAGTATATACTGATCCATTTCACATTTAACTTAACCATAAAACCATTTTGAAAAGTGTTTAAAACCGTTTTTCGAAACTAACCAGTTTTTAAAAATCTTAGAACATTTTTAGAACCATTTGAAAATTGAATTACTTTCAGCACATTTAGGTGAGAAATATTATGGTTGGAACCCTCTTTCCACGTCACGTCCTTGCATCTCAATGGAGCTCTGCTCGGCGTCGGCGTGGGGAGAGAGGTATTTATGTCATTCTTTGATGATTTTATGAATTTGGAATGGTGGAAAAAGGTAATTATGTTATTATCATTTAATAATAAATATATTTACATAAATGTTTATATGTTTTTATAAATTGAAATGTCGAAATTTTTCCGGCCCACAGCCAACACATAACGCAAGATAGCAAAATCTACATAGTACAGAGGCATGTAAGTGCGTGGAAGATCGCCAAATGATATGTACCCGTGAAGACTCAGCGTGCGCAACGCAGCGGTCGTAACGTCAATATTTATCCCTATAGCTGAAGCGAGAAATAAGGAAGAAGTCTCTGGCTGCTTCCTCGTTTCTCAATTTCTGTAAAATCGACCTAAAATCATATTACATACGGCTTAAAATCATCACACCGAGTAGTCCAGTGGCACTCAATAAATATAATATGAACATAAAATGCGCCTAAGGCCTATTAAAGGGAAAGGGTACGGGAATAAAACAAATTAAATCGTTGATATAACTAACTAAAATCGATAATGTGTAATAAGCGAATCATTATATATACTTGAAAATTTCATAGATAAATAACTCGTTTACTCAGCTAAATTAGATTTTTAATTGTTGACTAAAGATAAATAACTAGTTGATCAAACTGAATTTGTTTCATTTTCATTAAACTTAAGAAATTTTTCATAAAAATACCTGCTTTATTTGTTAAATTCACTCAATTAAGACGACTAAATCTAACGTAGTTTATGGATTAAAAGTAAAGTTTTATTGAAATAATTTGTTGATTAACCAACATAGAATTACTTGATTAATAGTAACTGAACCAAAGAACGATGTTGATTAAACTAAGGTATTCAGCGGTTATAACTAAAATGATTAGAACGAAAGTAAAATAGTTTCATTAGTAGAGATCAAATAAACCTCGAATAAGTAAAAATAGAAGTAGATTCACGGATTTAATAGCATGATGTTAATATTACAGTAGTTTTATGGAGTCAAAATAAAGGTCGATTAAATTAATTGAAGTGAATATATGAGAAAACCGAGTAGTGCAAAATAACAACCGAAAATGTTACTAAAACTGTCCTGTAATCCAAACTAGTATAATTTATAGGTTTAAAACAAAATCTTCAAAAAAAAAATGAAACAAATTCAGAGGCTAAATTAAAATGATCCTAGACGAAACAAATGAATGATAGTTTAAATTAAGATTAATAAAACGTTTAGAATAAGGAAAAAGTTTTATTTTAATATTACAAAATAGTTAACTCACGAGAAAGTGTCAAATACATAAATTCCATAGACGAAAACATTGCAACGGCATAAAATGTCCCTCTGTTTAAAGGCTTCAATCGAGATACCTAGTTTTCTAAAAAATAGTGATAAAATATGTTAGATCAATGATAGCTTACCCAAATAAGTTCAGATTAATCTGTCAATCGATAATCCTAAAAATGAAATATTATAAATCAGCGGATGTCAATAAATAGTCTCACTTCCTTTCAACCATTTAAGCCACAAGATCCGCCGGATGTTACGTGAAAATGCCAAACATACGTCGACGCTTCATCGATTCGACATCCGCTCTCGCCTTCAAACGATCACCTAATTATAGTATTGTTAAATGAAATTAACGTCAATATTAGATTTAAAGAATCCATAAACTTGTATTATAAGATATGGTGATAAGAGTTGTTCGGTCGACAACAAATTCATATCGGAAAGCCGAGAAAATGGAAAATAAATAAACGAACAAGATAAGATATAATACAGGTACAAAATCCTTAAAATCCCCACTTGCATGCGACGCTATCTCCATCAATATAGTCGCTACCCTTAATATCAACTCGGCAATTTCTTAACATTATCCTGCCTAATTAAATAAAATGAGTTGATCAATAGGCTTACCACCTGTGTAAATGTAATTTCACCAACATAGTTCGTCCGTTTCGAAAGCAGTCCAACCAGCTAGAAAGCCACTAAAACTCAATAAGATTAAATCAGATGACACACTCAACAATGACATAGGCCCTATTTGTTTAACAATTTAACATGGTAAAGTTAATGGAAATAATAATAAAGCGTTTTAGACATGTCACACGAACGAAGCATCAGTCGAAGTGTAGGAAAGCAGAGTCAGTCAATAGTTCAATCGACCACGAGGTCATCCGATCCGATACATCAACAATGGCCGTATCCGACTGCCTGGAAGATATTAGGCGTAGAGAAGGAGCCCTGCGATATCTCAGAACGGCAATACCCAGCGGCAGAAACCTATACAAACGCACAGAACCTCCTCACCCAGTGAAAAAGGGTGCAGGAGCAAGAAGATTTGCAGGTGGTCAAGGCGAGGATGTACCTTGCAAACGTAGTGGAAGACATCCTCGCCGGGCGGATTGCCGTCGCCTACACACCTCGCCCAGTCCGAGATACCCGAAGACCCTATACAGTGGAGGCTCTCAAACGAAGCCTGAAGCGATATTGTCCCGAAGAGTGACTCAATAATGATAGTTTTATGTAGTGGTTGATTCAAAATATTAGCAATTTATGTGTTATTCTTCTTATAATTAGAGTTATGCATGATTTAGCTTAATGATGAGTGACTATTTAACTTAATCAAGGATAAAATAAAATAATCTGTTTAATTACAGCGATGTCGTCCCTACGAATCTTGCAAACGGAATTGGACCACGCGAGACAAGCAAACACGGAATTACTCGCCCAGATTATCCAATTAACGCGAGAAATGCAACATATGAAAGCGACATGGACGGATCCCGCAAAGACAAAAACGATCTACCACCGACTCACAGCGGCCCAGAAAGGCTGGGGAGAAGAGCGGCAGCTCAACCAGAGCCTGCCGCACGCAGATTCGGGGACTCGAAGTCGCCCTAGCGGTATGCCGGGAAGGTGAAGCGGTAACTTACCCGCTCATCTTCGCCCCAACCCAAATGCCGCAGACAACCACCAAGCCAGCAGAGCAACTTATCACTCCAACAAACAATCGTCGACCGGGACGTAAGGAACGTGCCCGACGTCGCGCAACACAACCCCAAAACTCAAATAGTAAATGATATACATGTGTTTAGATCGAATAGAATAGTTTTAACCTTAGTTGATTGTTATTTTAACATAATCGTATGCCCAACATTGCCTGAACATTTTCACTACTCCGCCAAGTCGTTCCACAGTCTAATAAGAACCTAAGCCTGAAATAGTGACGAGGGACAGAACAAAGCGAGCATAGGTCTTTCTACCGACAGCTCGTGAACCGAGGGTTGTCCGAGCAACTATAGTACTAGCCAATGGTACTCAATTTTGCGGGCATCCACCACTTGAACACATTACCAACGTTGCTTAGCAACGGGTGCCAAGTGGCGATCAGCATCATTTTGTATGGCCGTACTAGGGTAGCCAGGAAGTCAAGCAAGATGTGAAACCCTGTAACCCACCATACAAATTTGGGGGCTCAACCGGGATTGAGCTTTGTTATTTGGAAAAGACCAAAACCATCAAGTTAAAGAAACAACACAGAGAATTCTGTCAGTACACCTCAGCCGGGATTGAAGCTTTGTTATTTGGAAAGACCAAACCATCAAGTTAAGAAACAACAGAGGAATTCTGTCAGTACACCCTCAGCCGGGATCAACATAACTTGTGGGCAAAGACCAAAAGAAACCAAAATAAAAACTTAATGTCGGACGACATTTTACCGAACCCTGGAGAGATGGAATATAGAGTTTAAAGATTGCAGAATTCAATTGTAGAGATCGATGAGAAAATTTGAAAAATCAATGAAAAAAACGATCAACCTGACTGCTAGGTTAACAAATTTGGAGAGGCTCATAAAAGGACTGTTTTTACAAAGAACCCAAGGAAATATAAGCAAATGTTTAAAGTTTAAACAGAGATGTTGGGACGATTATGTGTGCCAAAACCCCAGAGAGATGAGAACGTCATGAAACAAAAACCCAGAGAAACAACTGATTGAAAACGAACAACCCGACTACAATAAAAGATGTAAACAATGAAAAAACAAACCACGCCGACTACATCTAACACAACCAACCCATTGATACAACGATTGTTACAGGGAAGCAATCGCCAAACAGTCAACACCCACCAATACTGACGACACCACATCTATTAAGACAACAATGACAAAAACGCGATAAGCAAACAACATATAATTAAAGGGCAAAATTCGGATAAATGAAATGGGGTAAGTAAGGGGAAGTAATGATAAACAAGAGGAAAGCAAACGGAACCAAATAGAGGAAGCCAACGGTAATAGAATAAAGCACAACAGGTAATGAGTTAAAATAGTAGTTAATAAAAATGAATCAAAATATATTAAACTAAGAGGCGAATGAATTTAGTTAATTAGTATTTAGATAAATTAAAAGGGTAATTAAGAGATTTTATATATTTAGATGGAACCAACAAAATTATAGAAAAACTAAAGGGTATCCTAAACATCCAAAACGATAACCTAGAGGAACTAATCAACAAACAAAATTAATTAACGAGCTAAAGAGGATATATCACAAGATTTCAAACCTGTACTCCGACGAACATTGCATTATTAATAAAATGCTCGATTTTGATAAAGATGTAACAACCGAAAGGATATATGAAATCTATCCATTGAGATTGGAGATAACCAAATTTTGGGAAGAGATGGAACAAGTTAATGAAAAGGTCGAAAACATCGAAGACGAGATTGCAACAACAATGAAAGAACAAACTAAGGCTTATTGTGGAATGTTATGCGTGCAAAACAAGAGGAAGCACGAGTAATGGTGATACCTTGCGGACACCTAGTTTATTGTCATGGATGCGCACAAGAGTCGCACTGTATGTTATGTCAACGAAAGATAAAGGAAAGACTAACGATTTATTTCCCATTGAATTGTTATGATGAAATGAATAAATGTGTATTTATGCCACTACTTGAATATTATTAGATGATTAGACGAACATAAAGGAATATGCCAAGTGTGTAAAATAATAAAACCACCGACAACGAGTAAATAAAGGTAATAGACCAATACATGAAAAGCGAATTAAGGAATAATTAAAACCACATTGCACATAAGACACAAAATATTGGACGGAAAAAATTTCGACAACCGAGTTTCCTAGTTGTATAATTCTTTTTGTTTTATTGATATTATTGTTTTATTTGATATTTATTGGAGATGGACGAGGAAAAATGTAACCTGAGCTATCAAAGATAGTACGCTACCCAAGGGAACCCTGACAAACCCTACTGAAAGGAACTGGTAGGCCAAAGTCCGCGTATGTCAGCAAGTTAACCGACGAGAAGATTGATCACCTCTTTTGCGGGAGCTTGCTTGATGCGATTACCACAAATTTTGAAGGGGGGAGTGAAGAGATAACCGAAGGTTGCAAAAAAAGTGCACGAACAGAATTAATTAGTTTTGATTAAAGGGTACCTAGAGAATGACTTCTTTTTTTTCCCTAGTGGTGGTGAGGCACCAGAGGGACAGCTACGGACTTGTCGCGTTCAGGTGTTATCAGCAAGTGACTGATGGCGGCTGAGCCGTTCGAACAAAAACCCGGATCACCACACCGAGTATTCGAACGATTCTTTTTTTCGCTGGGAGGAACTCTGATTACAACAACCCGGATCCCACACCGAGTATCGGGGACCAAACGGTACGTTGAGATGTTGGAACTAACCGGTAAATGGTTCATACTCAAAATGTCCTACTAAAGCCAGATTAAGGGCGGCCGGAATGAGCGGGAAAATCTGATGGAAGGAGCGGGCAGAGATTTGATTAGTTTATTTTTCCGCTCCCACATTTTAATCGCTTCCTTTTTCTTTTCACTATTCGGGAAATCAAGTAAAACCGCTTTTGCGAACTTGAAATGAACGTCTAGGCACTTCCATTACTTTTATATTCTCGAGGTACACAACCCGATCCCACACCGAGAGTTACCGAGGAATTTTTTTTATTGCCCTAGCGAGGAGTGTACAATTACCCGGATTCCCACACGAGTACCAAATATCCGAATGGCGGTGAGTAAAGCGTAACCGGAAGAGATGCGCGGCAAAAGACGCCATGGCTTGAGAGTGGCAGGGGAGGCCTCAACTACCCAAAGTCACTGATGAGCTCAAGTCCGGTGAAAACAATTTACGAGCATAATATGAATAAGACGAATTACGAATATGAGTAGTAAAGATGAAATGACAGAATTGATTGATTATGATTAGATGTTTAGATGCCATATAGACTGCCGGATGAGATATGTGATTATTAGATATTAGAGGCCATAGAGTGCCGGATCGAAGATATGATTATGATTAGATATTAGAGGCCATAGGTAGTGCCGGATGAGATGTGATTATGATAGATATTAGAGGCCAAGGTGCCGATGAGATATTGATATGATTAATATTAGAGGCCATAGAGGTGCCGGATGAGATATGATTTATGATTTAGATTATTAGAGGCCATAGAGTGCCAGATAAGATATGGATATGAGTAAGGATGAAATATGATTATGGATAGATATTAGGTCACAGAGATGACCAGTAAAAGAGTTAAAACCGAAGGCCTTGAAGAGCAACGGAAAATTATAGAGGGCATTAGAGCGCCAGCGACGAGGATTAAGTAACGAATTTTTCGGGGACATAAGGAAAATAATTAATGGATTGAATGAGAGTATTTGAATATGATGATTTATATTATGATATTATGATATTAGATAATTGATACCGCACTATATAGATAATGGATAAGACATATAGATAATTGATACGAGATTAATATAAATTATTACGAGGAATAGATAAACTTAAAAATACGACTTAAAATGAGGGGGTGTGGTTCAGATAAAGAAGACCACCATGGTAAATTGCGAACAGGGATGCTACGTATATAGATATTAGTAAACGGAGGAGAAATAGTATTAGACGTATGAATTTGAGTAGTGTTATTTATTTTTTAGGAATCAATAGTCAAGCAAAGCAATCCAAGTCAAATTTTCAAAGCAAAGCAAAGAGAAAATATTTCAGAGCAAACGAACAAAGCAAAGTGATTAACAAAAGAACTTGAATTAAACGAAGCAGGAAAAGGAATTTGGGAATACCGTCGAGTAGTTACAAGCAGACAAAGCAACCAGAAGTTTCAAGAAAAGAGAAAACGAGAAAACAGTCAAGCAGACGAATAACCGTAAACATTGAGCATCAGCAACCATACGAGAAGAAAAGCAAAGAGAATAACGAAAAAGAGTTTATTAAAAGGTTTAAGAAAAGAAAAAAGTTTCGCAAACAGCCTAGAAGTGTTAATACCAAAAGTTATCAACTGCAAACCGGAACCGGCAAGGATAGCGGATTACCGACGTTGAATTCAACAGTAGCGAAGAAAACGAAATAAACGAATATAGAAAACCGGTTGCCAATAAAGAAGCAGAGAACGAGGAAGAGAGATTAAAAAACTTTAACATTAACTCAAACATGGCAAATTCCTAAATTCCAACACGACTTCAACTCCGGATCACAAAACATGATGATAAATAAACAACAATGCAATAGTAGGAGAATCAGAGAAAAGTTTAGGGAGAACCCGTTCGACGGTAGTTCAACAAATTGGATACATTTATAAAGAATTTGAAGTGTATAAAAATAATCTGTCACTGGACAGATCAAAGTTAAAGAGCGACTACCCCTATATTTTGAAATGGAGCGACAAGATGTATTTGGGAAGAAGCAAGAGACGCAACGAAACTGACAACGTGGACATGAGATTAAAGAGTTCTTTAATAAGATATTCGGAATAGAAAAAGGACAATTAAGAAGATATGGGACTTCCTACACGAAAACAAAGACGAGACGAATCAAACGCAGTGTACGCATGTGCATTAAAGAAATTGTGTAAAGAAGCCTTCGCGAGAAACAGATTTACCAAGATAAAATGGTAGACGTCTTCATAAAGAGGAATTAAAAGAGAAGACATACGAGCCAACCTTGGATGCTTGGCACAGAAACATTAGATAATAGCATGTTAGCAATCGCAAATAGATGTGAAGCCCATCTAGGACTGCGGATATCAATTGGCGAGTCTTGGGCCACAGAACCAACAACATCACAGTCAATGCCAACATCAAAACAACTAACACCCATCCAGCTATGAATCAATTCATACCAAGACACAGCAGATTGTTTCCAAGCCACCAGCAACGAGAAAACCCGGAAGATAGAAGGTAATAACCAAGTAAGTTATAATAATAAATTTCAGGAACAATCCAATAATGCAAACGAAAAAATGCTCCACATGTCAAAGAATGGACATCGGTCAGAAGGAATTGTTTCCCGAAATTACAACTGCCATATTGTGGTAAACGAGGGCATACCGAGGAAAATATGTAGACAACTTAATAGCAAAGCATGTTACAATTGTGGTCAACAAAGGACACCTCGCAAGGCAATGCTAACATAAGAGGAGAGTCAAACCAACCAAGACCAAATAATAATCTTTATGAGAAATCCACCCAAATTAACGTGATGCAAGAAAATAGATATGTTACGAGAAACATTAACAACGAATGCCCATGGAATTAAAAGAGATGATGCAACAGATGCCCCACCAATATTATAACAAACAACGAATTCAATGTAATGAGAAAGCAATGAGGAGATTCAAGAAGCTGCGAACCAAGAGAATACCAAAGAGCAACAACAAGCTGTAATGGTGCAAGCACTACAAACTGAGGGGAAGCTCAAGAAATCCAGCAAAGATGGGAAAATCGAAAACAAACCCCGAAAAGAATTAATATGATGAGAATGAAATTCCAGATGAATTCACACTGCGGAGCAGGAGTGTGTGAGAACGAAGGGGGAGGAAATACTGATAACGATAAACGAGAAAACAGTGAATTTGAATACGTGAGAAAATAGAGGCCATCAAAGAATTTACAGAGGAGGAAAAAACAGAGACGTCGACAACTAAAAGAAAATGACAACTTGCAAGGAAATCAGACGAACTAGAAACTCGAGAGAGTAATCGAGCAGAGTGATGATAACGGGAAGATCAAAACGAAGAAAACTTAGTTGTACGAGATAATGAACTCGAAATTGGAAATTATGGACACAAAAAGATAGAAAGTACACTCGAAAAAATTAAAGCAGGAGAAGCTCTAGAACAAGAGGAGCGATCAATTGAAAGAAAAAAGAAGCAATCCTTGAACAAGAGAAAGCAGAACTAAGAAAGAGGCCACTAATATTAAAAAATAGATGGAGCGTTGAAACATTCTAGGAGCAAAGAACAAGCACTAGGACCAAAAATAGAAGTGTTAGCAAAGAGAGCCCTTATCACAAGAAAGAGAAGAGCCAAAATTAGAACTTGCAAAGAGATGAGCAGAGCATCAACGTCGCAAGAAAAGAGAAGGATATCAGAACTTAATTAATAAACAAAAATCGAATCCAGAGGATACGGATGCTTACAAAAAAATAGAAACAAGAATCAGAAAAGAAAAAGCCCACTGGAGCTAAGCTCAAATTGAGAACAGGAATAAAAGAGATATGCGTTTCCAAACAAAAGGTGCCAACAAAATAATGAAGAAGGAGGAACAGCTACAAATCAATATGTTTGAGACAAAAATACCAGACGATCAAAACAGACGAAGATGAAAGTGAAATAAGCAGTTTGGGCGGAGAAATATTTCAGGTCATGCGAAGAAAATAAACCATACAAAGATGAATCCAAAATCCGAATTAGAGGAAATGGAAACGAACGTGCCAGAGAAGATGAAAACGAGATAATTAAAAAATTAACGGAGATTGTAAAGAAGTAGATCGAAATCAAATGTTCCTAAACCTCAGAGATACAACCGCATACAGCAGAATAATGAAACTAATTTGCGAAAGGATATCAGCAGGATAAATGGTACGTTCACGTCCATCATGGAAAATATGATAAAAAGTATCAAGAGAACTTGAAAGAATATATAGAGAGAATATCAGGTAATTATTGAATTTCCAGAAGATTACCGAGACAGATAATTAGCCACAAGAGCGAAAGCACAAACGGTTGTACGAGTGGTAGTGAAAAGCTGAGGACCCAGCCTACAAAACATAAACCCTTTATATTATCAAGGAGGAAAATAAAGCGGATATACACCTCGCGGATCCTCTAATATGCCAAAAAAGGCAATAAATGTGGTAACATTACACAAAAGAACCGAAGAAACGACAGCGGAAAGTTATGGCAGAAAATCCAAATACTGTATACCAAGAAATAAAAACCTGGATTAAAAAAGAGAGACAAAAAATATGAGACAAAACCAGATAAGAACCAGAACAAGCAATAGACCAGCCTAGAAAGAATATATTAATCGATTTTCATTAACGAGACCGATCTCAATGAAGTTCGTAGAAGCTGTACGAGATTACAGATATAAAGGATCTTGACATGAGAGAACAGATGAGTTGATAGCCAAATTATGGAGAAGAGCATCAAAGAGATATGAGAGGAGATGAACCATAAGATTAAAATAAAGTTAACCCGAATGATGAAATAAAAAGAAATACTGGTAGATCCCGATTGCCAATGCCACGAATTTATTACCGACGATTAAACGAGAAATTATACAACGATAATCGAAAGTAGTGACGATGGCATTTGGTAGAAGACGTAGCAATATGTACCACAAACGACAAATAAGCCCGCGAGAACGAACCCCGATATACGAATTAGGTATATGGAAAGACGGACAAACTATCAATATCATTAGCCATGGATTGAACCAGAGAGAAAAAATACGACAAAAAGGGAACAACAGATCCGAAGATTTCAAGAGAAATGAAAAGAAAGATGGACCAAATACTAACCATCTACCAGTTATGGAGACAAGATGTGAAGTTGATAAGCAACAAAATTACAACCGATAGACGACTCGAGAGCCGCATCAACCACCATGGAAAAAAGGTGTATGATGAAAAGACAAAAGGAGTGGAAATGGAAAAATGGAGAGAACTGAACCAAAATGGAGAAAATAATACCAGGAGAAGCGCCAGAAGATGCAGGCTTTAATGGAAACAACCTTAGAATTATACGAAGACGAGCCATACGAAAATTTACAGAGGAAATGATAACGAAATGGAATGGCAACCAGAGGAAGACGAGGAATAAACGATAGAGCTCGATTAGCCCCATACACCTGGAAAATAGGTGGAAGGGCGCGAAAAAAGTAAATCGGCTGAGAAGAGAAAATCATCGGTTATTACAAGTCATCAATTCTATACGGAAATCAGAGGATACCGGATGAAATTGAGATTGTACCCAAAACGGAGATTGGGGTAGGAAAAGGAAAATATCTATCGTGTATTATCTGTTAGAAAAGGGCGATATGACGGCAAGTTAGAATGGCCATAATCGAAAAGTCACAATCTCAATCGCCAACCCGGAAAATGGGTAAGAACGACACAGCGAAAAATTGGGAGTAGACCCAATGATCTATATGATAAGCCAGAAACCAAATCCACTGAAAATTGTTGCGGGAGGTAGTACCACAATTTTTGTTAAAAAATTGTAAACCCCAAATTTGTAAAGATGATACGATATACATTACCATTCGAAGTAGAACAGCAACGAGAAATGAAAATACGAATTCCAACAAGGCAAGCGAGACCGCGAATCGGCACGTACTCGAGAAACGAATTCCAGGAATAAATATTTGCCACGGATATAACGATCCTGTGGAGGAAGGATTTAAACAAGATTAACGGAAAACGCAAAAAATGCAGAGAATAAGCAGCAATATTGAGAACCGAGCAAAGAATCAAAGACGGAACTTGTAACAGATTTAGCAAAAATGGATAATCATTCTTTGTAGCCAGAGTGGAGAACCTGCGAAATATCGTAAGGAAATAGAGGAATATCGGAGAATGTATGCGTCTGGTACCCAGAGCAATTAGAAAAATTATCGAAATTGGAAACACACCGAATGGGCAGGCCGAAGCAATAGAAAAGTATAGTCAAAAATATGACGCCAGATTTCGAAAAACCAATTGAAAGAGAATTATATATCACTGCCAAAGTAAGTGAAGTGAAAAGAGTAATACCGTACGAACCACCATTTCATTACCTACAATACGAAAGGACGATCATTAGATGACGCGATCTCGAAATTGGAGTTACGCCAAATTGCAATTGGGATTGATAAATATATTAACAGTTAGCAGGAGATCGCGGGTAGAGAGAACTCAATAAAAGAGAATCAAAGCGAACACTGCCAATAGGGCGACAAGAGAGGTCTTAAATACGCCAGAAGTTTCCACCTGCAGCAGATGAAGTAATCCTCATCACAACAGGAGATGAAGAGATACTGAACGAATCTTAAATGATATCGTAGACGGAGGAAACAACCAGGAGAATACCGGAATCAAGAGATTCTGTTCATGACAGAACGAGATGATATGATTAACAGGATGGACCAGCGAGCTAGTATGTGAGTCAAAGACAACTCGAGATTATTAGAAGCCAGATACCGAGGAGGGAAAAGAAGAGAGAAGACGCCGAAGCTCGACGGGAGATGATGGGATAACTGGATAAACGAACGAGGAGCTACAACATCCAGAGAAACGGCAGAACGAAACTAACCCAAACGAAAGGAAACAGGCACAGCAATGGAAAAAAATCCACCCCGAGGACGACAAAATCGAAAAACCAGCTCAGAAAGAAAAACTAATAGAGCAAATTGGCAGGATGTATCAAGCTAACAATGAAATAAACAAGCGTCAGCCAAGTAACGAAGCAGTTACAGGGAAAACTGAAAGGCCAAGAACAAGGAGCAAGGTGGATCAACAGATTAATAACTGATATGCTGGGATTAGCAAATCCAGAGATAAAGAGAACTTTGAAACTTAATAATATTGGAGCAGAAGCGAAACGCTTTTGGGCAGCAATTAAAGCCAATAATAAATAAAATCATGGAACAACAAAGTACGAACCACACAAAGATCCAGAGGAATTGCCTATTTGCATAATAAACCACCTAACGAAACGATCTGATTGACCCAAAATAGATATTTTGGGGATATGGAATGGCATACCTGATGTACAATACGATAGGTGATATACAGAAAACGAACTACAAGATACACCCAACGATCATGAATTTGCAATAACGGATATTATCAGGAAAGGTAATCGAACATCATCATGACTTCAAGAGGAGGATGGCCAAGCTTTATAATCATGGTAAGTAAAGATGATCAAATGAAGATGATACAGACCAAAGTTGAAAGAGTTATTAACAGAATTTGAGACGACGATTAATGCAAGTTGATCCAAAAAACAGCCAGGAAAAGGTTATGAATCACAATAATTACTACAATTAGCGTGCGTTCTGGATGATGTGTATAAAAAGGTTAGTAGACCGTTTGTAGTATATGATTGCGACAATATAAAGTTATTGGTGATAAATAACCTTCCCTAAAAGAACGGACGAGTGCAAAGCAGGCGAACCCCGGTAGACTTACAGACAACGGGCAACTAGCAGTTATCGTTATAACGATACCAAGAAGTAACTTCATAAAAACCAGAAATCAAAGAATGCTCTAGTAACGCGGAAAATTGTAGCATTTCACTGGGACATCACTCACATTCAAACAATTATAGAAGCCGGAACGGAACAACAGTGGTTTCGATAACGCGGAGCGATTGTGCAAGAAGGATTCACGACAGGACTATCTCAATAGCCTGGACGAGGAATGTAGCAGCCGAGGAAAAGGAAAGATAAAAATACCGAGTATATGCTGCGGAAGAATAAACGGCTGGAGGATGGAACGTGTCAAGGAGGAGAGACACCCTTATTTTGAAATCAATTTAGTCAAAGGAGTAGTAGTAATTGAAAGCTACCAAGTAAAATTAGAGAAATACCAGGATATTTTGATCCAGACACGCAAGCAATGAAAAAGTACCCTCAATGTCTAGCAACAGGTAGATCGTGTAATACGGATGTTTAAACGATCGTATACACGCTGTACCAGAAACTTGGTAGACTCACCTTATTGAAAACGCGGCAATATTTGATGAAGTGCAGGAAAGTGCACAGTGAAACAGAAACTAAACACGCAAAAAGAGCGCACTAGATGAATTACGGAGAACCGGAAGAATCGGAAAAACCAACAATACCACACTATCGGATCAGAAGTCACTGCCAACCAGTAGTAGATATCAACTGACATACATCGGAATGAGATTTATAAAAGGACGATGGTGAGTAAATGCTGACGAAATGGTAGCCAGTTACCAATTATAAAGGAATATTTCTTTCGCGAACAGCAATACCAAACGCAAAAGCGCAGATAACCCTAAAGATGTAAAAACTATACTATATATAAATAACAAGATGGATTTCTATATCACAAAGGATTGGCGTCAAACATAGAAAATATATTACGACTTAGTTTAAAAATGACTGTATCTGAACAGAGAAAATATTAAAACAAAATTGGCAAATGGCAATCACAAATCCGGATAACGCAATTCACTACTACCACTCCAAGAAGATATTCGGAAGAATCGTGGAGAAGTTATGCTATACCACAAATTGCGAAAAGACAATCGCCAAAATTGCCAGAGAATTCAACAATCCCAGAGATTAAATGCATAAATGAATTAGAAATAATGCATAAAGGAAAAAAAATCAGATTCGCTCAACAGGTAACTAAGGATGGATAAATCCAGAGAATTTGTAACCCAATATGTTCAGCCTGCAGTAATGTATATGGACCTGTTATTCGAATAAGAGATGGAAGTTGTTACATTTCCAACTCGAGTAATAGTAGCGCCCCAAAAATATATTGGACTTACAGGAATTGGCAGCGAAGGCAGAATTCAAAACCAGTAGATATATCACAAAGTCGGTATATACCAAATCGAAAGATCTGGAACGAGCCAAAGAACATTTATTATTCCCAGGTCAAAGACAAGCAATATTAGTCTAACATCGTAACGATAACGGGAGTTTACAACCCCCCTATGGAGAAAAACCCAACTAAGAATTGTTACTATCACCAAGATCATTTTCAACATGCTACAGCAAATATGATGAAAGCCATGTGGGAAGATTCTTAATCTTTCGGACAAATTGATGGCCAGGAATCTTAGGAATAATTCTTATTATTCAAATCGTAAGAGTAATCATAACACAAATGTTAGCATGTTTTCGATATTTACAAAAGAGAAAAGAAAAATCAACTGGAAATGGCAATTGGATTTTTACCGTTCTTAGCTAGGACAATGGTATTACATGGACCTCAAAAGATATTCACAAGATAAAAAAGGTTAGTTAGGAATTCTAACTAAAATGAATCGGTACCGATTGAAGAAGTCGTTACGGAAATTTTAAAGCAATAATGAAGACTAGAAGCCAGAAAACCAGAATGAAGCGACAAAAGACGAGTAACTGGAAAGATGGATATAAAACTTCAAAGATGATTAGCCAGTAATAACAGCGACATGATGAAAACCAAGGAGGAACACAGATGCTAACTAAAGAGCAACTCAAACAATGGGAAATCTAAAGACAATGACATAAGTGGACATTTCAATCACTCTCCACCACCAGTATATTGAAATGTCTAAGAAAAGCAACAATATCATTCGAGAGAAAACGCACGGTTTTTAGGAACGACAAGTACCAATACCAAGATCAACAACATTTACGAAATATTTTATCCAGTACCATACGAACCAAATTGGCAGACTTTAGTTACCAAGACCAGCCAAAGATCGAGAAGGTGTGGATCAGGATCAGAAACTCGAACTATTCGCTATGTTACAAACATTAGCTGGACCAACATTAACGGTTACCCATAGAAATAAATGGGGTAGAAATAAAGCAATGATCGATACCGGGAAAACTCTCAGCAATAAAAATGGATAAAAATACCCGGAAGATTGTGGCCATGTAAGAAGAACTACATGGATGTAAAACTTGCAGCAAAGAATCGGTAGCAGTCATCGGAAAAATCTGGTCAATAATAAATATAAAAGGAAAATCAATACGTATTTAGCAGTTATCAGGTAGATTGAGTGCAGACTGATATAGATCGAACAGATCTTATGCCAGAATTATTAAAAGGATAATAATAGATCTAGGATCGATGGAAACTGAGAGATAAAACCGAGAATATGCTATGCTGAAATCAGGAAGTGGATGCTCAAGAGAAATAGTAGTTGCCAGTTGCGCACACAAATGATTTGCTATGCTGAATTGAATGAGGAAACCAGAGGAGAAATGATTTTTTGAGGCCTAATCACAAATTGAGAAAAAGAAAAGAACTGCCATAGCAGAGGAAATAGTGTATGTAAACGATAACAGTAAATTCCAATCAATATTTACAAATTTTGACGAGGAAGACAAAGTCATTTACGAGAATGAACGATTGGGGAAAATTTAACACCGATGATGGATATCGAACTTCCAACAACAAAAATCGAAGGAACTGAGAGGAATATGACCAATCGACAGTCAGCTGTTAACGAAACCGAAAAGAACAATTACAAAAACTGCTAACGGAATTTAAGGATATATTGCAGCATCTGACGATAGACCTCGGTACCAAAAGCGATTGTGCCGCACACACGATACCATTAACAGATGATACCCAATAACACTACGGCCATATCGATTTGGCAGAAGCTCAAAAATCAAGTAGCAGAAAAGAAGTTCAAAAGATGTTAGACGCAGGAGTAATCGAAACCAAGTTTGCTCGCCATGGAAATATTCCCAGTGGTCATTGGTAAGAAAAAAGACGGAACACAACGATTCTGTATAGATTATCGACGACTCAACGCCGGGTAACAAACGGGATACATGACCCATTACCGGATATAAATGTAGATGTTACAAACGTTACACGGAGAGCTTATACATCGCTAGATTTAAAAAGTGGTCACTGGCAAATAAAAGTCAAAGAGTAGGACAGAGAGAAACTGACCTTTACAATCGGAAAATGATCTATTACCAATTCAAGAAAATGCCTTTCGACACTAACGCACCAGCTTTATTCCAGAGAGTATTGAACTTCGTTAACTCATGGCATTCAAACAATGTATGGTATATATTGATGATTTAAAATTTATTCTAGGCACCTTCGAGCAAAACATTTAAAAAGACTCCGAATGTATTCGTTCGACTGAGACAATGGAAGTTAAAATGAAAACCATCTAAATGCGATTGGGCAAAGGAAAAAGTCACCTTCTTAGGACACATTGTGTTCAGCAAAAGCCAAAGAACCAGAACCAATAAACATCAAAAAAAGATAAAGAATTGCCCCAGCACCAAAAACAGTCACACAAGTGGCAAGAATTTTTAGGGCCTATTGTGGATACTACGAAAGTTCGTAAAGAACTATGCAACCATTGCGAAACCAATAAAATTAACCAAGAAAAGATAAACCCCGTTTATATGGGCAAAAGACAACAAACACCCTTTGAAACCCTTCAGGATTAAACTAATATCAGACCAATACTCGTACACCCATTATTTCAAGAACCGTTTTTGTTACAACAGACGGCAAGTGGATATTGGATCCGGAGCAGTCCTAGGACAATGGGATGATGAGAAAAAGAGAACGAGTAAGTTGGATATTTACAGTCGAACATTCAAGAAACATGAAAAGAATTACTCTGTGACTGAAAGAGAGGGCATTGGCAATAATCCAAGCTATTAAACACTTCAAATATTTACTATGGGGTCACGGGATTATATCACTACAGATCATCAACATAGTGTGCGTGGGACAACACAAAGAGAGCCTCGAGTTAGATTAAAATGAGATGTGGCAATGCAGTTGCAAGAATATTCGCCGTATTATAAATCAAATCAGGAAAAGCCAACGCTAACGCAGATTGTATTTCAAGATTTGTATTCGAGGAACTAATGGATTCAGGATGTAAGACGAATATTGCATGATCATTCGCGAAGATATCGATTTTACCAAACTTGAAACATGAGCAGAAAAGAAGACGAGGAGTTAAAGAGCAATAATCAAATTCATGGAAACTAATTGATATGAAAAATCTTCGACACAACAGTAAATTAAAAGAGCATATGAAAAAACACAGACATCGTTGATTACCATGGGAAAGGGATGGTTACTATTAATGGGATGGCGAAGAAACGACTTATGTGCTTACCAGAAAGTAGACGAAAGAGGTATTGATGCGTATACCACGATGGAAACTCGGAGACACATGTCGGCAAAAAAAGACGGGAAGCAAGACTGCGCCAAAAATATTATTGGCCCAAATATTCGGAGAAGACGTAAAAGGATGGATTAAGAATCTGTCTTAATATTGTGCAACGAGGAAAAGCACAGAAGGCCAAATGAAAAAGCACCGTTAAAGCCATGCCAATTCTGCCAGAACCAATGACGATGATCGCAATGGATGTAGGTAGGACCTTTACCCGAACCAACGATGGAAATATTTACATATTAGTAGTAACAGACTACTTGTCAAATTCCCGGAAGCCATTCGCAATGACCAGATCAAAAAGCGAGAACAATAGCGAGAAATCCTAGTGTAAGAAATATGCTGTAGGATTATGGAACACCCAAACAGATCCTAACTGCATCAAGGAACCAACTTCATGAGCGAAATCATAGAAGAAGTAACGAGACTACTTCAGAATTGCGAAAGTTTGAGAACATCGCCTTACCATCCGCAAACAAACGGACAAACCCGAACGATTCAACCGTCATTACTAATAGAAATTGATGTCCAATTATGCAGCAGACACCAAAGGTTGGGACAGAATATAATAAATCTATGCCTTATGGCTTATAGAATTGTCAATACACCTCAGCAACCGAAAATGATGTCCATTTAAATTAATGTACGGCAGAGAATGCAACAGCGATAAGAACTAGAATTATCAACCCAATATCACAGTATATAGAAATTGGATGATTTATGTAACAGTATTCAAGGGAGCGAATGCCAAGAAGATCTGGAAACAGAGCGTATGAATATTTAGATTTAATCAAGAAAGTTATGAAAGATTGCACGATAAAAAGCGAGACGTACAGCCGAGCATATTTAATTTCAGTTGGAGATTGGGGTAATTAATCGCAACGCCAGAAATTTATCCAGGTAGTAGCCAGAAAATTACAAAGATGTGGCGTAAAGAACCTTATGAGATAATGTATGTAAACGAGAACAACGCTCGAGTTAAAATGGTCAACAACCCACTCACTAGGCTATTTACGTAAAACGTAAGCAGATTTAAAGCGATACTTAGAACAATAACAAAGAAACCAGAAAATTCGAGGTATGCAAACTAGATCACAAACTCAACAGCTAAGTATAAAACGGACTAACGATGAGGTCGAAAAATAGAAGCAACATTCAAATAATACTGTAGAAGAACCTAAACCGGAGATGGAATCAAAAATATAACTCTAAATGCGACCCAAGATAATGTAGACAAAATGGATATAATAAGTGAAAGCCATCAGAGAGATAATGCCAGAATGGTCGAAGGGAAAGGAATGGATAGGATAGTAAACAAGGCTGGGAAAAATCGGCTATGGATTTATGCCAAAGGAGCTAGAAGTCCACCAGAAATGGACCGTATCAAAGAAAGTATACCCATGATCTTCACTATGGCAGATGTAGAAGGGAACGTACCTCTACATATTGCAGTACAACACAGAAACACTCAAAGAATAATCGACATAATTCAACTCATGCAAAAATGCGGACACGCCTCAAATATACCAAACGAAGAGGGACAAACACCATTAATGTTCGCAGTTGCAGCAGATGCTTCTACGACAGTTCTGAGAGAACTACTAAAAACAGGATCATCGTTCAAAGAAAAAGACAATCGAGAAAACAATGTACTACATTATGCGCTGAAATCCAGACAGGCAAATGCAATAAAGTTTATAACCAGTAATGCGACAATAAGAGAAAAAGAAATGATGGGTAAAACAATCCAAACATTATGGGAAGCTATCGACGCCAAACAAGACGAAGCAACAGCCAACCTGATGAAATGGACCTACGAAGGATAATCACTTAAAGTATTCGATCTGAACTATATGGTAAGAAACAGAAACGTCCTATTAAAAGAAATAATATATGCTCACTATCCATTTCCAAAGACGATAAAAGCAATGTTGAAATGGGAAGGACTGAAATTCACCAATCATCCAAAAGAAGCGGTACGAATCGGAGATAGAAAGGAACAACTATTGATGATAATACACAGATGGCATCGAAAGCAAATAAGATTTCAAGCGAGCAAACAAGAGATAAAAGAAATGGACGATATAAAAGCCAGAATAATAAAAGTATACGAGGAAATAATTGAAATAATAAATGTCGAGGACGACATTTCAAAGGAAACCCCGGATGGAGATAATAATGGAGAAGGAGGAAGTGACAACAGCAAAAATCAAGGCGATCAAATTGCTAGAGACAAAAATAAATCGGCACAACAAGAGAAAAAGGAATCATCCAACGAGGAACGTCAAGAAACGAGCAACAACAATAACAAGAGAAAACAAAACCAAGGGATGCTGTTACACAATGGAAAGATACTACAACAAAGAAAAAATCAAAACCGACCGACCCTGCTACAGAAAATAATGATATTGATTACGTCCATCAAGTTAACGGAAGCCGATGAAAACGTCACGAAGGAAATAAAATCGTTCAGAATACGAACAATAAATGAGAAAGGAATCTCAAGTAAAGGAATATGCTTACAACTGACAATGAATACAAGCATAAGTTGCCAATTCGATTCAATAGGAAAACCAGGAAAGATGGAAATACGATCAGAAAACTCATCATCATGTCAAACCACCAAAGACGTATGTAGAGATGCTACAAAAGATAGAAACGTAAAAATCCAAGTAAAGCCAGGGATAGGCAAATTACGAATAATAAACAGAGGAATAGAAACAATTGAACAAGTGTGTATACAAAACAAAATTATCGATTGTTGGAAAATGAATATGAAAGCAGGAAAGAAATGCGAATGGGATAGTCTGGAGGGCAATGCGGAATACATAATATGTGCCAACAACGATATAATAATAACGTGCACACTAACCAAAACCCTGGGAGAGAAATTCACAACACCAAAAGAAGAGCCTTATCAACGTCGAGCACGAGAAAATAAAGAAATAATAATAAAAGTAGAATCAGACCCAAAGAGCGGAGAGGAAATAATAGTTGAAAATATGGGCAAAGAACCCATTACAAAAGTTTGTATATTCGAAACTAAAAAGAACGGAACGATAAATGAAAGAATCAAATGTCAAGCAAATGAAGATATCAAAAATCAAAAATACCGCATCCCAACTAAAAGAAAGCGTGGAAAGTATATAGTACACGTTCAGAGAGGAAGAGATGATTACTGGAAATCAATAACAAGAAAGTCACTAGAACCAACTACGACAAAACGTCCAGAAAAAGAAACAAAAGAGTAACCGTACCAACGTCAGATCAGAGAAAGTAAAGCAGTAATAATAACCATAGAATCGAATGTGGCAAATGAAGAAGAAATATTAATTGAAAACACAGGTGAAAAACCTATCACAAAAATCTGCGTATACGAACCTAAAGGAAACGAACCAGTAAACAAAAGAATCCAATGTGAAACAAGCAAAACTATAACAAATCAAAAGTATCGTATCCCAACGAAAAGAAAACTCGGAAAATATGTAATAAATATCCAAAAGGGAACTCATGAGCATTGGAGAACGATAACAAGGAAACCACTCAAGTCAAATGCGACAGATCAACCTATAATAAAACAATCTGAGAGAAAACCAAGAAACGAAACATGGAAAAAAGGAATGATCATGGACGACAGCCACCTTTCAATCCACGAAGCATTACAACTCCAAAAAGCACTTAAAAATGTGCAACCAAAAGAAGGAATAATGGAGACAACCAATGCAAGAGAAAATACAACCATGCAGCCTGACGAAAAGAATTATATGATAAAAATGATTTGGATAACAACAGCGGTAGTAAGTAGCGTAGTAATGCTGATAATAATGCAATTAGTGAGAACCACCAAATGCAGAAAGAAGCCGGCAAAGAAAAGATTATGGCCAGCAGTAGAAAAATTCAATTACGATATCGAATTAGGACAATATGATGCAGAAAGAACCGAAGAATATGAAATCATAGGAAATTCTAGTACAAGCGGACTCTGGTTAAAAGAACCGCCCATTATCGAAGCACAACAATGGTCAAATGAATCTGATGTATACCAGATAATGAATGAGAAATACGGGGATATACGAACATTGCGTATAGAGTCCCCGGAGACGATGGTGTAAAACGAAAAAGAGACATTGTAAATAGTGTAAAATAGTATAATAGTAGTAATAGTATGTATATTTATATAAATATTGTACAAAATGTGTCAGAAATAGTAAGCAAACAGAAATGAATACCGATGAATTAACGATGTGTTATAATCAACAGATGAATCCGAATAATGCAAATCAACAAAATCAAGTTAGAATACCACCATTTGTAGAAGGAATTCAACAACCAGCAGCTGCCAATGCACCTATAGAGATTGTGGAATTAGATCAAGGAATATACCAAGATCAAGGAATTGAGGCAACATGGAGACGACAATGTGAATTAATGACACTAATAACGAACAATGCGCAAACTCAATGGACAAATACTCATCTAGTATTAACGGAAAGTGTGAACAGAGGGCTACAACAAGCCATAAGACTGGAAGAGCAACAAAGAACAATACTACAATTGCAGAGAATGAATGAACAATTAGCAGATCAAGTTAGATGGCAAGCTGACGAAATTAGAAGACTACGTAACAATCAACAGCACGTAGATCCAGCAAGTTGGGTGGAATGGATAGCATCGATGCCAGAATTCACCCCAGAACCGGATTCAACAGTAGAGTAAAATAAAGCGTACCGTGTAAATATGTAAAAATAAAACGATAGAAGTAAAGCAACGTCAAGTAATTGAAAATTTTGTAGATATGCAGACAATTATTGAGAGAATTAGAGGAAGCGAGAATCCATCAGAAACTACGAGACGAATAATGAAAGATAAAATTAGAGTGGTGAACGATATAAAAGAAAGATTAAAATGTTGTAAATGTAAAGAATTACTGATTGGAGCGAGACAGACGAAATGTGGATGCAGAATATGTACAGAATGTACGATAAAAGTAATAGAAACAGAAACAATAAAATGCCCTGGATGCGACGAAACGTTTGAAAGGGATGAAGATCCTACAACAATGGATAAAGCCACCAATAAAGAGATCAATAATCTATTAGTCCAATGCCAAGTAAAAGAATACGAATGGAAAGGACTTATGAAGGAAGCCGAAAGTCACTCAAACGATTGCGAATATAACGAGATATTATGCGGAAGATGTCAAACGATCACAACGAAAAAGACGATAAAAGACCATCATAAAGTGTGCATCAAGAGAGAGGAAAAATGCGAATTCTGTGGAGTCATTGACGAATGGATAAAAATAGAAATTGAACATCGGAATCCAAAAGAGGAACAAATATGTGATCTATATGAAGGAATATGCGCAAACAACTGCGACAGGAAAGAGAAGGTCAAATTAAAAGAACACTGGAACGAATGTATCGGAAAACCAGTCAAATGTCCGTTAGAATTATTCAATTGCCAAATACAACTACCAATTGCGGAAATGCAAAAGCACATGATGGAAAACAGTATCGAGCATACCGAAATCATGATGAAAACGATAGGAATGTTGGCATGGGAAGTAAAAAGCCTACGAACAGAAAATGATGCACAAAAGGCACTAATAAGAGAAATGTTAGAGTCCAGAAAGAATTTCGAGAGGAGCCAAGGAAATACACTCAAGAAAATAACCGAAAAGGAAAAGAAAATGCAACAGATGACCAACAGCCTAAAGGAACTAGAAACCAACAGCTCGACGGCCAGAAAACATCCTACAGCACCATTTATATGGAAAATAACCGAATTCGCAGAGAAGCTACAGAGAGCAAAAGATGGAACACAGAGAATTCTAGATAGCCCACCAATATACAGTTGGGAGAATGGATACAAATTAGGCATTAGACTGTATCCAAATGGAGATGGGAATGCAACAGGCACCCATATCAGTGTCTTCATCAGAGTAGGAAGAGGAGATTATGATGAATTATTAACATGGCCTTGTAAACAAAATATGATATTAACAATGAAAGGACAAGAGGACTACCGCAACCCAATCAGAACAGGAAATGAACCACAGATGGGAAGACCAACAACCGACTGGAATACAGCAATTGGTACACCACGGTTTTACCCACAACAACGATTAAGAGGAGAAGGATTCTTGCGAGAAGATAATCTGTATATAAAGTTAGAAGTAGAAAAGCCGGACAAGACGTTGTAAAGAGAAAAGGAAAGTGTAAATAAATGTAAATAAAATAATAAAAAATCAAATAAAAATCAAAAAATTGCAATAATCAGAAAAAATCAGAAAAACAAAAAATTCGAAAATAATGACGATATTTAGATGGCAAGCGGAATCAGCGAAGAGACGACAGTACAGATGAGAGAAGGACCAGATTCGATATGGACGAAATTATGGAAAAAACCAGAAGAAGAGGAAAAAACCAACATACTAACAGCAGCAATAACATACTATGCAGATTTTGATGTAGAGGAAAGACCACAACAAATCAGGACAAAAGTATACCCACCAATGAGGGTAAAAGACGAAAACATGAGAAAAGAGGAACAAAGATACCTAACGTTTAAAAATAATAAAGTATTTAGCGACCGACAAAGTCAAGAAATGGCCGCACAAGGATTTTATTTTACGGGAACGCCAGAACAACCAGACGAAGTAACATGCATCTTTTGCCAAGGAAAACTCGCACAATGGAAAAAAGGAGAAACAGCAAAACGGGAACATCGAGAAAAACTCCCGAGATGTCCATTTATGTTAAATTTAGACGTCAGAAACCAAGCGATGAACAGATCAGAAGGATTTCGACAATCGGAAATAGACAGTGATGAAAAGGGAGGTGAGAAAAAGATAACGGTAATAAAGAGTTTCGAAGATCCAGCAGAATTAATATGGGAAAAAGAGACTATAAATAGAACATTCGAAGAGAGAATTAAAACTTTCAAAGGAAATCCAAGAGCAGCAGAATTTGCGAGCCAAGGATATTGCCAAACAGCAAGAGGAATAATGTGCGAAGGATGCAAAAATCAACAGCCAATACCAGATCAGAATGTTAAAAAACTAAAGCATAAAGGAAAGTGCATGTATAAACAAGAAAAAGAGTCAAAGAATATAGAAGTAATAATTACCAACCAACAAATAGAAGATATATTAGATCAACCAAAAACGAGAACCATAATGCTATTATCAGGAGTGGATACTCAAAAGATGAGGAAAATAATCAAAGAAAGATTAGCTAATAATTTAGAATGGTACGACTCGACACAAGCAGTAATCCGAGCAATCAAACGATATCAAGAGAAACCAAAAGAAAATCGTGACAAATCCATGATAAAAGAAGCTATTTTGGAGCAGTATCAATGTGTGACATGTTGGCAAAAACATGTAGAAATAATTTATATGCCTTGTGGACATATGGTCACATGTGAAGCATGCGGGTTAAAAGTTGAAATATGCCCAGTATGTAGAAAGCCGATCAACGGGCGGATCAAAGGATTCCGTTTCGCTGATCAGTAATTAAAAATGAAAACAATGTGTAAAAAGTGTAAATAAAGATAAACGTAAAAACAAAAAATTATAAAAATTCAAAAAAAAAAAAAAAAAAAAAATCACAAATTACGAGATGATGTAAATTATGATAAAATTTTGATATGATTGAAAAGAGAGAATAATCGATTATTAATATTCAGAAAACAATTATGAATCCAAACGAGACAAAAGAAGTTGTAAAAGAGGCTGAAGAGTCAAAACCAGAAATCAAAGATCAACCAGAGTCAATAAAAGTAACAAATGAAGAAGTAGAATTGTGGAGACAAAGAACGTTACAATTAAAAGAAATGCTACTAATCGCAGAAGAGGAATTAGTACAAGAGACTCTAAAAACGAAAATGATGAAAGAAAAGTGGGAAAAACAACTAGAACAAAAAATAACTTACCCAGAAGGAAAAGAGAAAACGTACCAAGAGCAAGAAGAGGAAATGATGAAAGAATTTATGCAGAACCAAACTAGAATCATAAACCAAAGAAAAGAGATCAGAATGTTAGAGCAAGAGAAGCAGGATCAACAAAGCGAAATCGAAAGATTGCGGGAAGTGATAAAAGATAAAGAAGCAGAGATACGAGAAGAAGGAGAGGAGACGATAAAAATTATACAACAAATGCAGGAAGAAATTGGGAAAATTAGCACCCAATATCGAATAGAGAAAACAAAGAGAACCCATATGGAACAAGCCAAAGAATGGGCAAAAAGACAAGCGCGATATTGGAAAATCAAATGGACAGAAGATAGAGAGCAATCAAGAAGTAATTGGGAATCGCGGATCAGACATTATATTCAGCAAATAGCCGAAGAGGAAGACCGAACAAGAGCTTATAAAGCTAAATGGGAAAACGCAAAGATCGAGATCAATAAACTGAGAAACCAAGGGCCAAAACCAGCAAAGAAAATTAGAGAGCCCAGAGACGATAGACAAGAAAGAATGCTGACTCAAATAACTGATCAAGCAAGAAAATGGCGAATAGAGTGTAGAATATTTGAAGACGCCAACGCAAAACAATCTAACTATATAGTGAAATTAGAGCAGGAAATTGCGTATAAACAGACCAGAATAAAAGAGATGCAGATCGAGCAGGACGAAGCTCACCGACAAAGACGAATACAACGAATAAAAACGGAAAAGAAAGAAAGTTGGATCAAACTAGAAGCAGGAAAATGGAAGGACCAGGACCAGGAAGCCAAAAAAGAGATAAGACGACTACCCAAGAAATTGCTGAATACCGAAGATTGGGAGCTATGGGAGCAGATTGAAGAGCAGAAACATACACTCGACGATTACAGTAACCAAATACAAACATTGGAATTCAACGAACGAATCAGAAAGAATACAATAGACAGGCTCAGAAAAACCGAAAAGGCCCACAGAAAATGGATTGATCAATTAAATCAGAAGATACTGGAAACCTTAAATGAACAAACTGATGAAAGAAGACAGAACCAACAATTAAACGAGAGGATAACAGAACTCCAGCAGGAGGTGAACGGACACCGAGGAGTTGCAGTATTTAAAGAAATTCAGTTGAGACATCAACTCGAAGTCAACGAACAGTTGAAAGAACAAGTAGAAGCGGAGATAAAAACGATGAAGCAAGGATATGAGGAAAATGAACAGAATCTGAGAAAAGAGATTGAAAAGTTAAAAGCGTTGGAAAATACGCATCGATTAGAAATGCAAGTAGAAGAATTAACCGAAAATACCGAATACCTTGCCTATCTCTTAGACGAAGAGATACAAATATCAAATACCTTGCGAGAAGAGGTAAATATGTTGCAGAACCGACCACCAATCCTGCTTATGCCGTTATACCCAACCGAAATTCCAACCCAAGTACCCGCCGAACCCGATGAAGGATTCGGGGAGACGGACGAAGCGGCAATGTAAATCTAAAGAGAAAATTGTAAAAAGTGTAAAAATAACGAAAATAATAAAAACAATAAAAACAAAATTGTAATCGATGTATATTTAGCATGAATTCGAATAAAGTAGAAATCCGAATGAACCTAGAAGACGGAGAATACGTACCAAGCCCAATTCAATTAGTAGAACCAATCGAGCAAGACCCACTGAGGTATTATAGTAAAAGATGGAGAGCCGAAAGAAAAGAATGGCAAGAGTTAGTGGAGGAACAAGATTCAGAAATCGCCCGGATAAATCAACAACTAATACAATCAAAGCAGCTAGTTAATATGATAAAACGAAAACTAACATCCAGCATGGGAGAAAACAGAGATCAAAAAAGAGAAAATGAACAATTGAGACGAGAATTAGCCGAAATAAAAACTCGGGTAATCCTGGAAGATTATTGGAAAACCGAAGCAGAGAGAATGAGAGACAGCAGAAAAAGCGAACAGAGATACGTAATACAACTAGAAGACAGTTGTAAAGAAGCCAGAGAGATAAAAGAAAATCATCAACAAACCCAGGATGAAATCAAAGCGCTAACAGAACAGCTTCAAGAAACAAAACGAAAGTTGGAAAAACAAACAACCAAACGAGCCAATTATAAGCGTCAGCTCAAGAGAAAACAAACAAAAGAAAGAAACCTTCAAATGAAAATCTGTAATCAACAGAGAATAATCAAAGAAAACAAAGAGCGACTAAAAGAACTCCCAAAACTAACAAAGCGATTAATAAAAGCCCAAGTTCTGATAATGAGATTCTCAGAAAACAAAACTAAAGAGGAGTGCGAGATACACTCAACCCCAGAAAAAGAGAAAGAATAAAAAGGGCTAAAACTCCACTGTAAATAAACGAAACAATCTTGTAAATAAATAAAAATTGACTATGTATAAAAATAGAAAGTATGAACCCAAACCTGTGGATAATAATGATGATAATAATAAGAAAATGCAATACTGAGAACCCGTTAGAAAAATGCGAGAAATCCCAACCCTTCAGAAAAGAAGACAGCACCTGTGCCGACTTCAAAGAAATTTGTAGCAACCCCAATAATGAGGAATGTCAGCAGATAAATCTCCAATGTATGCAATGCCCCACAAAAGAAAACAAGGACGAATTGAAACAGAATATCGAGAAAACCCAAACAATGGTACAAACCCTACTGAAAAATAATGAAGAGATAGCTAATATAAAAAATGAGAATAGAAAGACAAAGAAAATCCTAGAAACCCTCATCAGACAAATTCAAAGAAAAGCCAAAGCAAATCCCAAAAATAAACCAATTCAAGAAATCCAAAAAATTGTCCTATCAATCAAAAGGCAACAAGGAAAACAAATTAAAAATGAACCCAGTACAACAAGTCTATCAATCGAACTTATACTACCGATTAGTATAACCTCTAACATGATACTTCTAATATGTTGTCTCATCATCGGCCTAACGAAAAACAAATCAAGACAAAATACCCCAATTCAGAAACTCAGAAGAATGTTCAATCCAATCCAAAATACCAATCAAGTTAGCAAAACTTCAAGACTCTTGCAGATTTCCATCAATCACCCCTCAAGATCAACCCAGCTCGAAAGCGAAACCCAAGCCGTCAGCGATTCATTCGAAAACAAATATAACTGAGTTACAGTAACTGATATTGATTTGAACTGTTATTAGAAAACTTGCACTGATATTAAAACTGGACTATCTGATTTTATTTGATTACGTATCGTAGCAGGACCTTAAGTCCATCTTTATCTTGATGATTAACCTTACCGTAGATATTTTTATGAATGTGAATATGGAAAATGAAAATGTATGTATCATTTTGAAATCAATCGAAATTGCGGGTCGCAATTTTACGGACCCCCGAGTGTTTTATGTTGGGCCAGAACGTAAACGGCCTTGAAAAATGTTTAAATGGATCAGAAACACACACGCAAAAATAACACGCAATTTAAATAAACCCACTGAAACATCAATTAAACCATATAAAACCTGAGAAATAAAAGAATTAAATATAAAATAATAAACATAAAAATAAATTAAAATATTAACAAAATGCACCAAGATCCGCACGATACCTACACAAATACAACAAGAAAACACAACAAATTCGACGAAATTGAAAAAATCAATTAAAGTTCATTAAAGTGAAATTTAAATCGAAAAATTTGAATTAGCAATAATTCAATAAAAATTCTAAATAAAAAATTATAAAAATAAATCAAAAAATAATAAAAATAAATAATAGAATTTGCTAGAAAATAACAAGGTCGAATTTTGTTTTACTACATCAAATTTCACACACCAGAAAATTAGGTATATATACTGATCCATTTTCACATTTAACTTAACCATAAAACCATTTTGAAAAGTGTTTAAAACCGTTTTTCGAAACTAACCAGTTTTTAAAAATCTTAGAACATTTTTAGAACCATTTTGAAAATTGAATTACTTTCAGCACATTTAGGTGAGAAATATTTATGGTGGAACCCTCTTTCCACGTCACGTCCCTGCATCTCAATGGAGCTCTGCTCGGCGTCGGCGTGGGGAGAGTGGTATTTATGTCATTCTTTGATGATTTTTATGAATTTTGGAATGGTGAAAAAGGGGTAATTATGTTATTATCATTTATAATTAATAAATATTATTTACATAAATTGTTTTATATGTTTTTATAAATTGAAATGTCGAAATTTTTCCGGCCCACAGCCAACACATAACGCAAGAAAGCAAAATCTACATAGTACAGAGGCATGTAAGTGCGTGGAAGATCGCCAATGATATGTACCCGTGAAGACTCAGCGTGCGCAACGCAGCGGTCGTAACGTCAATATGTATCCCTATAGCTGAAGCGAGAAATAAGGAAGAAGTCTCTGGCTGCTTCCTCGTTTCTCAATTCTGTAAAATCGACCTAAAATCATATTACACACGGCTTAAAATCATCACACCGAGTAGTCCAGTGGGCACTCAATAAATATAATATGAACATAAAATGCGCCTAAGGCCTATTAAAGGGAAAGGGTACGGGAATAAAACAAATTAAATCGTTGATATAACTAACTAAAATCGATAATGTGTAATAAGCGAATCATTAATATTATACTTGAAAATTTCATAGATAAATAACTCGTTTACTCAGCTAAATTAGATTTTTAATTGTTGACTAAAGATAAATAACTAGTTGATCAAACTGAATTTGTTTCATTTTCATTAAACTTAAGAAATTTTTCATAAAAATACCTGCTTTATTTGTTAAATTCACTCAATTAAGACGACTAAATCTAACGTAGTTTATGGATTAAAAGTAAAGTTTTATTGAAATAATTTGTTGATTAACCAACATAGAATTACTTGATTAATAGTAACTGAACCAAAGAACGATGTTGATTAAACTAAGGTATTCAGCGGTTATAACTAAAATGATTAGAACGAAAGTAAAATAGTTTCATTAGTAGAGATCAAATAAACCTCGAATAAGTATAAAATAGAAGTAGATTCACGGATTTAATAGCATGATGTTAATATTACAGTAGTTTTATGGAGTCAAAATAAAGGGTCGATTAAATTAATTGAAGTGAATATATGAGAAAACCGAGTAGTGCAAAATAACAACCGAAAATGTTACTAAAACTGTCCTGTAATCCAAACTAGTATAATTTATAGGTTTAAAACAAAATCTTCAAAAAAAAAATGAAACAAATTCAGAGGCTAAATTAAAATGATCCTAGACGAAACAAATGAATGATAGTTTAAATTAAGATTAATAAAACGTTTAGAATAAGGAAAAAGTTTTATTTTAATATTACAAAATAGTTAACTCACGAGAAAGTGTCAAATACATAAATTCCATAGACGAAAACATTGCAACGGCATAAAATGTCCCTCTGTTTAAAGGCTTCAATCGAGATACCTAGTTTTCTAAAAAATAGTGATAAAATATGTTTAGATCAATGATAGCTTACCCAAATAAGTTCAGATTAATCTGTCAATCGATAATCCTAAAAATGAAATATTATAAATCAGCGGATGTCAATAAATAGTCTCACTTCCTTTCAACCATTTAAGCCACAAGATCCGCCGGATGTTACGTGAAAATGCCAAACATACGTCGACGCTTCATCGATTCGACATCCGCTCTCGCCTTCAAACGATCACCTAATTATAGTATTGTTAAATGAAATTAACGTCAATATTAGATTTAAAGAATCCATAAACTTGTATTATAAGATATGGTGATAAGAGTTGTTCGGTCGAACAACAAATTTCATATCGGAAAGCCCGAGAAAATGGAAAATAAATAAACGAACAAGATAAGATATAATACAGGTACAAAATCCTTAAAATCCCCACTTGCATGCGACGCTATCTCCATCAATATAGTCGCTACCCTTAATATCAACTCCGCAATTTCTTAACATTATCCTGCCTAATTAAATAAAATGAGTTGATCAATAGGCTTACCACCTGTGTAAATGTAATTTTACCAACATAGTTCGTCCGTTTCGAAAGCAGTCCAACCAGCTAGAAAGCCACTAAAACTCAATAAGATTAAATCAGATGACACACTCAACAATGACATAGGCCCTATTTGTTTAACAATTTAACATGGTAAAGTTAATGGAAATAATAATAAAGCGTTTTAGACATGTCACACGAACGAAGCATCAGTCGAAGTGTAGGAAAGCAGAGTCAGTCAATAGTTCAATCGACCACGAGGTCATCCGATCCGATACATCAACAATGGCCGTATCCGACTGCCTGGAAGATATTAGGCGTAGAGAAGGAGCCCTGCGATATCTCAGAACGGCAATACCCAGCGGCAGAAACCTATACAAACGCACAGAACCTCCTCACCCAGTGGGAAAGGGTGCAGGAGCAAGTAGATTTGCAGGTGGTCAAGGCGAGGATGTACCTTGCAAACGTAGTGGAAGACATCCTCGCCGGGCGGATTGCCGTCGCCTACCCACCTCGCCCAGTCCGAGATACCCGAAGACCCTATACAGTGGAGGCTCTCAAACGAAGCCTGAAGCGATATTGTCCCGAAGAGTGACTCAATAATGATAGTTTTATGTAGTGGTTGATTCAAAATATTAGCAATTTATGTGTTATTTTCTTCTTATAATTAGAGTTATGCATGATTTAGCTTAATGGGATGAGTGACTATTTAACTTAATCAAGGATAAAATAAAATAATCTGTTTAATTACAGCGATGTCGTCCCTACGAATCTTGCAAACGGAATTGGACCACGCGAGACAAGCAAACACGGAATTACTCGCCCAGATTATCCAATTAACGCGAGAAATGCAACATATGAAAGCGACATGGACGGATCCCGCAAAGACAAAAACGATCTACCACCGACTCACAGCGGCCCAGAAAGGCTGGGGAGAAGAGCGGCAGCTCAACCAGAGCCTGCGCACGCAGATTCGGGGACTCGAAGTCGCCCTAGCGGTATGCCGGGAAGGTGAAGCGGTAACTTACCCGCTCATCTTCGCCCCAACCCAAATGCCGCAGACAACCACCAAGCCAGCAGAGCAACCTATCACTCCAACAAACAATCGTCGACCGGGACGTAAGGAACGTGCCCGACGTCGCGCAACACAACCCCAAAACGTCAAATAGTAAATGATATACATGTGTTTAGATCGAATAGAATAGTTTTAACCTTATTTGAATTGTTATTTTAACATAATCGTATGCCAACATTGTCCTGAACATTTTCACTACTCCGCCAAGTCGTTCCACAGTCTAATAAGAACCTAAGCCTGAATAGTGACGAGGGACAGAACAAAGCGAGCATAGGTCTTCTACCGACAGCTCGTGAACCCGAGGGTTGTCCGAGCAACTATAGTACTAGCCAATGGTACTCAATTTTTGCGGGCAATCCACCACTTGAACACATTACCAACGTTGCTTAGCAACGGGTGCCAAGTGGCGATCAGCATCATTTTGTATGGCGTTACTAGGGTAGCCAGAAAGTCAAGCAAGATGTGAAACCCTGTAACCCACCAATTTATTGATTTTAATGTAGTCCGGTATCAAAATTGGAAGATAGTTTCAGCAGGTTTTAGTTATTCCTTTGAATGTGTTCCTCTGCTTAATGCGAAATTTCGCTTAGTGGTATCGTCCTGTTCTTCTGGATGGCCAGCCACATCTGGTTCACTCGTAGATCTCCCGGCAATTCCTTTGAAATCGGGGACATTGACATTTCGCAATTTGTTTAAAGGTCGCATGAGAATTAATGATTAAGTGCAAATGACGGGCGTATTTATATATATATATTAACTAAGTTAAGTCACATCTATTTACACAAAGTTAGTTAGAATTTATTTATTTTAGCATGAGCGGATTATCTCTTCAACTAATTCAATTTATCTCGTGATATTCAGATGATTTATTTGCATTAGTTCTGGAATTATATTATTGATCGTCCGCGCAATTGTCCTCATAAATTAATCATAGCAGCAGTGAGATAAAGATTTATTATCGAAATTGGTTGACTTCAATTTTAGGTAATCAAACTCCTCTTGGCAGTGTTGATGGAGTGAGATTATAGCTGAGTTCAATTTAAGGTATTTTCCTCATAAAACTCATCAATTTTCCTTGCACGTTAATGACTCTTGATAGTTTGGGAAATTTGATGGATTATGCCCAGCTGTCAATTGGAAAGAAAATATTTGTCCTCAGCAGATGGTCGGTCAGCAAGCGTCCTACTTGACCTGAAGTTACCGCTTCATTCTGGAATTTATTAATCTGTTAGGGTTGTTAAATTAAAGATTATTTTAAAGGAATTATAATTTTCATTTAATTAATATTGAATGACAAGGAATGCGAAACCGTAGAAAATAGATAAATCAGCTAATTCAACTTTGAAAAATGAGTCAGACACAAATGAGACGATGGTGAATATCATGGTGAGATTGGATTTGTCGGAATATGTTCAGAAAGGGTCAAAAAGCAATAAAATGTACAAAAACAGAAAGTCGGTTATTAATTAATTAAGGTAAAGCAGAGTTGTGTAAACAAAAGGAAAAACAAACAAATCTAGTTTTGGAAACCATTACCATGACATTATGATTAATTGGGACCAGTGGAAAAAAATTATTTTATATCAGTTGCATGGTGGGGCAATCAATTATGTTTTTCTACTACAAAAAGATGAAAAAAACCCGCAAGACAAAAGCTGCCAAACGGAAGCAATTTGGTTGGATGACTATAAATCAAAACCATTGTTTCTACTATATAAAGGAACTCAAATTTAGAAGCAGTTGGCATTATTGCATCAGGTAGGGACGAACAAGTTGACAGTATGATTGAAAAAAAAGTATTCAAACAAGGAAAATCAGGTGATTGAAAAAATTACCAAATTGAGTCGAAATCAAAGTTAAAAGGTGATTATTATTGTAAACCACGTAGAATCAAAGCGATTACAGCGATACCTATCAGATCGTTAAATTAGAGATCTCATTGTGATATTAGAATATTAATACTAATTGTGTATATCAAATTTGAATTCAAATGTACGTTGGGTGTTGTTTATATAATTGATTTTGATAGAACATGTAGAGTCAGTGACACCGAATATAATTGTTATTATTATTATTATTATTATTATTATTATTATTATTATTATTATTATTATTATTATTATTATTATTATTATTATTATTATTATTATTATTATCATTTAATTAAAACCCAACAAATCTATTCTGATAATCGTAAATTTGAAATAAATGTAGACTGGAAATATTCTAAATTCACTTTTTCCCAATTTTTACATTTTTGTTCCGTTCACTCAATCAATGAACATGTTGTTCTTGGTAACTGAAACGATTGGATGGTCTCGTCTTGCTGTCCGGACTTAAATCGATTTGTCGTTCGTTGAAGTTGGTTTACTAGTGGAACTGAGGATTTTGGCAGGTAATTTCAACTCTTTTTAGGTTATTATTTTATTCTTACTTTCAGTGTTCAATTTCCTGAGTTCAATTTAATCATGACCAGGGAAAAATTGGACGGAATTATGGTTTGCTACTTCGTGCAAAGGTTATTTTTTGGCAAGAAGTTGTGGATCTCCTCTGGCTGCTCAGTTCGCTTTTCTTAAATGGGCCAATGTAACTTCTCATACTTGTAGTACGCTTTATGACTTGTTTGTATTCGACGATGGTCGATTTTATTAATAAATTTCGCAAAGTTACCTAGAGAGTACACGGATCCGTCCTTGCATATTATATCTAATGATGTCATGCGTTAAAATTTATATTATATCTATTAATTTTATCAGTCATTTTATTCTGGGGTATTGTAATGGTATGAAGGTGCCAGTCATGTCTGAGAGATATTTATCCTAATGGTGGACTAGAGTTGTGATTATCGCTCGTTCAACTAATGCTGATTTCGTATATCAATGGTATATAACAATAATAGATAATCGCATTTCTCTCATTTGTCTATAAGATGTTAAAGACGGGGTAGGGGTTTAACTATTTTAATAGTAATATAATAATTATATATATTATATTTTGCTTAAATTATATTTTGATTAAATGTATCGATAATAAGTTTACCTTTTCCTTGCAATGATATATTTAATCTATTAAGCTTTTCGAAAATATCCACTAAAGAGAATAAATTACAAAATCACTCATCATTTCTTAATTCTGATACATGTCTTTGCTTGTCATTCATAAACAAGTCGATTTCTTCTCGTAACTAAATAAACCGCTGTAAACTTCATCTACGACTTAACCATCTGACTTTACTGAAGTATACAACGTCATCATATTCAGAATCTAATTCTTTCAGGAACTCATTAAATTTTCGATGCGGAAGCGCATGTGATTGATTGTAATTCACTGTTTTTATAACTACTTGCATAATACTTGGGTACATAAATTTTGTTGATGAAGCTAACAGTGGATTATAATTAAATCCACTGTTGAAGTGATTATATTTTATATTCCAGGTGATATTCAGTTGATATTCCAGATAGTAATTATAAATCCAAGTTGTTTTCACATAAAGAATTTTCAACAGAAACGAAAATATATTTTCCTGTTGTTTTACCTTTTGAACTTATTATTAGACGCTGCAGATTTCATATTTATAACATCCTTTAATAACTGCGAAAAATAATTTTACATTTACATACTAAATTTATTATTTTTTATTTACAAAACATGTAAATTTGAAAATACTTTTTTAATAATGTTTTACATAATTATTATTTAATTTTTAAACATATACTTACACTTATAGTATTAAACATTTCCTCAGTTACTTGAAATGATTCATTTACTTCACAAAGGAACACTACAAGCTGTCCTAAGTCTGAAATGTCTGTGATTTCGTAAAATACCAAGAAAAATATTTGAAATCTCGAATTCCGTGCGCAGTTTTAAGATAATTTCATTGAAAATGCTATTTATTCGACGACACACTATTTGCCCAGATAGACTTATGTTTGAAAATTGTTTAATTTTATCAGGCAAAATATCCTTCACAACATCTATCAAACATTTTTTCACAAATTCATCATCCGAAAAAGTTTTCATTTTTTTTGCAATCACTGATGAAGTAGAATAGCATGCCATAACAATATTGGACGGTTGCTTTAATGCCGCAACATATTTTGTTGAAACCTATCATCGAGTTTATATTGTTTCATATTTTTATCGAACCTAGACAAATCTAGTCGGCTCGTACCATGAAAACAATTAATAAGCAATAAAAGCCCAAAAAACTAAAGCGCGTCAGAAGGCGACAACGAAGAAAAGCCTGAACCATTACTCACAGTTGGAAATTTTAAACAAAATATAGCAACCATGATTATTGATTTTTTTGTATGAATTAAATATCCGAATATAAAATGTATATTGTTGGTGTATGCGTGGAAATTTATGCACCAGAATCAACTTTCACTTTTACGTTCCAGTCATCATCACTAAGTCCTCATCCTAGGGTATAGGTCTTCTCACCCACAGGTCTCGCCATTTTACACTTACTGCTATGTACCCATGAGTGGACCCATGTTGGTACTGTACATAACAGCCTAAAACTTTACAAGTATGTGAGAACTTTTTCCAGTAATACTCTTTAGGAAATCTTCGTCTTCGGGTTCTTGACTGTCGTTAGAAGAACTTACGTCGCTTTATTACTTTATGCCAAATACTAGTGGATCAATTTTACGAACTTAAAATTATTACCTCAAGAATTAAATTTTGATTCTTAAATCGTAATTGCGAAGAAACTTTATGTTAATTTTGTTTAATATATATTTGAAAAAGTTTTTCAAAAATATGGTTTTAGAATCAACATGCATTGTACCTAGGATCAACTCAGAGGAAGGAAGAGGGGAATCTTTCGAAAATCGATGCTACGTCGAAGGGTAAATAAACTAATCATTAAAAATTAGGATCGTTGGATCGTTAACTTAAATGAACGGAGGTATTTAAGACTAACCGAATACTATAAAACCTAACAAACGGTTTAGGGATAGCATCAATATTGTGGGGTTTATGGTCTGGACTAACCTTGACCACAGATATAACTTTTTCTTCGCCCCACAATGGTTACCAGTACTAAGCAACGTTGGTAGTGTAACCACTGGTTTTGAGATCGCCAAAGGTGAGCGCCACACAAGAACTACTCTGGCCCGACCTCAATATGGGTCCAACGCACTACCTTTAGAAGGTTTATGTCGCTTTCCTAGCTTCGGGTCCCTTACTATCGTGATTAATTCTACGTTCATTTGGAATCTCTTTCCGAAAACTGTTCACAATTCCAGTTAATTAAACTCTATCTTATTGCAGTAAATTCGCAAAATTTAAACAAGGTAAAACATTTATTAAGAAAACAATTTTGTATTTGTTAATCTTGGGTCTTTGCGCCGCGGCGTTTTGCTCGCTCTGCTTTCCCGGGGAGATGCTTGATCGGTTTATTTGCGGGCTTGGTGACGCCAGTCGCTTCTCTGTAGGCCAGTTGAGCTGGCGCAAATACCAAGGGGTAAGTCTGATATAGAACCTTCACCCTCTTCGGCTCAATCCAAGTTGTTTTGGTTTGCTGTATCTCTCGGGTTAACTGAAAGAGTTGTTGTAATTCCCGATTAACCGTACGGTCTAATTCTCGTTGCATGATTACATATCTACAATAATGAATTGCTCGTCAGATTTAGTTTTTCAATTACCGAAATAATTGTCAATTTATTAATACGGTTTGTTATTTAGTACGCTATAATGTTCCCTTATTTACGCCCTTACAGGTTACTATCGAAACAAGGAAAGGAAATGAAAGAAAATCTTATTTTAAGCATTTATTTAAATCATACACCGATGAGCTAGATTGCAATATTTTTAACTCCATTTCCGGCCGTAACGTTCGCGCATATATGGGTGGTCACGGCGATTTTCTATAGGTCTTTCTTCATTCCGCAGCTCTCTAGGCAGGATTCGTCGCGGAACCACCACGTTGATATCCATAGTTCTTTCCCTCAATTTTGGGTCTCGTAACTCGCATGATACATTGCAGCGGGGGGTGTACCCATCCTTACTGCGTATTTTGCCCGTCGCTATATCTGCGTTGACTTGCCTCAGATATTGTCTGGCCTTCTCCACCTGTCTGTCGGTTTCCTTCTGGTGCTCTTCGAGGCGCGCCAAAATGAACTCGGCTTGGCCTCGGATCTCTCGGACCGGGTTGCAGCCGGGCTCCTTTTTATCGCCACATAAAGGAGTTCGATCTCATCTGCATCTCTTTGTGTGCCTGATCGTGTATCTCGCACCGGAGAAATGGAAAATCCCGCGTCCCACATCGCCTACCTACATCTGGCGGCCGAGTGAGCGGGGAACCGAGCAATTACACGGGATGCGTCAATCCACGAGTTGTCTAAACAATAATATAAACGTCATTTTAAGTTTTTGTTACAGTCTTCAAAATTGCTGGGTTAGAATGTTGCTGTAAATTCCATTGATCAGGTTGGGGAATGTTTCTTCGATCTAAGAGAGAGTTAATTACTAACGTTCTTGGGTTATGAGGAAAATACGGGGTAGTCTATTTCGTGTTCCTAGATCGTCTGAAGTATATGTTCCTACCCTGATCTGTTCGTCGAGACTCACTATTATGAACGCCATGGTATTTTAACGTAGTCTAGCTTCACTTTCGTCGATAACATTTTAACTATTTCGCGCCCTCATAGTAACTTCCAGCTTCCGTGTACCACCAGCCGTTCAATCGTAACCAAGATAATTGCGCTTTAAATGAAGATAGATACATTCTCACTCCAAATCATCCTCAGAAAAGTTTCAAATAACTACAAAAAAATACATGATTTTGTTTAAATGAATCGGTAACACCCACGCAAATACAACATGCAGATTTAAAATCGGACCCATAAAACACTAACTAACCATGCTAAAATGAGAGAAAGAAAACAATTAAATACAAAATCAAGAAACACAAAAATAAATTAAAATAATAACAAAGTGCAACAAGATCCGCACGAAATAAACATAAAAATAACACGAGAACATGAAAATTTGACAATTTACCAAAAAATGCGAAAATCAATGAAAATGGAACAAAAATTAAATAATTTGAATTGGAAACAATTCAATTTAAAAATTAAAAATAAAATTTTCAAATTAAACTACAAAAATAATAAAATTAAGATTAGAATATACTAGAAAATCACAAGGTCAAATTTTGTTTTACTAAATCTAATTTAACACGCAAGGTTAGGGTTGTACAATAGGTATATATACCGATTCATTTTCACATAATCTTAATCAGTTTTATATCTGAAAAATCAGTTTGTAATAACTTGAAGCAGTTTTAACTCAGTATCAATCCGCGAAAAAAATGTGAGTGGAGAGATGCTTTTTGGAAACTTTCTCCACAACGTACCCAAACAACCTTATGTGATCTCTGTTTGAGGTGTCGGCGTTGGGAAAGGTTTGAGTATGACGTATAAAACGATGAATGTCAATTTCAAACAATGTCTATTATATTAAATAAAGTTTTTTTTCAAATGCACTCTTGTCGAAATTTTTCCGGCCCACAGCCGAAACAACACTACAAGTTATTAAATTTTACATATTCTATTGAATCGTGTAAGTGCGGTGTAAGTCCGCCAATGATTCGTGCCCGTGAAGGCTACGGCGTGAGAACGCAGTAGCTGAAACGTAAATTATCATTCCGTATAGGGGAAATGGGTTAGAGGGTGAATGGTCTTTTGGCTATTTCGTCATCCCCCAAATCCTATAAATTCGACCTAAACTTGTAACAACAAACGGCTCAAAATCGAAACACCGAGTAGTCCAGTGGGCACTTGTAAATTTATAATATTAATACAAATTTGCCTAAGATCAACTAAGGGATAGGTGACGGGGAATGTGATATTGCTATAACTTCTCGATTGGAAAATTTATTATGTCCTCTAACTTGATTTATTAATGCTTAACCTAGTTAAATATCATCCATGACTATAAATTAACGTGACTCTTAAATCGTTATGGTTATGACCCCGAAAACCATTTCCATTTCCCCCCTACTAAAAATGAAACCCATCTAGACGTCTGATCAAATGGTTAGAAAAATAATTTGACTTCATAATTTGATAGGTTAGCAGCAATAGTTAAATAGGTATCTTTCCGGTTCAAAGCGGTTGTCAAGTTAACTTAAGTTATTAATATCTAAATCTCGCACTTTTAATATGACCGCTGAATCACGTATTCCCCCAACTCCAACTTAATAGGAAGTTCGATTTTTATACTCCCAAATCTGAAATTTTAGCGGTTTTCCAATTAATTGGTTCACACACCAGAAAATAGAGATATACGATTTGTGATGGAAAAATCCAATATCGCCGAACACAATTCACCAACGACGTTTAATTATTCCAGCCTTTAAATTCGAAATTTCCGCAGTCATAATTTCAATCGATCGTTCCAAAGATTGTGATTAAAATATACGCTCCTTGATAAGGGATTTAGCAGAAAAAACCTAGCACGTGACGCCCACTAATAATTGGTAAACCAACTAAAATGCGTTTTATTAATAGAAAAATCCAACTTCATCAATTCCGCACATCGGATAATATCTCGCATACCAGCATTAACTCCGATCATAAAATAATTAAAAAACGAGGTGTAAAACAGGATCTTATACAGTCGCGTAAACTGCCACAAAAAAATGCAGACCATGAGATTAATAAGTAGTTACTCCCACGACGATATTAGAAGATTTCGTGGCATTTACGATCATAGGTAATTCGTACTCGTCATTACCTCCCTCAAACTTTAAACATTGAGTCGAATGACACGCCGTGTAAACTCGTCAACCCTAGGCTAGAATCACGAATGAAGAAATTATATATATATATATATTTAACAAATCTGATATATCACGTAACAAAAGTTGATAAGCCGACCAAAGTAAGAGATACTCGAACAATTATTATACTAATCGTCTAAGAGTTCTGTTAGCTCGCCGACCGATCCCAGACGAGGTCAAGGGAAAACTCGACCCAAATCCGTTGATACTCCGAGCAAAGAATGAAACCTCACATACCTCCACCTAGAATGACGTGGAAGCTAAATCCAATAATAGTAAACAAAGTAAATACGAGATACCAGTAAATTTCATTGAAAAAACGAATTAATTTCCACCCATAACGATCTCTTAGACGACTGATGAAGCCCGACGTCCAAGCAAAACACTAGTAAATGCTATATAATAGTGATGACAAGAAATCCATCGACATATCCACAAAATAGCCGCTTAGGGAAATTTGACCCGACATTTAGTGGAAATGTCAATCAATTTAAAATACTGCACAGTTCGCCGCACACTCTATTAGTAGGTATGCCGACAGTAGTGTGACTGGTTTCCTGTCCAATAGACACACGCTGCCAGAGCCGAAATTTTCTGCACACACCTTCTCCATATAAGCACCGACAGAGCAAGAAAGTGCAGTATAATTTCACGAATGTCCAAAAACTACCGAACCAATCTTGAGAAAACCCCACGTGTTAGCGAGATCGCGTCGACCGCAGGAAACATTTCTGAAGGGAATAAGAACGGTAAGGCTTATTTCATTGACGTTAAAAACTTGATTAATAATTTACCCTGAGGAATGATATGTTTCCAAACCAAAAAACAACGGAATGCACATATCCAAAAGATGAAAATGGGCAAACATCGACAATATTCAAAATAAATCGTAACTAGTTCAATCAATCTCTTTTATTAACCAGCAATGTAGGACCCACTCGTACTTGTAACCCTGACTATCGCGAGACATGCAATATCGACAATAATTTTTGTCAACTCTATTTTCAAATACCCATCTTAGAAATGAATCGGTTTTCAGTTCCCATAAACCATCAATGCTTGCGAAACGAATCGAACGGAAGGCGGATGCCGGTTACGCACCTTCAGGGTTATTATGAATTAACTTATTTACATAAAAACAATGAGGTTTTCGTAGGTATACCGGTTACTGATAATTGATAGATAAAGTCTTGTCGCAAAGATCATTGAAATAGATATAGATATTTGATAAATCATGAGTCGGAATTTTAGTCAAGTCTGCTATCAATGAGAATGTAAATACTAATTAAATGACGAATTAAAGTTTTCGTACAAATCATATTAACGATGATACAAGGGTTGTGTGTTTAACGGAGTAAATTTTTTCGCGAACCCAATTAAGAATGATATAAAATTCATTAACTAACGGATCGAAGCTTTAATCAGAAATAATGACGACAATAGTAAAAGTGATAATTAACTAATGAATTGGAGTTTAACCACCATTAATAACAGTGAAAGATTGCTTAGGAATGAACAAGGATTATCCCCAAAATAGCTAATCATAGTGTAGATAATGCATGAGGAAAGGAATCAAGTCTAGATTTTAAACTTGGGTAACGATCCGATAAACCTTATAGTAGACGATAGATCAAAATAGCTAATAACTAATACTTTCAATGAATAATAAATCTAACTAGAATAATGGACGGGTACGATCGACAATAGGACTATCTATAAGCAATTTTAAAGAATCATTTAAGTCTTGTGACAAACGATAGAATTAACTAAAGTATAGTAGTGACAATTTGAATCCTCCGACGGTAGAAAACTGGTCATGAGTAACCTGTAGACACGGGTAATAATGGCTCCAAGTTCATCGAAGGTCATAAAACTGACTTTAGCTCAGAAGCATTCACTCTATTAGTCAGGAAGTTTTCAATAAACTACTGAAGTTAACTACTAATATTGACAATAGAAATTAGATTTTACAGAAAGAAACGCACTTGGTCGAGCCAATCATTAGATATGGTGGGTTACTGGGTATTGATGTTTGTTTTAATCTTACCGTGGTTACCCAGGTAACGTCATATAAATATTTCCTTACTGCCACTCGGCACCCGTTGCTAAGCAACGTTGGAATTGTGTTCGAGTGGGTAGATCGTCCGCAAAAAGTAAGCGCTATTGCTAATGCTGTAATTGCCCGAACGATCTCTGGGTTCAACGAGCTATTATTAGAAGACTCGTGCTCGCTTTAGACTATCAGGTCCCTTTTATGTCATAGATCTTATTATTTGAGCCTATCACAAAACAAAACCAAAATCGGCAAATCTATATTAAAGATAAAACAAGTGTCTACATGTTGTAACGATACGTTTTAATAAGATAAAACAAGTGTCTACATGTCGTAATGATACGTTTTAATAAGATAAAACAAGTGTCTACATGTTGTAACGATACGTTTTAATGTATTGGTGGCAGATTATTCAATATTCTAGCGGCACGGCGTTTTGCCCGCTCCTTTCGTCCCGGACGATGGCTACTCGTCGTTGGTGTCGTAGTTGGAGTGGCTGCCACCTCTCGGTAGGCTAATTGGGCAGGAGCGAACACAAGGGGATAAGTTACAGCAGTCCCTTCCTGACTGGCAGCTAATGCAACCTCCAGTCCCTTGATTTGTACCCTTAGGCTTTGGTTTAGCTGTTTTTCTTCTGCGCTGCTGTGAGCCTTTGATAAATCCGTTTGGCTTTCCTTGGTTCCACCCATGTGGCTTTTGTCTGCTGCACTTCTCTAGACAGCTGTAAAATCTGCTCATAGAAGCTTTTATTGACTGCCCTCGCGTGTTCCAATTCCTCTTGCAGAATTTTTTGGGGCTCCATTCCTGCAAATATTATTATCAAAATTTTTCCTACAACTCTTGAGTCATTAAATTATCATACAATTCTACGATATTAACCAAGCTAATAAGCGAAAACTCGAAAAGGTAACTAATTATTTATTTAATTTTTAAAATTCAAGCATGTACTGTTTATCTTAGCCGGATCAATCTCTGGGTTGAGTACCGGAGTGGGGTCCTTGAATATCGTTATCAGAGTCCGACTGAGCGGGAGAAGGCTCATAGAATACAAAAACTGGGCGTTTTGTATTTCTGATTCGCTTGGATCTGGCTGGCGGCAGATAATCGTAGGTTTCGGCGATCCTACCGGCCGCGATGTCATCTTCCACATTGGCCAGGTATTGTCTGGCCCAGACCAGGTGGCGGTCGACTCTGCGTTGGTGGTCTTCGAGGCGTGCCAGAAGTGATCGGGCCCAATCATGGAAGTCTTGGGCCGGACTTGGACCACATTTTGTCCGTTCCTCATAAATTGTCTTCTAGTGTTCTTCACCAGGAGTATAGCGTCTTGTTGGCTTTCTCCGAGTTGGGGCACATCGGGGTACCTTTCCTTCCAGATGCGTCTCCATGTTTGTCGCCACTGATCCGCTACTCGTGTGGGGACATAGACCAAGGGTCCCGATCTTTCTGAACGAAAAAAAACTCAGGGTGAGACAGTTAAATAATTTTGTAATTGAAATTGAAATTGTCCATCTGATTGGAACATACTTGAGAAACTCGACCCCCTAGGTCTCGGTCAAGTAAGCGAACATCATGAATCAGTGGATAAACAATAGTTCTAATAATGTGTAATCAGTTTATTATAACGCCCCTTTTTAATGGTATCAACGTTAATTGGAGGGAAAAAAATGAAACGCGTTACGATTGGAATTATAATAATCCTACTCATGGAAAAAAATAACTACTAGTAATAAAAATAATAAAAAAAATGCCCAAGGTTCTATAAAAAGTAAATCAAAAATTCCTAAACATAATTTGAAATAGTTATACTACCTAAGGGTTTATCAATTAATGCAAAATAATAGGTATACTTAAATTACACGTAATTCCGAGTAAATAAAATATTTAAAAATTTCGTAACATAATTCGAATGATCGTCGTACCTAAAGATTTTTTTGAACTAAAATACCTAAAATGATTCAAGAATAGCTAAAATATCTAACAATTCATAAAATAGTGCAATTTCGTAAAATAACCCACATAAGTTGGAATGCCTAATAATTTCCTAAAATAATTTAAATAAGTTGAAGTTCTCTAAAACGGATTCAAAATAACTAAAATTTCATAAACTAATTCAAATGATTAGGATTTCCTAAAATGATTTAAATTAATTAAAAAGAAAAAATTCATACACTACTAATTTGATTTAAAATAATTACAAAAGAAAAATTTATACATTACTTCAAATAATTAGAGTTTCCTAAATTGATTTAAAATAATTACAAAAGAAGAATTTGTACATTACTTCAAATAATTAGAATCTCCTAAATCGAATAATTAAATTACCTAATAAGTCATAAACATAATCATAAGACTCATAATATTGGGAGTTGAACAATGTACAAATTAAAAATCACGGTTTATTAAAAAGCAATTGTAGTCACTCCACTTATGTCACTCCGTCCTATCCTGGGTGTGGGCTCGGGAGGAAGGGTTTTCTCTATGGCTTGCACCGCATAAATAGTGGTGGGTTACAGGGTTTCGTTATTTGCTTATCTTCATGGTTGCCCCAGTAACGCCATACAAAATGATGCTAATCGCCACTTGGCACCCGTTGCTAGGCAACGTTGGTAATGTGTTCAAGTGGTGGATTGTCCGCAAAAATTGAGTATTATCGCTAGTACTGTAATTGCTCGGACAACCCTCGGGTTCACGAGCTGTCGATAGAAGACCTGTGCTCGCTTTTGATTCTTAGGTCCCATTATTCTCCTATCTCCTTCAAATGTTAACCTATACTCTCATATCATTCATTGTTATGTCCATTCTCATAGTCCCTCTTCTTGTTGTCCATGTCGAAGACTCTTCTTTGCCCTGTACACCCTTTGTTATGTCAAATACACCCACATTATATCTTTCACCCTTATCCCTATTATCACTACAATGTTTCCCATTAATATTACTAGCATTATCATTGTTGCTATTACATGTATTACCCTTATTAATTGTTACTACTAATACCTTTATTAATATTTTTATAGCTATAACTACCATTATATTTATTGTTATTGTTACTATGAGTATTACTATTATTATTATTGTTATCATAATTATTATCAATCATTACTACAAATACCATGATTATTATTATTATTACCATTATTATTATTATTATTATTATTATTATTATTATTATTATTATTATTATTATTATTATTATTATTATTATTATTATTATTATTATTATTATTATTATCAATATTATTATTATTATAATTACCATTACCCTTATCACTATCGCTACCATTATTAAGATTTTGTAGGGATCCGTCCTTATTCCTCAGCGTTAAAAATTGTTTATTGATATACAACATTAGCCGTAGTCCATTTATATTTTTCGGTTTTCGATAAAGTATCTTTGTAAATTAGAAAATTTTAGCAGCGTTCCGCCCTTATTTTACGGTTCATCCCTATTCTACCGTTTTCGACAAAGTATTTTCATTGACTCGGAAAATTTGAGCAGCGTCCCGCCCATATTTTCCGCCTCAACTCAAATTAAATTTATTTAATTCTTATTAAAAACATTATTTTTCATGATTTTGGTCGTCCGGATTAATCTTTTTCCGATGGCTATTCATTTTAACTGTTGCAACGATTTCGCAATTTTCCCCGCTACCCATTCCCTCTTTTTGTCCTTAAGATCTATTTATGTTCATTTCATAGTTAATGAGTGCCCACTGGACTACTCGGTGTTAGAGATTTTGAGCCGATTGTTGTTAAAAATTTATGTCAATTTTACAGAAAACGGATGGTGAAGGAGCAGCCAATAAACTACTCATTTACCCTCCAATTTCCCCTATGTACGGATAATATTGACGTTCCAACTGCTGCGTTCCGCACGCTGAGCCTTCACGGGTACACATCATTGGCGATTTTCCACGCACTTACATGCATCTGTACTATGTAGATTTTGCTTTCTTGCGTTATGTGTTGGCTGTGGGCCGGAAAATAACAAATAATATTTTACCATAGCATTTGGAATAAAAGTTTCGATGCACTAAGGCTGTAGATATAAAATATTTATTCAGCATATTACATCGGCTACATACATTTGAAATTCATTGTATCCATTCCATAAAATTTACTTCGAAAATCCCATAAATTTAATTCGATAAATCATCTATAAATTCAATTGGAAAAACAAAATTATCTATAAATTTAATCTGAAAAATCATCCATAAATTCAATTGAAAAATTACCCACAAATTTGATTCAAAAAATCATCCATAATTCAATTGGAAAAACAAAATTATCCATAAATTCAATTTGAAAAAACAAAAGTCATCCATCAATTCGATCTGAAAAGTCATACATAAATTCAATTGAAAAATTACCCATCAATTCTCTTCGAAAAAATCAACTAATAATATTGCACCAGTTGAGAGTGATCGTGTTCAGGCAAAACACTTACCCGTGTTAATTACCTGAATGCACGGCTCTCAACCAGTTATACAACCAGTTATACAGTTCTATAATGAAATTTTTCCTCTGAAAAATAAGACTGAAAATTTGTGAAAACACATCGGTATTTATACCTATAATTTGGCCTTAACCTTGCGTGTTAGTTTTACTGCGTTTAAACAAAATTCGACTTTGAAATTATTTATGTTATCTAAATTAAATTTTTATTTATTTCTTAATTTAAATTGGTAATTTATTTTTAACATTTTTAATTAAATTTATTCATCCAAAAATATTTTATTTTTATTCATTTAATTCATTAATTTTTAATTTTATATAAATGGTCATTTTACGGTCGAATTTTCTTGTTATTATGTTATTTTTTATGTAAATTTCGTGCGGTTCTTGATGCATTTTGTATTTATTTTATTTTAATTTTTATGTTTTTGATTTTATATTTATTTATATTCTCTCAGATTTTAAAGTGTTTAGTTGGTGTTGTATATTGTATTTTAAGTTATCTTGGTGCTGGGTTTTCGTGCTGTATTACTGATGCATTTAAACAATTCTCAAGGCTATTTGTGTGCTGGCCCAACAATAGTAAAGTTATGAGGTAATCATAAAAAAAAATTATTTTACTTAAGGGCTGTCCTTCTACCACGATATCTTCTCCAATGATCTTGGTCATTATGTCCTGGTTCGGTGAATTTTCTTGTCGGTTCATTCTAAATTTTATTTTCTATCTGAAGTTCCAACTGTCGAGTCGAATTATTACTATCCAATATATAGTTCGGGTACCATTTACAGACCCGAGGATAGAATACGCATGTCTGCTGGCAGTGAGTGTGTTGGAAAGATCACTGCGACGGCAATACTAAATGAATTTTCTACCCAATGTGAGTGCGAGTCCTCTGAATGATGTATGCCTATCGTATACCGTCGTGCAGTGTCAGACCTGAGATATTATCGATCCATGTGGTAAGTGTTCAAATTTTCTTAATTTTATCTCATTAATCACTTTTATCATTTCAGTTCATTTGCATTTCGCCTTAGCTAGATCACTCTCACCACAGGTATCGTCTACAAAATTTTTCAATATCTATGCTTTTCATCCTGCTTATACTGTGACTTGTAATAGATTTCATTTCACTTCCTTACATTTTCCTAATAGGAGGTGAGTTTTATTGGATCATGTTGGATGAAAATTTAGTTTTCATAATTTGCAGATGAGCTGACATTAATCGGTAATGCACTGTATTCAACACGAGCCCAAATGAGTTGAGGGTTCCCATGATGGAATCTTGTCACGCTGGTGCAATTAGGAAGAGAATATTTCCAGTAAATTCTTACCTAATCAATTTCAGGGTCAGCTAAAGTTTATTGAATGGGAATATGATACTGTGCGAGCCGACATAATTCCGAATTGAACCAATATTTGGCAGGACTGAGATGCTACGGGCTCGTGTTCGCAAACCGTCAATTCCTATCGCGTATCATGTTGGATGTTGTGTTGAGTTTCTACGACTAATATTCTATTTAATGGGAGTTTCTTTTCATCACGAATTTTGATTTTTAACTCAATGTATTTACAGAGATCTCTAGAACCTCTCAGGGAAATTTTATATGAATCCGAAATCTATGGGCAGGATATTTGTCGGAAGAGCAGGTAAATTTCTATAAACTCAATTTGACTTAAATAAATTATTTTATTAATTTACTTCGACTTGTTTCATTTTAAATTAATCGGGATAAATATTTAATTCCTTTTAAAATTTCTGTTTGCTATATCATTAAAGTCAAATATTGAGTTAAGTGCATCATATATTTAAAGAATTTGATTAATCACGTACCAAGGTTTAATTATTTTTAGGGAACAAAAACCTCACTAATTAATTCTTTGTGTCTATAAAACATGAGCGCAAAAAGATATTTTCGATTTGTTATTTTGGTTTGGTTGGAGGGATGGAGTAGAACTAGGAATGTATAGGATGGGGTATATTTCATTTTTTGTCTTACATGGGAAAATATTTGATTTTCAACTACGGTTACGAAGCGTGGGGTTTCGTTTCAGTGATTTCACCATCTAACTTATTTCTATAAAACTCTTATTAATTATATGGGTCTCGGTTTGCCAAATTGTTGCTGCTTTCGAGCAAGAGTTGCTTCCTTTATTTGATCTATCCTTTGTGGTTAAGTAGCCGCGGATCTTCTGGATTCAAGTGGGTTATGAGCTAATCCGCTTCTTGAAGTATAATTAACTCTTGGTGGTTTGGAGTGTGGTCACTAATTTAGATGTGGTCGCTAGTTATTTCCCGATTAAATTTCTCGATTTTTAAAAGTCGATTTTAGCGCTCGTCGTTAATAGAAAAAAAATTTGTTAAATAAGGATACATGATATCGACCTTACTAAATTCTTAATTACATTTTTAGGTTATTAATTTATGATCAATTTTATTAAAATTTATTTACAAAGGATTTGAGTTATTTTATCAGAGAGATTCATAACAACGATTTCATTTTATTATTTTCCCCGTGTCCGTCCCTTTAGTTGGCCTTAGGCGCATTGTGTTTACATTATAATTAATGAGTGCCCACTGGACTACTCAGTGTGAAGATTTTGAGCCGTATGTAAAATAGCTAGGTCGAATTTATGGAAATCGAGAGACGAAGAGATAGCCAAAAGACCACTTCCTTATCCCTCTCTTCCTATATACGGAATAGTTGGAGTTCCTGTTGGAGTTCCGTTATTCTCTCGTCTAACTGCTGCTTTTGTCGTTTTTCGTCCATTTCCTGAGACTGGTTTCGGTTTTCTTGAGCCTTCTTATTGTGCTTTGTCTGAGTCGTTCCTGAAATTCCATTGTTCGGATCTGGTTGTTGTAGTCTTCCATTGTTCGTTTCTGCTCTTCGATCTGCTCCCATAGTTCCCAATCTTCAGTATTTAATATCTTCTTGGGCAACAATCTTATTTCTTTCTTGGCTTCTTGGTATTGTTCTTTCCACTTTCTCGCTTCCATTTTTATCGATTCTTCCTTGATCTCCGTCTTTCTTTGTTGCTCTTGCTTTTGTTTGAGAGTTCTTTCCTGTTCCAGTAACATCTCCTTTATTTTGGTTTGTTGCCATACTGTTTCATGTTCTAGTTTCACTATGAATTCCCATTGCTTCGCGTTTGCGTCCTCTAATATATTATATTCTATTCTCCATCTTCTTGCTTGATCTGTTATTTGGGTCATCATTCTGTCTTGTCTGTCATCTTTGGGTTCTCTTATTTTTTTTGATGGTTTTGGCCCTTGATTTCTCAGTTTGTTGATTTCTATCTTCGTGTTTTCCCACTTGGCTTTGTAGGCTCTGGTTCGATCTTCTTCTTCTACTATCATTTGCGTAAATTATCTGGTGCGCGATTCCTCGTTATTCCTTGTGCGCTCTTTCAGGTCTTGCCATTTCGTTTTCCAGTATGATGCTTGACGTTTTGCGACTTCTTCGGCTCGTTCCTCTCTTATTTTCTTGGTCTTTTCCTCTTGGTATCTGGTTCTCATCTGTTTTATTTCTTCTTGCATTTGATTTAAGATTTTAATAGTTTCTTCCCCTTCTTCTTGTATTTATGTTTCTTTATCTTTTATTATCTTTCGTAGCTTCTCAATTTCATTTTGTTGATCTTGTTTGTCTTGTTCTAACGTACGTATCTCTTTTCTCTGGTTTATGATTCTTGTTTGATTTTGAAGGGATTCTTTCATCAACTCTTCTTCCCGTTCTTTGTAAGGTTTTTCATTTCCTTCAGGATCTACTATTCGTTGTTCTGTCTGTTGCTCCCATTCCTCTCTTAACATTTTTATCTTTATCGTATCTCTCAGTAGTTCTTCTTCTACAGCTAGTAACATATTTTTAGTCGGGTTGTCTTTCGTTGCCGTTGTCCTGCTTCCTCTTTCATCTCTTTTAGCTGCTCTGGTTGATTTCCGATCATTGTTCTTGGCTCTTTGTTCTCTGCTTCTACTTCTTTTGCTAGTTGGTTTTCTATCTCGTTTTGATTCATAATTGTTTTCTGAATATTAATATAGATTATTTTCTCTTCTCAATCATATCGAAATTTATCATAATTTATATCATAATTTATATCGTATATTGGGTTTTTGTGATTTTTTGGTTTTTATATTTTTTAGTTTTTACGTTTTATTTATAATTTACATTTTTACACGTTGTTTTCATTCTCTTTTTACTGATCAGCGAAACGGAATCCTTTGATCCGCCCGTTGATCGGCTTTCTACATACTGGACATATATTAACCTTTAATCCACATGCTTCACATGTGACCATATGTCCACAGGGTGTATAAATTATCTCGACATGTTTTTGCCAACATGTTACACATTGATGCTGCTCTAATATGGCTTCTTTTATCATTGATTTTTCGAGATTTTCTTTTGGTTTCTCTTGGTATTGTTTAATGGCTCGAATTACTGCTTGTGTCGAGTCGTACCATTCTAGGTTGTTAGCCAACCTTTCACTGATTATCTTTCTCATCTTCTGAGTATTTACTCCTGATAATAACATTAGAGTCCTCGTTTTTGGTCGATCTAAAATATCTTCCACTTGTTGGTTTGTGATTGCTACTTCTACGTTCTTTGACTCTTTTTCTTCCTTGTACATACATTTTCCTTTATGTTTTAATTTTTGCACGTTTTGATCTGGTATTGGCTGTTGGTTTTTGCATCCCTCGCACATTATTCCTCTTGGTGTATGACAATATCCTTGACTTGCAAATTCTGCTGCTCTTGGGTTTCCTTTGAATGTTTTAATCCTTTCCTCGAACGTTCTCTTTATGGTTTCTCTTTCCCATATTAGTTCCGTTGGATCCTCAAAATTCTTTGTTACTATTATCTTTTTCTCTCCTAATTTTTCATCTCTGTCTACTTCCAATTTTGGGAATCCTTCCAATCTGTTTATTGCTTGGTTTCTGACATCAAGATTAATTCTAAATGGACAGGTTGAAAATTTCCTCAGGTGTTCTCGTTTTGCTGTTTCTCTTTTTTCCCATTTTGCGAGTTTTCCTTTGCAATAGATGCATGTTACTTCGGCTGGTAGTTCTGACGTTCCTGAAAAGTAAAATCCTTGCGCGGCCATTTCTTTGCTTTGTCGTTCGGTAAATACTTTATTGTCTTTAAATGTTAGGTATCTTTGTTCTTCACTCCTCAGGTTTTCGTTTCTTACTCTCAGCTCCGAATATATTATTCTCTTGGCTTGTTGAGGCATTCTTGTTCCGTCATAATTCGCATAATATGCGATGGTTGTCGTTAATATATTGATTCTTTCTTCTTCATCTGGTTTCTTCCAAAGTTTCGTCCATATTGAATCTGGTCCTTCTCTCATCTGTACTGTCATCTCCTCACTGTTTCCGCTTGCCATCTAATAGTAAATGTCGTCATTATTTTTGAATTTTGAATTTTTCTGATTTTTCTGATTATTTATAATTTTTTGATTTTTATATGGTTTTTTTATATCTTATTTACATTCTATTTACACTTTCCTTTCCTCTTTTACAACGTCTTATCCGGCTTTCCTACTTCTAGTTTTATGTACAAATTATCCTCTCGCAAGAATCCTTCCCCTCTTAATCGTTGCTGTGAATAGAAGAATGGTGTATCTACTGCCGTATTCCAGTCGGTTGTTGGTCTTCCCATCTGTGGTTCGTTTCCTGCTCTGATTGGATTGCGACGTTCTTCTCGTCCTATCATCGTTAATATCATATACTGCTTGAAAGGCCATGTTAATAGTTCATCGTATTCTCCTTTTCCTACTCTAACGAAGACGCTGATATAGGTGCCTGTTGCATTTCAATCCCCATTCGGATATAGTCTAATGCCCAATTTGTATCCATTTTCCCAGCTATATATCGGTGGACTATCTAGGATTCTCTGTGTTCCATCTTTTGCTCTTTGTGGCTTTTCTGCGAATCCAGTTATTTTCCATATAAATGGTGCTGTAGGTAGTTTTCTAGCTACTGGGCTGGTTATTTCCAGATCCTGTATGCTGCTGATTATCTGTTGCATTCTTTCTTCCATTTCGGCTTTTTTCTTGGGTGTATTTTCTTGGCTTTTCTCGAAATTCTTTCTGGATTCCAATATTTCTCTCATTAGTGCTTTCTGTGCGTCCATTTCTATTCGTAGGCTTTTCACTTCTCATGGTATCATTCCTATCGTTTTCATCATGATTTCTGTGTGCTCAGTACTATTTTCTACCATATGCCTTTGCATTTCCGCAATTGGTAGTCGTGCTTGGCAATTGAACAACTCTAGCGGGCATTTGACTGGTTTGCCGATACATTCGTTCCAATGTTCTTTTAGTTTGACTTTATCTTTCCTGTTGCAGTTGTTTGCACAAATTTCTTCGTAGAAATCGCATATTTGTTCCTCATTTGGATTCCGATGTTCCTTTTCTATATTTATCCATTCGTCGATGGCTCCACAGAATTCGCATTTTTCATCTCTCCTTATGCACACTTTGTGATGTTCTACCATAGTCTTTTTCATTGTGATAACTTGACATTTTTCGCATAGTTTCTCGTTATATTCATATTCCTTTGTGTGACTTTCGGTTTCTTTCACAAGTCCTTTCCATTCACATTCCTTTACTTGGCATTGGACTATTAGATTATTGATTTCTTTGTTGGTGGCTTTATCTACTGTTGTAGGGTCTTCGTCTCTTTTGATCGCTTCGTCGCATCCAGGACATTTTATTATTCCTGTTTCTATCACTTCTATTGTACAATCCGTACATATTCTGCATCCACACTTCGTCTGTCTCGCTCCAATCAGTAGTCCTTTACATTTACAACATTTTAATCTTTCTTCTGTATCGTTCACCATTCTAATCTTGTCTTTCATTATTCGTCTCGTAGCTTCGGATGAATTCTCGCTTCCTCTGATTCTCTCGATAATTGTCTGCATATCTACAATAATTTTGATTACTTGACATTGTTTTACTTTTATCGTTTTATTTACACATATTTACATGGTACGCTCTATTTTTACTCCACTGTCGAATCCAGTTCTGGGGTGAATTCTGGCATCGATGATATCCATTCCACCCAACTTGCTGGATCTATATTCTGTTGGCTTCTACGTAATCTTCTGATTTCATCAGCTTGCCATCTGACTTGATCGTTCAGTTGTTCATTTATTCTTTGCAGTTGTAATATGGTTCTTTGTTGATCTTCTATTCTCGCTGCCTGTTGTAAGCCTCGGTTCACACTTTCTGTCAATACTAGATGAGTGTTTGTCCACTGGGTTTGCGCATTGTTGGTTATTTGCGTCATTAATTCGCATTGTCGTCTCCATATTACCTCGATTCCTTGATCTTGATATATCCCTCGGTCTAATTCTACGATCTCTATGGGTACGTTGGCAGCTGTAAGTTGTTGAATTACTTCTATGAATGATGGTATTCTGACTTAATTCTGTCGGTTATCGTTATTCGGATCCATCTATCGATTATAATACATCATTAATTCATCTGCATTCTTTTCTGTTTGATTATTTTCTCTGACGCATTTTATACAATATTTATACATAAACATACATACTATTACTACTATTATACTACGTAATATTCTACACTATATACATCGTCTCTTTCTCATCTTATACCATTGTCTCCTGGGGATCTATACGTAATGTCCGTATATCCCCGTATCTCTCGTCTGTTATCTGGTATACATCGAATTCGTTTGACCATTCCTGTGGCGTTTCAATAATGGGCGATTCTTTTGACCAGAGTCCGCTTGTACTTGAATTTCCTATAACTTCATATTCCTCTGTTCTTTCTGCATCGTATTGTTCCAATTCGATATTGTAGTTGAATTTTTCTACTGCTGGCCATAATCTTTTCTTCTTTGGCTTCTGTTTACATTTGTTGGTGGTTCTCACTAGTTGAATTATTATTAGCATTATCACGATACTTGTTACCGCCGTTGTTAGCCAGATCATTTTTGTTGTGTAATTTGTTTCGTTGGGCTGCGCTGTTGTTGTTTCTCTTGATTTGGTTGTTTTCATTATTCTTTCTTTTGGTTGCACGTTTTTAAGCGCTTTCTGGAGTTGTAGAGCTTCATGAATTGAAAGGTGGCTGTCGTCCATGATCATTTCTTTTCGTGACGTCTTGTTACTTAGTTTTCTCTCGGGTTGCTTTGTTGTGGGCTGGTCTGTCGCGATTGACTTGAATGGTTTTCTTGTTATCGTCCCCCAATATTCATGAGTTCCTTTTTGGATGTGTACAACATATTTCCCGAGTTTTCTTTTAGTTGGGATGCGATATTTTTGATTCTTTACAGTTTTGTTTGTCTTACATTGAATTCTTTTGTTCATCGTACCATTTCCTTTGGTTTCATATACGCAGACTTTTGTGATGGGTTTCTCACCCGTGTTTTCGACCAGTATTTCCTCTTCATTTGCTGCATTCGACTCTATCTTTATTATTACCGCTTTACTCTCTCTGATTTGGCGTTGGTACGGTTCTTCTCTTGCTTCTTTTTCTGGATGCTTTGTCGTAATTGACTTTGGTAGTTTTCTTGTTACCGATTTCCAATAGTCATCTCTTCCCTTTTGAACATGTACTATGTATTTCCCGCATTTTCTTTTGGTTAGGATGCGGTATCTCCGATTTTTTATATCTTCATTTGACTGGCATTGAAATCTTTCGTTTACCGTCCCGTTCTTTTTGGTTTCGAATACACAGACTTTCGTAATGGGTTCCTTACCCGTATTTTCGATTATTATCTCTTCTCCATCTTTTGTATTCGACTCTACTTTTATTATCATTGCTTTATTTTCCCGTGCTCGACGTTGATATGGTTCTTCTTTTGGTGTTGTGGGTTTTTCTCCCAGAGTTTTGGCTACTACACAGGTTATTATTATGTTATCATTGGCACATATTATATATTCCGCATCACCTTCTATACTATCCCATTCACATTTTTTTCCTACTTTCAGGTTCATTTCCCAGCAGTCGGTATTTTGGTTCTGTACGCATACTTGTTTAATTGCTTCTGTCCCTACGTTTGCTATTCGTAGTTTGCCTATCCCTGGGTTTACTTGGATTCTTATGCTTTCATCTCCTTTTTCTGCATCTCTGCATATGTTTTCGGTGGTATGGCATGATGATGAGTTTTCAGGCTGTATTTCTATCTTTCCTGGTTTTCTTATTGAGTCGAATTGACAGCTTATGCTTGTATTTGTTGTCAGGTGTAAGCATATTCCTTTACTTGGGATTCCTTTGTCGTCTATTGTTCGTATTCTGAACGATTTCAGCTCTTTTAAAGTATCCTTGTCGGCTTCCGTTAATTTGATTGACGTGATTAGTATCATTAGTTTTTGTAGTAGGGACGGTCGGTTTCGATTTTCTCTTGGTTGTTGTATACTTTTACAATGTAGCAGTGTCCCTTGGTTTTGTTTTCTCTCATTGTTGTTTCTGTTGTCCGTTCATTTCCTCTTCTCTGTTTCTTGATGTTCGTCATTGAGTGATTCCTTTTTCTCTTGTTGTGCTGGTTTATTCTCATCTCCCGTATCTGGCCTGTTATCTTGGTCGTTTCGGTCTTCGTTATTGTTATTGCTTCCTTCCCCGTTATTATCTCCATCCCGGGTTTCCTTTGAAATGTCGTCCTCGACATTTATTGCTTCAATTATTTCTTCATAGACCTTTATTATTCTTGCTTTTAGATCGTCCATTTCCTTTATCTCTTGTTTACTCTTTTGAAATCTTATTTGTTTTCGATGCCATCTATGTATTATTGTTAGTAGCTGTTCCTTTCTGTCTCCGATTCGTATTGCTTCCATTGGGTGGTTTGTGAATTTCAGTCTTTTCCATTTCAACATTGCTTTTATCGTTTTTGGGAATGGATAGTAAGCGTATATTGTTTCTTTTAGTAAGACGTTTCTATTTCTCACCATATAATTTAAATCGAATACTTTAAGTGATGAGCCTTCATAAGTCCATTTCATTAGATTGGCTGCTGCTTCGTCTTGTTTGGCATCGATGGCTTCCCATAATGTTTGAATCGTTTTGCCCATTATTTCTCTCTCTCTTATTGTCGCATTGCTGGTTATAAATTTCACTGCACTTGCCTGTCTTAATTTTAGTGCATAATGTAGTACGTTATTTTCTCCATTATCTTTTTCTTTGAAGGATGATCCAGTCTTTAATAGTTCTCTCAGAACTGTTGTAGAGGCATCTGCTGCTACCGCGAACATTAATGGCGTTTGTCCCTCTTCATTTGGTGTGTTCGAGGTGTGTCCACATTCCTGCATGAATTGGATTATGTCTTTTATTCTTTGAATGTTTCTATGTTGTACTGCAAAATGTAGGGGTACATTCCCTTCTACATCTGCCATGGTGAAGATCATGGGTATCTTTTCTTTGATGAGATCCATTTCTGGTGGACTTCTAGCTCCTTTAGCGTAATCCATCGCGATTTTTCCCGCTTTGTTTACTATTCTCACCCATCTTTTCCCTTCTACTCATTCTGGCATTATTTCTCTGATGGCTTTTACTATTATGTCTATCTTGTCCACATTGTCCTTTGTGGAGTTTGCCATTAATTTCTGTTCATCTGGTTTAGGTTCCTCTGTTGTTTGCGTATTATTTGGTGCTGTTTCTATTTGTTGGCTTAACGTTAGTCCGTTTATACTCAGTTGCTGGGTTTGCGATCTGGTTTGCATGCCTCGATTCTCTGGTTCTTTTGTTATTTTTTTGGGTATCGCCTTGCATCTGCTTACGTTTACATATATAGGTCTGGTGAGCGGGTTGTTGACCAATTTGACCCGAGCGTTATTCTCGTTTACATATATTATTTCGTATGGTCCTTTGCCACTCCTTTGTAGTTTTCTGGCGATTCCTGAAATGATTTCTGGTGTTGCGATTATTACCCAGTCTCTGACCTGAAAGTTGTGTTCGCGTACATCTCGTTTTTTACCATGCAACTCTTTGTAGCTTTCTTGGTTAAATCTAATATTCATACCTGCCGTTTTCCAGATTTCTTGCATTCGCTCCTTGAATCCCGTTACATAATCATCAATTTCCATATATTGTGATATCGGTGGTTGGTATTCCAAGTCTATCGGCATGTTACATTCTCTGCCATACATTAGTTTGAATGGGCTCATTTTTGTTGCCGAGTGTATCGACATCCTATATGCCATAAGGCATAGATTTACATATCTATCCCAATCTTTTTGGTGTCTGCTTACATAATTTGACATCATTTCAATTAATATGCCATTGAATCGTTCGGTTTGTTCGTTTGTTTGTGGATGGTAGGGCGATGTTCTCAATTTTGCTATTCTGAAGTAATTTGTTACTTCTATGATTTCGCTTATAAAGTTGGTTCCTTGATCGGTTAGGATTTGTTTGTGTGTTCCATATCTGCAGCATATTTCTTCTACCAGAATTCTCGCTATTGTTCTGGCTTTCTGATCTGGTATTGCGAATGCTTCCGGAAATTTTGTTAGATAATCTGTCACTACCAGTATATAAATATTTCCGTCGTTGGTTTCTGGCAATGGTCCTACTACATCCATTGCAATCATCGTCATAGGTTTTGGTGGAATTGGCATTAGTTTTAGCGGTGCCTTTAGTTTATTTCCTGTGCTTTTTCTGGTTGCACATGTCAAACAATTCTTTATCCATCCTTTTACATCCTCTCCGATATTTGGCCAATAGTATTTTTGACGCAATCTTGCTTCCGTCTTTTTTGCTGACATGTGTCCTTCAAGCTTTCAAGCTTCCCGTCATGATACTGCATTAGCACTTCTTTTCGTCTACTTTCTGGTAAGCACATGAGTCGTTTCTCGCCATCCATTAATAATAACCATCCTTTCTCCATGGTATATCGATATCTGTGTTTTTCCATATACTCTTTTAATTTATTGTTGTTATCGAAGATTTTCATATCGTTGGTTTTCATAAATTCGATTATTGTCTTTAATTCTTCGTCTTCTTTCTGTTCATTTTTCAGTTTCGTGAAGTCAATGTCCACTGCTATCATCATGCAAATCCGTCTCACGTCGTGGTCCATTAGTTCCTCAAATACAAATCTTGACATGCAGTCTGCGTTGGCGTTGGCTTTTCCGGACTTGAATTTGATATATGGTGAGTATTCTTGCAGCTGCATTGCCCATCTCATTAATCTACTAGAGGGTTCTTTGTGTTGGCCTAACCACACCAATGGTTGATGATCTGTTGTAATATATATATCTCATGACCCCATAACAAATATTTGAAATGCTTGATGGCTTCTCTTTCGGTCACAGAGTAGTTCTTTTCATGCTTCTTGAATGTTCGACTGTAGTATCCGATGACTCGTTCCCTTTTCTCCTCGTCCCATTGTCCTAGGACTGCTCCAGATGCGTATCCACTTGCGTCTGTTGCCAATAAAAATGGTTTCTTAAAGTCTGGATGTACGAGTATTGGTGCTGATATTAGTTTGTCTCTGAGTGTTTCGAAGGCTGTTTGTTGCTCCTTTTCCCATATAAATGGGATATCTTTTTGGTGAGCTCCTGTATTGGTTTTGCGATAGTTGCATAATTCTTGATAAACTTCCGATAATATCCGCATAAGCCTAAGAATTCTTGCACTTGTGTGAATGTTTTTGGTACTGGGCAGTTTTTTATCTTTTCAATGTTTCTCGGGTCTGGTTCTTTACCTTTTGCCGACACGATGTGTCCTAAAAAAGTGACTTTTTCCTTGGCCCAATCACATTTTGATGGTTTTAATTTCAACTTCCATTATCGTAATCGAACGAATACGTTTCGGATATCTTTTAGATGTTACTCGAAGGTGCTAGAATAAATTTATAAATCATCAATTTATACCATACATTGTTTAATGCCGTGAGTTACAAAGTTCATACATCTCTGGAAGGAGGCTGGTGCGTTGGTTAATCCGAAAGGCATTTTCTTGAATTGGTATAGATCTTTTCCGATTGTAAAGGCAGTTTTCTCCCGGTCCTCTTCCTTGACCTTTATTTGCCAGTATCCACTTTTTAAATCTAGCGATGTAAAATAAGCTGCTCCATGTAGTGTTTGTAGCATTTCGTTTATATCTGGTAACGGGTATGTATCCCGTTTTGTTACTGCGTTGAGTCGTCGGTAATCTATACAGAATCGTTGTGTTCCGTCTTTTTTCTTTACCATGACCACTGGGAATTGCCACGGTGGGCAACTTGGTTCAATTACCCCTGCATCTAGCATCTTTTGAACTTCTTTTTCTACAACGGATTTCTGAGCTTCTGCCAATCGATATGGCCGTAGTGTTATTGGGGTATCATCTGTCAGCGGTATAGTGTGTTGCGTCACATCGCTTGTACCGAGGTCTAAATCGGATGCTGCAAATATATCTTTGAATTCCATTAGCAGTTTTTGTAGTTGTTCTTTCTCTGTTTCGCTTCGTAGCTGACTGTCGATTGTCCATAATTCCTCCTCTGTCCCCTCGGGTTTCGTAGGTGGGAGTTCAATGTCCATCATCGGTGTTAGTTTCCCCAATCTTTCGTTTTCGTAAATTACTTTGTCCATGCAACACCATTGTCTTTGCTAAGAATGGCAGAAATCCTATAGCCATCTTCCAGTTTATTTTCCTTTCTCTTTTATATATATCGAAACATGCTAACATTTGTGTTAGGATCACTCTTACGATTTGAATGATGAGTATAATTCCTAAAATTCTTGCCATCATTTGTCCGAAGATTAAGAATCTTCCTCACATGGCTTTCATTATATTTGCTGTAGCATGTTGAAAATGGTCTGGTGATAATAATAATTCGTAGTTGGGTTTTTCTCCGTAGTTGTTGCCTCCCGTTATCGTCACAATATTGGATAATATTGCTTGTCAGTAGTGGGATGTGTCACATCCAGCACATGTCACATCCAGCACAGTACCCCCCCGGCTGAGAGAAAATTTTTCTAAGTCCAAAAGTACAAAAAAAATTTAAGACAAAGACAATGACTCATTCAAGGTCATTGAAACAAAGACCATGACTCATTCAAGGTCATTGGATGACTCGTCATATTTTTTCAAGGTCATTTAAGACAAAGACAATGACTCATTCAAGGTCATTGAAACAAAGACCATGACTCATTCAAGGTCATTGGGTGACTCATCATATTTTTTCAAGGTCATTCAAAATTTCTCAATGTCATATTATTTTTAAACATTTTTAAATTTTAATTTACTACTTATTTTTATAAGTAGTATATATTTTGTAAATTTATTTTATTATTATTATTTTATAAATATTATTATTATTTGTTTTAATCAAGTCAATAATATTTTTTATTTTTAAATTATATTATTATTAAATTAAATTGTTTGTTTTAATTATTATTATTATTTTAATTAATTATTATTATTTCTTTTTTATTATTTTTATTATTATTACTTATTATTATTATTAATATTTCTAATATTATTATTTTTATTATTAATATTATTATTTTTATTTTTATTATTATTTTTATTATTATTTTTATTATTATTATTTATTATTATTATTATTATTAATATTGTTATTTTTATTATTATTATTATTAATATTATTATTTTTATTATTATTATTTTTATTATTATTATTATTATTATTATTATTTTTATTTTTATTATTATTTTTTTTTATTATTATTATTACATGTTTTAATTTTTATTAAAAGTTTTATTTATTATTCTTTTTATTATTATTATTTTTATTTATTATTATTATAAATATTATTATCATTATTTTTATTACTTTTTATTAATAATACATATATATATATATATATATATATATATTATATATATATAATAAAACAAATACATAAAAACAACTATATAAAAACATCTATTTAAAAACAACTATATATAAAAAAAAACAACTTCATAAAAAGTAAATCAATTATTAATAATACAATTAAAGAAATATCAAGTTTTATTTCACGTTTCTTCACGCTTGGCATTTGATTATGAAAATATTATAAATAAATAAAAATAAGTAAATAAAAATAAATTATAACAAATGAAAATACTAAAGAGAAATTTTCACAATTTTTATTTTTCGAATATTTACAAGTTAATAAATATCAATAACATTGTCAAATATCTCATCAAATTGCTGATTGCGAACTGCTGGATCGGTTTCAGGCATTATTATATTACCACCAACATCAAGGACATCAACCCCTCTATAATGACCATATGCAAAACTCGAGTTTTTCCCTACCCAAGCTCTCTTATCGTCATGATTATTTAATGCTATTTTAGAATTTTTAAAAGTAAACAGCTGGTGATTTCGGGTTCCTATCCTAGTTTGAGGTACCGACATAATAGTATTGTTATTATAACAATTCAAATATGATTGGTGTTTAATGTCGGTACCCGGTAATTTTACACCTTTAGCTCGCATTGTTGATTTATTTCCTAGCAAGCTATAACATTTAGGGCGCAAGAAAACCCACTCGCTATATCCTAACCCTTTACTCTCATCCTTGAACTTGCCAATAACCGAGTCAAGTCGACTAGAATATAAAAGATGAGAAGGATCATAATTTGATGTATCTAACAGATCATCCGAAATCATCGCTTTTAATAAAATTTCTAATTTTAAATTTTTTATCTCCAAAAAGAAGCTATCTGTATCACCCGCTACTAGATTGATATCACAATTATAAATATCACGATATTTTTGTAACTCAACATACTGTAACTGGTACATCCGTAGTTTAGATAAATCTAGAAGTGATTTACCGATATAACTAGGTCTATCCAAACATATTGAGTCCTTATTAAGATGAGCGGCAAAAATATCATCAGTAATCTCTATTGTTTTTCTAAATGCCGGTTTTGACGAATATGTTATTAACTTTTCAGCTGAATTACATAATCGCAAATTCATCCTCTTTTTAAGGTTCTCAACAGATTTACCATACAAACTGTTGTTATACAATTTAAATAAATCTCTATATAATTCACTAACTGCATTTGCACGCAAGTTAGTGTTTTTATCGATATAATGTTTAAAAATAGGATCTTGCTTGTATTTAATAGCTCTATGTATATGTGTAACCTTAGCCCCGAGAGAAAGATAAAGCCTGAGAAGCCTCCAATGAAGAACATAGTTCTTCTTAGGTTAATGCGTTAGCATTAACTTCTCAACTTTTGAATTTGGTGGGCACATCTTTTCCGGTCCAATCGGAAAGTCATTTAAAACATCATGTAAATTATCTGGAATCTCGATATCAACTTTCATAGTATATCCATTTGGAAGGATTTCAATATCCACAACATTCACACATTCATTCAAAACCTCATCCAAACCATCATACACCCAAGTAAAATCACCGTAAGGAAGACTTTGGCTGAGAGCCCAACCATACAGATTATTTATATCTATGTACAATAATTCTGTATCCTCCGAAGCAGCAATGTAATGTTTGTTAACAAATGTTAACCCACCTCGTATTCCACCTTCGTAAAAATTGAACATTTCCATGTCCTGTAAAAGTTTAATGGGTTCCGTTAATGTCATAAGCGCTGAAGCCCATGACATACCCGGAATGCCATAAAAGTTTAGAGGTTCAAGGCCATTGTAAACAATAGCCTTGGCACGGAATTGTTGAAAATAGTCCGCAAGGAGGAATACATCAAGTTTAAGGTAAATTAACATATAATCACGCAAAGTCCTACAGTTTTGCTGCGTTCAGATTAGTTGTGCCCTATCGTACTCATCTTCACTTACGCCCTCCCAAATTGGAGGCAACTCATAAGTAGTCTCAAGAACTTCCTCAGAAACAGCAAAATTATACAGAAAAATACCTTTACAGTCGGCTATAGAACCTTGAAAGACAGACGAAGTCAATGGAAGAGAAGTTAGCGTTTACACAGCCTTAGCTAACGAACAATTAACAAATTGCATACTGTCGATAAAGCGAACAGCCAATTTGTTAATGTGAACAATTAACGAAATAAATTTTTCTGTAGAGGTCGGTATGATATCTAAATTCCATGAAGGAAAGCGATCGAGACCATATTTTAAAATATGGTGAAGGTCATACCCTCTTAAATTATGAAAGACTATAGGTAGTAATCGATAAATCCTACGAGCTATATTAAATTTTCGGCAAGCTGCCCCTAGATAATTACCAGTAATGATTACCGGCAATGATCTCTAACCGGATTTACAATCGGTTTTTTACATAAATAACAGGTTCGACAAGATGTAAACTGTCGAACCTCACTGAAAGACATAGGCCCTATCAATTTATCACCTTCCGAATCATAGTACGGAATAACAATTTCAGTTGCAATTTCCTCAATTTTCTTAAGAAAATCAGGAATGCAATCAAGTCCGTAAAAGTAATAATATGATTTTGTGTTAGTATAATTATTAATTAATAAAAGACCTGCTGCAATAGGCATATGAATTTGATGATGTCTATCATCAGGAGGTAAAACCGATTCAAAATCGGCATAAATCACAAAAGGTGGGGTGATATGTTTAGAATAATTTAGGAATTCTAAATTTTAATTTTCGGGGAGCGTGTATAGGGTTGTGCCAGTCTGATTTTTGGCGCATAATGCAACATGTGTATTGAATGCATTATCTAATCTAAACCCATTAAGGCAATGTGGACACCAACGACGTCTAATTTGAATGTTACAGTCAGAGTTTTGATGGCAATTTATTAACCAGTTGATATTGGTCACAGCGGTATAATGATATCTATCATTATTTTCAAGTAATAATAAATAAATAGGGTTTCCGTCAGTGACTTTGCTTCTATGGATCAAACTTAAATGAGGATGGTGAAAGACATAATTATCTGGAACCTCATCATTTATAACAGTTGGTGTGTACAAAAACACATTTATTGCTAATTTTAAAGTCGAATTTTTCTTTTCGAACTTTGGGATGTTTACTAATTTCATGGGACAATCCGTGATCTCACCGTATTCTAATTCGTCTAAAAACTCTGTATATTTAGAGACTCTTTGGGGGTTTTCACCAATTATATCTTTCTTTAATAAATAAAGAATAGAGTAAAGGAAGCACTTGTCGTCATTGTTTTTTATATTTACTATAGCTCCTTTATTTTTCAATGCAGAAGGGGTTTTAATATATTTATGTCCAGACAAACGAATAATAGGAGCATATTTTGTTAAAATAAAGTGAATTTCCATAATATTAATAACACGCCATCCACTGCCTAAATGGGTGAATTGTTCTATTTTTTCATTAAGCTTATTAACCCCTTCGCTTAAAAAGTTATCTGAAAATGTCTCCGCATTATTCGAAAATAATTGTCACGGATCTCGCCATCTTTTTCAAATTTAATTAATATCGCGAATTGAATTTTAACGCTCCCCATTTTATTTATCTCAAAAATTAATTTATTACTGATTTGCTCAGTTAAAGTTACTGTAATTAGTTGCGCGTTAGATATATCAAAACGTAAAGTTTTGATAGCGCCATTTAAATTTACTGAAATGTTCGGCTCATTCTCTAATACAGAACCTCCGAATTGTATAATATTATTTTCATTATTTATAGTAGGTGTAGTATTTTCATTAATTATAATAGGTATATTATTTATAATATTTTCATTATTTATAGTATTTTCATTATTTATAATAGGTATATTATTTATAATATTTTCATTATTTTTAGTATTTTCATTATTTATATTATTTATATTATTTACATTATTTATAATATTAGAGTCATCATCATCACTGATTTCGATGACATCTTTTTTAATTATTTTATTTGGGATATTAATTTCAATAGGTGCAGCAGGTCTTTTATTCTTTTTATTTGATGTTTTTTTATTTTGTAGTATATTCAAAATATCGACGTTATTTTTATTAATTTTCTTAAACATATTTATTTTACTCGACTTGAAAGAATTTAAATGATGTTCCCTATAAAATTCTTTATATTTAATGTTCTGGGATGTTTTGCATATGGCGCAGATAAAAAATTTGATGCCATTAAATCTATGGCGGTAATATTTTTTCATTTCTTCATGGCAACTTTCATTATGTTGCAATGATGAGATGCAATATCTCGGATAAAAAGTGCCTAATAAAAATATTAAATTAAAAACCTATATAAAGTAACTAATAAATCTAACTATGATATAAAATATCTAATAATTCTAACAAATAAACCTATATAAAGTAACTAATAATATTTACATGCTCACTGCAAACTATTTAATAAAATATCTAATAATTCTAACAAATAAAACCTTAAATACAATAATATTTGCATGCTCACTGCAAACTATTAAATATGATATAAAATAATTCTAATAAATAAAACCTTAAATACAATAATATTTGCATGCTCACTGCAAACTATTAAATATGATATAAAATATCTATTAAAATAATTCCTATATAATTCATATATAATTCAATTACGTAAGATCTATAATAAAAAATGCCTATATAATTCAAAAACTATTTGTTCAACTATATTTGTTTATAATTTATTATGTTAATATATGTTTCAGTAATAATACTTTTTTTACATATATTATAAATTAATGATACTTGAAGTATTATTAAAATAATACTTTAAATTTCATCAATTTAAAAATATATTTATCATAAAACTTTTGAAATAAATAGATCCTTATTATAAATTTATTATAAATTATTGATATTTGATGTATTATTTTAATAATACTTCAAATATCATTAACTTAATTTCGATAAATAAAAATAAATAAAAAACTAACATTTATCTCCTGATTCCAACGAATCATCATCCTTTATAGAAGAGAGGTCCTCCATATCTTCCCAGTAACGAGGGCATCTCCAAAAACGGTGGCATTATGATGAGCATTTTCTTCCCCAGAAATGGGGGGCATCTCCAAAAACGGTGGCATTATGATGAGAATTGTCTTCCTCAGAAACGATGGCATTATGATGAGCATCTGCATCCAAATCAACTAAAATGTTTTTTTTTAAATATATAATAAAATTAAATTAAAATTTACCATCTTCGATAATATCGTCTTCGCTATCGCTGATAACAATTGTATTTTCGATTAAAATAACTTCTAAAATAATTTATAAATAAAACATATATAAAATTAAAATTTACCATCATCTTCGATAATAATAACATCATTTTCACGATCTAACTGATCTTGTATTTCTGTTAATGTATACCAATCTAGAAAAATATAATAAAATTAAAAATTAATAAAAATCCTTACCAGTTTCATTCTCGAGAATACTTCTTAAAATATTATTGTTCATTTTTTGAAACTTTTTGAAAATAGCGCTTCAGAAATTTTTGAAATAATTGTGACAAATTCTACATTTGTCAATGTTTATAAAGAGAATAATATTTTCAGAATTTAGCCAATCACATTTTAGCAATACACACATATAGGTGAGAGATTTCTACGCATGCAATCTATACCGTGTAGGCATGCTTTCTTTGTAAAACACATGCAGTCTACACTGTGACTGCATGCGTTCTTTGTAAATCACATACATAATTTTGTTTGTATGTGTTTTCTTAATTCTGTTTTAAGTGTGTGCATGCGTTCTTTGTAAATCACATACATTGAGTTTGTATGTGTTTTCTTTATTCAGTCTTCAGTGTGTATGCATGCACTTATCATGTGATGATCACGCACTTATCATGCACTGTCTTTGTGATCACGCACTTATCATGCATAGTCTTTGTGATAATGCATTAGCTTATTAACAATAATTAAACACTTAATAATAATATTTATAATAATAATAATAATAAAAATAATATTAATAATAATAATAAAAATAATAATAATAATTATAATAATAATAATATTTATAAAAATAATAATAATAATAATAATAATAATAAAAATAATAATAATAAATAAAAATATTAATAGTTAAAACATAAAATAAAACATAACAATAACAATAAACATTAATACATTTATTAATCATCAAATCTCTTGGATAATAACCAAGCTAAACAATGTTGACCACATGTTAAGGTCCATGGTTTTTGATACATAGTTTTATTATAGACAATAGGTTTACCCATTGTTTGCAGTTTCGAAACCATTAAAGCCGGATAATAGAAACCCATAGGATCAAATACAAATATCTTGCTAGGTTTCATATATATTGCTAACCAATGTTCTCCACCGAGATGAGATGATTGAGTATTGACGATTATGGGTTGATTATTACGTAAATATGGAATTTTATCAAGAGAAAAAACCCTTAAAAATTCATGTCCTAGTATTTGTTTTCCAATTCGATAGACCTGAACAGAACTACATCATAATATTAATAATACATTTAAAAACTTACTCCATGACAAATTATCATAAATTATCTATACATTTATACCACTCAAACCAACATTTTCAAACCAATAATGTTCGTTCAAACCAATAATGTTTGAAATCTGTTCAAACCAATACTGTTCTGTTTGCAGTTATTTGAACCTCATTTTCAAATACGCCATATATTACAGCATGTACCGGTTCAGTTGTAGCTTTAGCAAACTTTATATCTAATCGTAAATTTCCATTTTGAGGTAATTGACTCTGATTTAAATCGAAATCAGGTGCCAAAACAAATGTAAAGAATGGATATTTGCTTTTTAAATCTTCAAGAGTTATACCACAATTAAGGTTTTATCCAAATAACCCATATTTCTAACTATACTCTGCATATATGTAGCACAATAATTATCATTATCGAAATCTTGAGTATATGTTTCTCTATAATCACTATTTTTCGATAAAGTTAGCGATGTTACACCAAAGTTTTTGAAAATTGAGCTCGATGTTAAGTATGATCCATTATATTGAGATTCACTTTGAAATGTTACCAATATAAAGTTGGGCATTCTTCTATCTCCAAATATTTGTTCCTTATAGAAAGAAGCTGAACCTTTAGCAATAGCAAATTGAACAATTTCCTTTGTTTTCAATGGATATATTGCATGCTTAGAATTAAGCCCCAGTTGATGACCGGCTAATACAGAATGCTCAATCCGAACTCTTCTCACCAATAATTTTGCATCAACTAATTGAAGAATTGGTGCTGTGTTAGTACTTGTTAATGATAATGCCGAATCAGATCTTTTCAATCTAATGTGTACATTAACACCTGGGAGTAAATATTTCGGTTGATCCATAAAATCGAGTTGTAATGATGAGCACATGGTAAATAATTTCGATCCTTTAATCCACTTTTTCCTATCTTCATCACTACCATAACCCATAGGAGTTAAACATGTATTTTTAGTATCGCTATTGTAATTTATAATAGTTTCTATTAGAGCTTTGTGAATATATGTACTGTTACCACCCTCAATCTTGATATTATTAAATCCGAGAACTGCATCTTTAAAAAGTGTATGAAACAAGAAATTGTTGGGTATTACATCACTAAGTTCACCCAACGGTTTTCTATCTTTATCTACAACTTTTATCTGAACAGTTAACAATGTATCATTCAAATCTAGATATTCAGTTTGGGAACCGTTAATATAAAATTCAATATCAGTTCTACTATCCATAATAGAATTCATCGGGAATACATCTTCAAAGGCCCCCATTTCAATTACTGCTTGGAGAGATGGTCTATCAAATAAACACAATTCAGATTTACCACAAATCATTTTTGAAATATAGTTCCATGTCCTTTCATTCGTTTGTTTATATGTTTATGATGTCTTTTACGTTTTGGAATCGGTGCCGGTGCTGGTTCCTGTTTTTGAAACATACCAGCAACACTAGGTAGAACTTTCCCTAACTCGGATAATGCATTTGATTTCAGCGATGGTAATATTTTCTGCTCATTCATTATCACATCTTTAGCAGTTTTCATACCAAAACTAATTATTTCCTGCACTGAGGCTTTTAAAATACAACCCAATGTGTGTTAACGTGTTTGCTAGTGGCAAAATAGTCATATTAGGGGTGCGAAATCTAGAGTACAAAAATATTGTTTGTGACATACAAAATGAAATCACCGGATTGGTCGATATCTGATTGGCTAGTGATTGATTAAAACAAATTGCTTATTAATTTTATTTCATTTTTAAAATGGAAAATACACTGCAGATGACGAGCACAAAATTAACCAAGAAAGAAATCGAAAACTACGGTAAATTTATTATTTATTATTTATTAATATTATTATCTTTGTTTCCAGATAAATATCAGGCCGTATTACTAGAACGGTTATTCTTTTTCTATCCTCAACTCCGAGCAATAGTCAAAGACCAGCCAGAATCAATAATTCCAGATTTGGTGTATGGAACCACCAACATATGGATTTTCAACATAATAGATCAAGCTCTATGGGATATTAAGCTGGGATACCGAAGACCGAAGGAGATGGAACCCGAATATCCTTGTATTCTGGGTTGTAGCTGCTGCGATTTCCGATACCAGCGCTATGTGGAATGGTGCCTGGCGAAATCTGTTAGGAATTCATCAAAATACCAATTGTTCAGAAAATAAATGTTTTGGATTTTAATTTTGTTTGTTTTGTTTTGGTAGTTTTATTTTGGTGTTGGTAATAATATTAATAAATGTTTTTGTATTTTATTTTTGTTTGTTTTGTTTTGGTAGTTTTATTTTGGTAGCGGTAATAATAATAATAATTAAAGATTTTATAAGTATTAATAAAATTTTTATAAGAATAAGTATATTAATAATAATAATGATAATAATTTTAGTAGTATAGTAATAATAATAATAATAATAATAATAATAACTCGTAATAATAAAACATGAGATATTAATAATAATAACTCATAATAATAAAACACGTGATATTAATAATACATTTTATATAGATGATATGTGTAAAATCATATATGTAAACTCAATGGGTTAATTTACATACAGTTTTCCAGTCACGCACTTATCTTGCAATTATCATGCACTTATCATGCATTGTCTTTGTGATCATGCATGATTCTGATTGGTTAATCATTATCTGTCAAGGGTATAAAAGTGCGTCACCACCTTATAAAGATTATAAATCAAACATTACCAAGAAAATAAGTGCCCAACCAGTTCAGATGTTCCACAATTATAAAATGTATTTTTTAAAGGAGCCTATCAATACGCAATTGGCAAATCCAGTTAAACTCAATAAAACTCAATTTCAATCTCTTGCTGGGACTCTCTCAATGTTAGATATCAAGGATATTGATAATACATTCAAAAAGATCAATTCCAATTTAAAATGCAATGAAAATGCTTTCTTCACGAGTCAATATACCAGATATTATGATGCATTTACAGAAATTGGATTCAAAGAACAGGAAAACTGGTATATAACAATAACAATCCAAGGATATAAAGCTGATCAAAACGATGTGCTTTCTCCAATCTGGAAAATTGTTACTGCTAGACTTTCACAGTTATTTTAATGTATAGTGTTTAGTGTTTAATAAATGTATTTATGTTTTCTTTGTTATTCTATAAACAAAATTATAAGTAGTTTTAAAATAGTTTTAAAAATGATGTCTGAAAAAGGTAAAATATAAAATATAAAATAATTAATTAATTTCGTTTAGAATATTTAATAAACTTTTTGTTTGATAAACTCGAAGAAATAAGCGGTATAGAAATTAGAGATATGTTGACTCTAGTTGAAGCATTGAGTAAAGAAGATTCAAGTTGTGATTCTGGATGTCAGAGTGATGATACTGAAATTGTTAATGATGGAGAAATTAATACTGAAATTATTAATGATTCTGAAGAAATTATTGATGATACACTTATTAATGATGAAGAAAATATTAATGATACTGAAGATACTACCGAAATTACTAAAGATGAGCCGACCGAATTTAAGAATTGTATTGACCATGTTATAGAAAATATTATGATAGAATATTGTGGTGATGAAGACTGTCCGTGTAATAATCAATAAATCTTTAAAAATGTAGTTTTTTATTAATAATAATAATAACAAAGAAATATTTTTTAAAATCTACGATAAACTTTGTTACATAAATATAAAACAGATGCTCCAGTGATTAGTTTTAATAAAAATTTGCAATTTTCGATATAAATATCAGAGCGTTTGGCTTCTGCTGCAACTTGAATAATCGCTGTCCATCCACCGTTTGTTACTACCCACGGGTCAATTTTTGTTTCTATTACCTAAATAATGATAAATTAATAACAATATAAAGTAATTTACCTCTATAGACCATTCGAAATAATTTTCATAGTCGGATCCAGATTTTAATATCATGTGTTTCATATACATTAATCCTTCTATTATTCGCATCCATTTATTATTTTCATCGAACATGTAACTAAATAATGATTGGAATGCTTTCTTTCTCTCCAATGTTGGCAAATTGAGAATTTTTTCATAATCAAATGGTATGTCTTCAACGATTTTCTCGGTACGGTTTACCATAAATTTCATGTTTTTAATGATTTCATCTTCTTCACTATTATTAGAGACCAGCTCATTCAATAAAGTTATAAAAAATTTAGTTTCTGACATTTTATAAAAATATTTGAAAGTGTAAGCTTATTTATACTATATTCGACCAATCAGAATCATGCAATACTAAGAAAATATGTAAAAATATATAATGGAAATGGCAATGATGATTTGTTGGCATTGTTATCTTCTTTCAAGCTGTTGCCGCCACTGTTAACTGGGTGTTGTAATTTCATTATACGATTGAACTGATCAAATGTTTTATTAGAATAAAATTTTATACTATATTGAACTTGATTCATCATTTTTTCATTAAGTTTACTATTTTATTTCAATTCTAATATTGATTTTCTTAATTCATTTTTGATAGTATCAATGGTCTTATTTAGATATATAATATCATCATATAAGTCGTTTTTAGCTCTTTTTAAAGTCTCATATGTATGTTCAAATCGGAATTTTAAATTACTTATTCTTTCAGATAATCTTTTGACTGGAGTTTTCAAATATCTAGGCCCATCTATCATATACAAAATATCCATCAATACTGCTGTATCAGGACATACACATCTTGTTGAATTTTTACCTTGAACGGTTACAACAATTGAGTTGACCATATTAAAAACTAATAATATTATTAAAATTTCTTTAATCATTTTCAAAACAATATAAATTAATATTTATTGTTTATAGCTAAAGATTTGTATGTGTGTGTGTCTAAATTAGTATAAAAGTAATTGTTATTTCAATTTTTTATCATTATAATGGATGTACCGAGCGCAGTTCAAGCTATGAATGAAATTAAACATTATGGTAATTAATAATTACTAATATTATTATTACTTGTTTTTTAGATGATTATTTTAAAGTTATTAAAGAACGTCTGCAATTCTATTATCCAGAAATACATGGAATCATGGATAAGCCACCATCAATAATTCCAGACTTGATATTCAATCATACATCAATATGGATATTTACTGTAATCGATGAGTTCCTATGGGATATCGAACAAAACAATTTGTCAAAAGATATGGAACCCGAATACCCCTGTGGTGATGGATGTCATTGCTGCGCTGCCCGATATCGGAAGTATGTGGAATGGGCTTTGAATAAAGCTCTTCGACAATACTACTATAGTAGAATTTGTTGTATATGTCTTGGTTTTCATTATATAGTAATAATGTTAATAATAATAATAATAATTATAATAATAATAATATTAATAATAATAAAATTAATAATAATAATAATATTAATAATAATATTAATAATAATAATAATAATAAAATAAATTTACAAATTATATACTACTTACAAAAATAAGTAGTAAATTAAAATTTAAAAATGTTTAAAAATAATATGACCTTGAGAAATTTTGAATGACCTTGAAAAAATATGATGAGTCATCCAATGACATTGAATGAGTCCTGGTCTTTGTTTCAATGACCTTGAAAAAATACAATGCGTCATCCAATGACCTTGAATGAGTCATGGTCTTTGTTTAAATGACCTTGAATGAGTCATTGTCTTTGTCTTAAAAATAAATAATTAAATAAATTTGACAACGAATTTATTTAATTATTTATTTATAAATCATGCTGCAGCTGTTCCAATATTCAAAAGGTTTATGAAGGTTTATAACTCCCTCAAAAGAAAGGGACTAGACATTAGTTTTCTTGAGACTTGTTTAGAAGAAAAGATGATTCCTTCGTTCATTTTTAAAATGAAACTAAGTGATTGTCTTTCCAGTAAAGATGTCCAATTAATACATAGAAGAATGCTAAGAAGAATGTTGGAATCAGAGAAAATAAGGAGAACTTCCATTGATAAAAAACTAACAAATATTGGATTAATGTTAAATAATGCTACGAATGAGTTTTGTTTATAAGTATGTGTAGAATGGTGTATCAAAAATTCGATTGTGCTAATAAAATCTAAAGAGGATGCTCATATTAAAAAATTGACTAATTTGAGAAAAATATTTGGGATTTCTAAATTTAGTGTGGAGAATACTGTGATAAATTTGAGTAAAATAGTTTTAAATGATGATGAAGAGCGTGTTTTAAAATTTGGTCCAAATCACTGTATTAAGAATCGCTTGGATGAAACAAAATTGTGTGCAAAAATTGAAAGTTTATATTTTCATATAGCCCGATCGATAAAAGGCATTAATGGTAATTATGTGAAGAGCTCGTTAAGTGCAAGTACGATGGAGTATATCGATAAAAACAAAAAGCAGAATATTAGGGATTTTATGACTTTAAAAACCTTAGCTAAAAAAATATAAATATCTGTAAGTTTGACAAAGGAAATGGGATAGTTATTCTTGACCATGATGTGTATGTAAATAAGTTGAATGATTTGTTAAATTCTCCTCAGTTTGTGAAATTGCCAAAGGGTCGGAAGAATGGAAAATTGCCTCCTCTTAAGGATGAAGAGTTTGTGCAAAAAAATGTTAAATGGTTTTATTGAGAAGAAGCTTATTGATGAAGAGGTAGGTAAGTCTATTCGTCCAATAGGATCGCAGCCAGCAAAACTATATGGGCTACCAAAAATCCATAAAGATGGTGTACCTATGAGACCAGTTTTGTCGATGGTTGGTACTGCCCAGTAAAAAATAGCAAAGATTTTAGATGGATTATTAAAACCGTTAATGCGATCAGAGTTTGAATGTAAGGATAGCTTTGAGTTTGTGTCTTGTATTGCAAAGCTACAAAAACGAAGTATGAATGATGTTATGGTTTCGTTTGATGTTTGTAGTTTGTTTACGAATGTACCACTGGTTGAGACGATTGACTTATGCTGTGCGTTGTGGAATGAAAATGATTCGGAACATCACATTTTGGATAGAAGGGCATTTCGTAAACTTCTTGAATTTGCTACTTCAAATGTCAATTTTCTTTTCAATGATGAATGGTATCAACAAATAGATGGAGTCGCTATGGGTTCCCCTTTAGCACCAACGATGGCATCAATATTTTTGGCTAGTTTGGAAAAGAAAATTGCTTCTTTCCAATTTGAAAAACCCTTTGTTTATAAAAGGTATGTGGATGATATTTTTCTTATATTTGAAAACCAGAAACATGTAGAACCGTTTTTGTATTTTATGAACAGTTTACATAAAAACATTGTATTCACATGTGAAACGGAGAGAAAGTCATCAATTGCGTTTTTAGATTTGTTAATTCAACGCAAAGATAAACAGTATGAGACAGAGATTTATAGAAAACCAACTGATACTGGTCTTTATACTTCTCCAGAAAGCTTTTGTGAATTTAAGTATAAGAGAAATATGGTGAAAGGATTGATTTATCGTTCATGGGCTTTATCTTCTACTTTTGCTAATTCGGTAAAAAGTGTTGATAAATTGGTTGAGTTGTTGATAAAGAATGAGTATTCTAAATCATTTTTATTGTTGATGATAAAAGAGACTGTTGATAAATTGATTAAAAATCCTAAGGATCCGTGTTTTGGAAAGTCTGAATGTAATTTGTCGGATGGGTGTGAATTGAGTGTTGGTCTGGATGATGGTAAAAATGGATATAAAAAAAATTGAGCCTAAATATGTGTTAGTATTGCCGTACTCTGAAGGCTTTACAAATTATAAAAGGAAGTTAAGTAAACAGATGGGAAATTTAGAGTATAAGATCGTCTCTAATTCGTGTAAGGTACGCAATATGTTTATTAATAAATCAAAAACTCCGGTTGGATTGTGTTCTGATCTCGTTTATCAATTTACATGTAATGGGTGTAATGCCACATACATTGGAGAGACTTCCCGTCATCTCTGTACTCGAGTTCTAGAGCATTGTCGATTGAAGGGTTTGACCAATATTAGTGAACACAATAGAGGCTGTAAAAGTGATATAGGAATGTCTGATTTTAGAATTTTGTTCAGAAGTTTTAATAATTATTGGGAACGCGTGATATGTGAAGCATTGCTGATAAGGTCATTGGATCCAAAGATTAATGTGCAAAGTGATGTGACTACGAATATTTTGAATGTTTTTAAATAGTTAACGTATGTTAAATCATGTTTGTTTTTTTAAAATTATTAAAATAATTGAAAATTTTAAATTACATTAATTTTTAAAAATTAAAATATAAATGAAAATTTTAAAATTTTAAATTAATTAAAAGTGAATTAAATATATTTTTAAAAATATTTATTTATTTATTAAAAAAAAAATTTTAATTAATAAAAAATAATTTGTTTAAATTAAATGTTAATTCATAATATTTTTAGTTGGTTTTGAGTACCTGAAGATGATAGCTGTGCTATCGAAATATATCGTACGAAAGGTTTTTTATTGGCGTTATCTTTTAATTATTATAATTGTTATTATTAATATTATAATTTTATTATTAATATGATTAATAATATGATTAATTTGTATGATTATTTATTTTTCTTATTATTATTTTTTCTTCTTCTTCTTATTATTTTTATTATTATTATTGTCAAGGTCATTGGATGACTCATCATATTTTTTCAAGGTCATTGGATGACTCATCATATTTTTTCAAGGTCATTAAAAGTAGGTCAAGGTCATTGGATGACTCATTATATTTTTTCAAGGTCATTGGATGACTAATCATATTTTTTCAAGGTCAATCAAAAATTTTCAAGGTCATAGTATTTTTTGACATTTTTTAATATAAATTTACTACTTATTTTTATAAGTTTTTTTTTAAATATTATTATTTTTACTATTATTATTACAAGTTAATATAATTTACTACTTATTTTTATAAGTAATGTTTTAATATCTTTTAATTTTATTTTTATTATTATTATTTTCAAGGTCATTGGATGAGTCATAATATTTTTTTTCAAGGTCATTTAAAAGTAGGTCAAGGTCATAGTATTTTTAAACATTTTTAATTTTAATATACTACTTATTTTTTATAAGTAGTGTTTTAATGTTTTTTAATTTTTATTCTATTATTATTATTATTATTATTATTATCTTATAAGTAGTGTTATGATTACAAATTATGATTACAAGTTTTATTAATTATAATTTTCATTATTATTTTATATAAATTTTCAACAAAGTATATAAAATTAATATTGAATAGAAAAAGTTTGTTCAATTGTGGTTCATAGTAGACAGGGATAGAACAATTGTAAATGTTTGTAAAAAGTTAAAGAAAAATTCTATATTTTTAAGAAAATATGTGCAAATAAATATCAAAACTAATTATGGCTCAAATGTGTGTGTTAAACCATCGATATGTTACAGTGTTTATGGAAAACTTTAATGAAAATATGTGTTATTTTTCTAGAATTTATGAAATATGTATTTTATGGCTAATAATGTGTATGTGTTAAATCATAAAAATAGTTCAATATTTATGTAAAGTTTGAGATTGTTAAGAAAATGTATATAATTTATGATACACACGTGTTTTTGATTGAAATATGTGTGTTTGTTTTACCGATATAAGAAAAACTATGGACAATTTTTAAGAAAATACACGTAATTTATGATTATCATGGGATTAGAATTTGATTAAAGTTGTGAGAAAGTTGTTAAATTTGAAATAAAACTGATTAATTTGTAAATAATGTTATTACTTTGAAGAAATTTTAAAATAAGACCTTCAGCAAATTGGTAAGAAAATAGTAGTTATTGAGTAATAATTAAAATTACCAAAGCTTTATAATTTTTGACAAGTCTTGATAGATCTTTAATAAAATTTGTTAGTACTTTGAAATAAGAATTTAAAAAACAAAAGTTTCAACACAGTAGCAAATTGTAAAGAAAATAGTACTTATCAGTTAATTAAATTAACTAAGTTGTAAAATAATTGAAAAAATTTGTTAAATTTTTTAAAGTATACGCGCGCGCGGTTATTGTTTTTAATAACTATTCTTCCGCGCATAAGTACCCATCAAAAAATATATATCCCTTTTTAAATATAATTAACCGATGAAATCTACTTAATTGTTAATAATTTTTAATTTAATATAATAGTAATTAATCCACTCTTAAAGTACAATTGATTTTCAGTAAATATTTTCATCTTTTAAGTATATTTGTTGATCAGTGAATAATTCAGACTCCGTTTATTTCAAGTATTTCATAATATTTCATTGATATTTCATCTCATCATTGTGAAATTTTACCGACTAATTTATTATAAGCAATTCTCGATTCACTGAATATTTGTTAGCTTCAATTCATATTTTCTCATTTTAATGATTGCTTTCATCTTTAATGAATATTTTCTCTCTTCAATTAATGTTTTCCTTATTCAATGAATGTTTTTTTCCTCTTCAACGAATATTTTTCTCTTCAATGAATATTTTCCTTTTCGATGTATATTTTCTCCATTCAAAGTATATTACCCTTGTAAGTTTTTAATATATCAATTGATATTTCATCTATTTAGTAGATATCTTTAGCTATCCCACTTTTTCAGTAATTTCAACGATTTTAGTCACTTAATGTACTCTCTCACCAATATTACTTCTTCACTGAAAACTTTCTTTATAGAATATAATCTCTACTAATTAAAATTCCATTTGTTGACTTGTTATTTTCAATGAAACCCCAAAGGATACCAATCACGGACGGATCAATTCCTATTATACCCAATAATCAAAGGATTAAAACAAGAAAAACGGATCGTTCAATTCCTCAGAACTCTAGAAAATCAAATCGAAAGTCAATAGAAAAGGAAACACCCATCAAGGAAACAATATTAAAATAATCATGAATGATCTTTATAAACCCTACAAAATAACAAAAAGAACCGAAAATCGAGAACAAAAAGCCAAAATTGATAACTGAAAAGAATAAACTCAGACCAACCTCAAAGAATCATGAATAATCCCGAACCGATCAATTGTCATAAAACAATCGAGACTAGATAATATGACAAAGGGTCAGCTATCCACAGAATCCAATTGAACACCAGTTCAAGATGCAAAGAAACAATCAACAAACGAAAGTTAGAATGTCAATTTACAACTCAAAACCCTAAATAAACCAGCAAAAAAGGAGTCTTGAACTAAACATTCTATCTATTCTTATCTGAGATTCACTAAGCCTGCCAATCTTCCAAACAATCGGCATCTAATGAAGTCAATTCCCCAAACTAAACAAAATCTCAAAGTCAAATCGCACAACAGATATCGAATCGTCAAAATATCAGAACCTGCTGAAGAAAGTAATCAATCAGAAACCAAGAAACTCAAGGCATCAACGAGACGAATACCCAAGTGACAGAATATTGAACTCATGATACACAATGAACTAATGATTCTTAGACTATTAACTATTCTTTATGTGTGATCACGACTGGACTGTATGTCCTCTTTCACTTCATCTTGTAATCCGTATATTGATGTATACTGTATGATTATTTTTATGCATGTGGGTTTTAAGGTCATGACCATGTAACTCGTAGACCCAATTGAATGGAAAATGTAAACTTTGCATAGTTCATAGCTTAGATCTTTTAGAAATTGCGGGTCGCAATTTTACGGGCCCCGGAGTGTTTTATGTTGGGCCAGCAAACAAATAGCCTTGAGAATTGTTTAAATGCATCAGTAATACAGCACGAAAACCCAGCACCAAGATAACTTAAAATACAATATACAACACCAACTAAACACTTTAAAATCTGAGAGAATATAAATAAATATAAAATCAAAAACATAAAAATTAAAATAAAATAAATACAAAATGCATCAAGAACCGCACGAAATTTACATAAAAAATAACATAATAACAAGAAAATTCGACCGTAAAATGACCATTTATATAAAATTAAAAATTAATGAATTAAATGAATAAAAATAAAATATTTTTGGATGAATAAATTTAATTAAAAATGTTAAAAATAAATTACCAATTTAAATTTAGAAATAAATAAAAATTTAATTTAGATAACATAAATAATTTCAAAGTCGAATTTTGTTTAAACGCAGTAAAACTAACACGCAAGGTTAAGGCCAAATTATAGGTATAAATACCGATGTGTTTTCACAAATTTTCAGTCTTATTTTTCAGAGGAAAAATTTCATTATAGAACTGTATAACTGGTTGTATAACTGGTTGAGAGCCGTGCATTCAGGTAATTAACACGGGTAAGTGTTTTGCCTGAACACGATCACTCTCAACTGGTGCAATATTATAAATTGATTTTTTCGAAGGGAATTGATGGGTAATTTTTCAATTGAATTTATGTATGACTTTTCAGATCGAATTGATGGATGACTTTTGTTTTTTCAAATTGAATTTATGGATAATTTTGTTTTTCCAATTGAATTATGGATGATTTTTTGAATCAAATTTGTGGGTAATTTTTCAATTGAATTTATGGATGATTTTTCAGATTAAATTTATAGATAATTTTGTTTTTCCAATTGAATTTATAGATGATTTATCGAATTAAATTTATGGGATTTTCGAAGTAAATTTTATGGAATGGATACAATGAATTTCAAATGTATGTAGCCGATGTAATATGCTGAATAAATATTTTATATCTACAGCCTTAGTGCATCGAAACTTTTATTCCAAATGCTATGGTAAAATATTATTTGTTATTTTCCGGCCCACAGCCAACACATAACGCAAGAAAGCAAAATCTACATAGTACAGATGCATGTAAGTGCGTGGAAAATCGCCAATGATGTGTACCCGTGAAGGCTCAGCGTGCGGAACGCAGCAGTTGGAACGTCAATATTATCCGTACATAGGGGAAATTGGAGGGTAAATGAGTAGTTTATTGGCTGCTCCTTCACCATCCGTTTTCTGTAAAATTGACATAAATTTTTAACAACAATCGGCTCAAAATCTCTAACACCGAGTAGTCCAGTGGGCACTCATTAACTATGAAATGAACATAAATAGATCTTAAGGACAAAAAGAGGGAATGGGTAGCGGGGAAAATTGCGAAATCGTTGCAACAGTTAAAATGAATAGCCATCGGAAAAAGATTAATCCGGACGACCAAAATCATGAAAAATAATGTTTTTAATAAGAATTAAATAAATTTAATTTGAGTTGAGGCGGAAAATATGGGCGGGACGCTGCTCAAATTTTCCGAGTCAATGAAAATACTTTGTCGAAAACGGTAGAATAGGGATGAACCGTAAAATAAGGGCGGAACGCTGCTAAAATTTTCTAATTTACAAAGATACTTTATCGAAAACCGAAAAATATAAATGGACTACGGCTAATGTTGTATATCAATAAACAATTTTTAACGCTGAGGAATAAGGACGGATCCCTACAAAATCTTAATAATGGTAGCGATAGTGATAAGGGTAATGGTAATTATAATAATAATAATATTGATAATAATAATAATAATAATAATAATAATAATAATAATAATAATAATAATAATAATAATAATAATAATAATAATAATAATAATAATAATAATGGTAATAATAATAATAATCATGGTATTTGTAGTAATGATTGATAATAATTATGATAACAATAATAATAATAGTAATACTCATAGTAACAATAACAATAAATATAATGGTAGTTATAGCTATAAAAATATTAATAAAGGTATTAGTAGTAACAATTAATAAGGGTAATACATGTAATAGCAACAATGATAATGCTAGTAATATTAATGGGAAACATTGTAGTGATAATAGGGATAAGGGTGAAAGATATAATGTGGGTGTATTTGACATAACAAAGGGTGTACAGGGCAAAGAAGAGTCTTCGACATGGACAACAAGAAGAGGGACTATGAGAATGGACATAACAATGAATGATATGAGAGTATAGGTTAACATTTGAAGGAGATAGGAGAATAATGGGACCTAAGAATCAAAAGCGAGCACAGGTCTTCTATCGACAGCTCGTGAACCCGAGGGTTGTCCGAGCAATTACAGTACTAGCGATAATACTCAATTTTTGCGGACAATCCACCACTTGAACACATTACCAACGTTGCCTAGCAACGGGTGCCAAGTGGCGATTAGCATCATTTTGTATGGCGTTACTGGGGCAACCATGAAGATAAGCAAATAACGAAACCCTGTAACCCACCACTATTTATGCGGTGCAAGCCATAGAGAAAACCCTTCCTCCCGAGCCCACACCCAGGATAGGACGGAGTGACATAAGTGGAGTGACTACAATTGCTTTTTAATAAACCGTGATTTTTAATTTGTACATTGTTCAACTCCCAATATTATGAGTCTTATGATTATGTTTATGACTTATTAGGTAATTTAATTATTCGATTTAGGAGATTCTAATTATTTGAAGTAATGTACAAATTCTTCTTTTGTAATTATTTTAAATCAATTTAGGAAACTCTAATTATTTGAAGTAATGTATAAATTTTTCTTTTGTAATTATTTTAAATCAAATTAGTAGTGTATGAATTTTTTCTTTTTAATTAATTTAAATCATTTTAGGAAATCCTAATCATTTGAATTAGTTTATGAAATTTTAGTTATTTTGAATCCGTTTTAGAGAACTTCAACTTATTTAAATTATTTTAGGAAATTATTAGGCATTCCAACTTATGTGGGTTATTTTACGAAATTGCACTATTTTATGAATTGTTAGATATTTTAGCTATTCTTGAATCATTTTAGGTATTTTAGTTCAAAAAAATCTTTAGGTACGACGATCATTCGAATTATGTTACGAAATTTTTAAATATTTTATTTACTCGGAATTACGTGTAATTTAAGTATACCTATTATTTTGCATTAATTGATAAACCCTTAGGTAGTATAACTATTTCAAATTATGTTTAGGAATTTTTGATTTACTTTTTATAGAACCTTGGGCATTTTTTTTATTATTTTTATTACTAGTAGTTATTTTTTTCCATGAGTAGGATTATTATAATTCCAATCGTAACGCGTTTCATTTTTTTCCCTCCAATTAACGTTGATACCATTAAAAAGGGGCGTTATAATAAACTGATTATACATTATTAGAACTATTGTTTATCCACTGATTCATGATGTTCGCTTACTTGACCGAGACCTAGGGGGTCGAGTTTCTCAAGTATGTTCCAATCAGATGGACAATTTCAATTTCAATTACAAAATTATTTAACTGTCTCACCCTGAGTTTTTTTTCGTTCAGAAAGATCGGGACCCTTGGTCTATGTCCCCACACGAGTAGCGGATCAGTGGCGACAAACATGGAGACGCATCTGGAAGGAAAGGTACCCCGATGTGCCCCAACTCGGAGAAAGCCAACAAGACGCTATACTCCTGGTGAAGAACACTAGAAGACAATTTATGAGGAACGGACAAAATGTGGTCCAAGTCCGGCCCAAGACTTCCATGATTGGGCCCGATCACTTCTGGCACGCCTCGAAGACCACCAACGCAGAGTCGACCGCCACCTGGTCTGGGCCAGACAATACCTGGCCAATGTGGAAGATGACATCGCGGCCGGTAGGATCGCCGAAACCTACGATTATCTGCCGCCAGCCAGATCCAAGCGAATCAGAAATACAAAACGCCCAGTTTTTGTATTCTATGAGCCTTCTCCCGCTCAGTCGGACTCTGATAACGATATTCAAGGACCCCACTCCGGTACTCAACCCAGAGATTGATCCGGCTAAGATAAACAGTACATGCTTGAATTTTAAAAATTAAATAAATAATTAGTTACCATTTTCGAGTTTTCGCTTATTAGCTTGGTTAATATCGTAGAATTGTATGATAATTTAATGACTCAAGAGTTGTAGGAAAAATTTTGATAATAATATTTGCAGGAATGGAGCCCCAAAAAATTCTGCAAGAGGAATTGGAACACGCGAGGGCAGTCAATAAAAGCTTCTATGAGCAGATTTTACAGCTGTCTAGAGAAGTGCAGCAGACAAAAGCCACATGGGTGGAACCAAGGAAAGCCAAACGGATTTATCAAAGGCTCACAGCAGCGCAGAAGAAAAACAGCTAAACCAAAGCCTAAGGGTACAAATCAAGGGACTGGAGGTTGCATTAGCTGCCAGTCAGGAAGGGACTGCTGTAACTTATCCCCTTGTGTTCGCTCCTGCCCAATTAGCCTACCGAGAGGTGGCAGCCACTCCAACTACGACACCAACGACGAGTAGCCATCGTCCGGGACGAAAGGAGCGGGCAAAACGCCGTGCCGCTAGAATATTGAATAATCTGCCACCAATACATTAAAACGTATCGTTACAACATGTAGACACTTGTTTTATCTTATTAAAACGTATCATTACGACATGTAGACACTTGTTTTATCTTATTAAAACGTATCGTTACAACATGTAGACACTTGTTTTATCTTTAATATAGATTTGCCGATTTTGGTTTTGTTTTGTGATAGGCTCAAATAATAAGATCTATGACATAAAAGGGACCTGATAGTCTAAAGCGAGCACGAGTCTTCTAATAATAGCTCGTTGAACCCAGAGATCGTTCGGGCAATTACAGCATTAGCAATAGCGCTTACTTTTTGCGGACGATCTACCCACTCGAACACAATTCCAACGTTGCTTAGCAACGGGTGCCGAGTGGCAGTAAGGAAATATTTATATGACGTTACCTGGGTAACCACGGTAAGATTAAAACAAACATCAATACCCAGTAACCCACCATACCTAATGATTTGCTCGACCAAGGGCGTTTCTTTCTGTAAAATCTAATTTCTATTGTCAATATTAGTAGTTAACTTCAGTAGTTTATTGAAAACTTCCTGACTAATAGAGTGAATGCTTCTGAGCTAAAATCAGTTTTATGACCTTCGATGAACTTGGAGCCATTATTATCCGTGTCTACAGGTTACTCATGACCAGTTTTCTACCGTCGGAGGATTCAAATTGTCACTACTATACTTTAGTTAATTCTATCGTTTGTCACAAGACTTAAATGATTCTTTAAAATTGCTTATAGATAGTTCTATTGTCGATCGTACCCGTCCATTATTCTAGTTAGATTTATTATTCATTGAAAGTATTAGTTATTAGCTATTTTGATCTATCGTCTACTATAAGGTTTATCGGATCGTTACCCAAGTTTAAAATCTAGACTTGATTCCTTTCCTCATGCATTATCTACACTATGATTAGCTATTTTGGGGATAATCCTTGTTCATTCCTAAGCAATCTTTCACTGTTATTAATGGTGGTTAAACTCCAATTCATTAGTTAATTATCACTTTTACTATTGTCGTCATTATTTCTGATTAAAGCTTCAATCTGTTAGTTAATGAATTTTATATCATTCTTAATTGGGTTCGCGAAAACATTTACTCCGTTAAACACACAACCCTTGTATCATCGTTAATATGATTTGTACGAAAACTTTAATTCGTCATTTAATTAGTATTTACATTCTCATTGATAGCAGACTTGACTAAAATTCCGACTCATGATTTATCAAATATCTATATCTATTTCAATGATCTTTGCGACAAGACTTTATCTATCAATTATCAGTAACCGGTATACCTACGAAAACCTCATTGTTTTTATGTAAATAAGTTAATTCATAATAACCCTGAAGGTGCGTAACCGGCATCCGCCTTCCGTTCGATTCGTTTCGCAAGCATTGATGGTTTATGGGAACTGAAAACCGATTCATTTCTAAGATGGGTATTTGAAAATAGAGTTGACAAAAATTATTGGCGATATCTACAAAATAGCGTTATTAGACCATATAATTTCACCTCAGTTTTATTTAATCATAATCGTTAATTATAGAATCCTATAGTCATCATCGTTGAAAGTTTTAATCAAACATTTATCAAATAAGAAACTCATAATTAACTAAGATGTTTTATTATTGACAACTAATCATAACGTGAATCACGACGATGTCCATAGTCATTTCGTTTTGGGGCCGTCCGAGAGTGAGAGTGCTCGCGGTGTTCGTCGGCTTGCTCTTTCTCCATTCTCATAGCACGGGGAAGGATCCTCCGCGGGACCACTACGTTGATGGCCGTGGATCTAGTGTTCAATCTCTCATAGTCGAGGTTGAACCAGGTGTTGTACGGGGGAGCGTATCCGTCCGTACTGGCGATTCTACCTGTGCGATGTCGTCGTTGACATAACCCAAATAGCGCATGGCTTGATCCACCTGAATGTTAGTCTGCCGCTGATGTTCCTCAAGACGAGCGAGGTGGAACTCAGCCTGACTCCGGATTTCTCTGGCCGGATTGCGGCCTGGCTCCCGTTTTATGGTAACAAACGGGAGCTCGATCTCCTCAGATTGTTGTAGGGTGCCAAATCTGGCTTCCTTGACCTGGGATACGGTGAATCCCGCATCCCACATGGCTTGCCGGAACCGATTTACCGCATGTGCGGGGAAGCGCACCGTGATCCGGGATGTATCGATCCACGAATCATCTAAACGAAGAATAATTTTTAATGATTAATCGAACCATCTTTCCCTACTATTTCCGGAAACTGTTTAGTCATGGATTTTAGAAGTAACTTTTACCTAAGACGTATGATGGTAGTATCGGACTCAAGACTTAATGAGTAGGACTCATGGATGGGGTACACGTTAATCATTTCGACTTTTCTGGGACATTTGACGAGCGAATATTGTTACAATAATTTCCCTTGCCCACCTGATGGCCATGAGATGATAATTCGAGATTTTTGTCGATTTTAGTGACGATTAAATAACCTAAATTATCTATTTTGAAATAAATGATTATTCCAATCCCTTTAACCTACCCTACTTAGATGAACAGGATTCTCCATTTACATGATCTAATTTAATTGTTCATTCGACTACTCCAATGTGCTAACTCCATATTTCGAGATACCATATGAAGCAAAACGAAGAAGTAAAGAAATAAAAGGTCATTCTCCTCTTACTAAGTCACCCAAATATAAATAATCGTTTCTCTAATCTATCATTTTAGGAAAATTTAGCATTTTCCCTAGCTGTGAGAGTTAATTGTTCGTACAACGGACTTTCATTTCAATATCTATCCTCACTCTACTTCTAAATAGGAATTTCACGAAATGTTAAAATTGACTATATGTGTAAATAAACAACTCATTCTGTTATTGGAGTTAATCATACTGGAAGGTCGGTTCTGGATTTAAGTATTGATGTTTACCATGCCCACAAATAGACATTTATTTGAATATTAAAATTAACCGTACCCGTAAACAGGAACTGGACTCAAGTATTAGAATATCACATGCGCCTGGATCGACGTTTTCTTGGGAATTAATTATCTCATCCGCGGACACTCGGTTTACGTGTTAGAATTTATTGTACAGGTATATAAGCATCTTATTCCATTTGGATTAGTTGTATTATAAATAGGTACTTAGTTTGAGTACTAGCTATTAGACATAAATATATATGGGTTATTCAACTAGAATTAATTACATCCTAAGTAGGTGTTTAATTTAAATATTAAAAGTTACCATACCGATAACCAAGATCCTGGAGGTAAACCTCTTACTAGCTCAGCTATCTTAATTATACGGGTCGGATCGGATTGTTCCTTGAGGTTAAAATTAGGTGAACTAATTAGATCACTTCTCGAATCATCATCTTATTTCTAACCAATCAGGGGGATGTTGACATTTCAAATTTAATAGTAATGTGAACATACAAGGTCATTGTTACCGGAAAAATTAGTATAATAAAGGGTTTGATCGGCCTCACTATCGTCCATAAAGATATTTCATCGGGACTCGACGTTTCTTCACATCAGGCAAAACATGAAAAAATTAGACTCCTAGGCATTTCTTCGCTATGGTTGACAGGAATAATAAGAAAACGAATTTTCGGACGAATGAATTTTATTTTATCATAAAACGAGAAAAATCTAAATTTTTCGAATTGAAGAGCTCGTCTCGACCTGGGATTCACCTATTACATTGTGCCTAAGTCTCAAATGTTTTGTTAGGTCATGGAAATAAAAATGAATCTCACCATTTCGATTCTTGGGTCTCGGTTCCATCGTGATTTCATCTTTCCGAAGCCTAATTGGAGAGTCATCGTTAGTGCGTTTAGTATATTGATCCATGATTGTAATGAAAATAAATGGTGAAATCAATTTGTTCCATAGATTTTATACTGGTCGGGTTTTATACGCTCCCGGGTAAGAAAATTCCCATGACTTGTCCTTGCATAGATTTAACTCTGGCAGCACGTGTGTGTCTGTTATGGATGATGCACCGTTCGCCCTCATCGCAATCGTGTCAATGAGTCTCTGGTTGGTTTGTGCAGATAATGTTTTATCGATCGTGGTTAGAAATGTCAAGATATACACTATCTTCTGTGTGCATTGTAGGGTCGATGTGACTATGCGTGCACACACTGATAGTAGTTGTGTAGTAAGATTTTCTCCAATATATCGATGCTATTATGTGAAATTTGTTTTATAGATGTATTTACATTGACAATGATTCGATATTCTGAGAGGTAATCCGTTTATTCATTTCTGACGAAAATTATTTGTTGACTTTTCAGGTTGGTTACCGTTACATAAACACATCTTTTCAGGATAGCATGGCTGGAATTATATGGGTATTATTGCATTCTTCGACTTACAGGGCTAATCTGATTTGTAAGGAGACAAGGTTTAGAAAAGTATTACGTGAGTAAATAACTATGTAAAGTTAAGTTTAATCTTCCAGTTAGGAAGGACTTCAGAACATGGAAACTACCGTCATTATCTGCCGATGAATTTTATCGAATCTGCTTGGATGTCATCAAGTGCCTTTATCATTCCAGAACAACTCGTGTACAGACATTTGGATATTTTAATTTGATTTTGAGTTAGAATTAACGAACTTAATATTTTCTTGGCCTTATTTGAGATAGAAAATTTGGGTTAATTCTTTTCTAATATTTGTTGGATGGGTAATAACAATCGTTTGTTCTGATACCTTAGCGTATTATTTAAATGATTTATGATGAGCGTTGATGACGTAGGCTCATATTTATTTATCTTATAACTGTTAACCCAGTTGAAAGTGTCACGCTTGTCTCCCTTATTTGAGTCTATACGTGATCAGAGTTGCATTCCTCACTTGGATTTGGCGTTAAAGTAATATTCTAAGTTTACCAAAATTTATTATTATTGATTAGATACTCAAAACATTTACCTCAGATTGGATATATCTTTACAATGCGATATTTAGTTACCATACTTATCGTTAATCATGTTTGAGTGACGACGAAGCAGCCAAAAGACTATTTCCCCTTCAACCCATTTCCCTTATACGGAATAATAATTTTACGTTCCAGCTACTGCGTTCTCACGCCGTAGCCTTCACGGGCACGAACTATTGGCGATTATACACGCACTTACACAGTTCGATAGGATGTAATAAGTTGATATCTTGCATGATGTGTCGGCTGTGGGCCGGAAAAATTTCGACGAAAAAGATTAATTTTTATTTAATTACGTTTATTGCCACATAGTACATCATAGTTTTCATAAATAGTACATCATAACTCTCTCCCCACGCCGACGCCCAAGCAGAGCTCATTCGAGCATTCTCACTCACATTTTAAAATTTCCGGTTTCCACTGGTTAAACGATTTTTCAGATTAAAAACTGATTTTTCAAAGTTAAATCGATTAAAATTATGTGAAAATGAATCGGTATATATACCTATTGTACGACCCTAACCTTGCGTGTTAAATTTGATTTAGTAAAACAAAATTTGACCTTGTGATTTTATAGTATATTCTATTCTTAATTTTATTATTTTTATAATTTAATTTGACAATTTTCTTTTTAATTTTTAAATTGAATTGTTTCCAATTCAAATTATTTAATTTTTATTTAATTTTTATGGATTTTCGCATTTTTTGGTAAATTGTCAAATTTCGGTCAAATTGTTATGTTTTCGTGTTATTTTTATGTTTATTTCGTGCGGATCTTGTTGCACTTTGTTATTATTTTAATTTATTTTTGTGTTTCTTGATTTTATATTTAATTGTTTTCTTTCTCGTATTTTAGCATGGTTAGTTGGTGTTTTATAGGTCTGATTTTAAATCTGCATGTTGTATTTGCGTGTGTATTACCGATTCATTTATACAATTCTCAAGGCCGTTTTGTGTTCTGGTCCAACAGATTGTTGGGTTTTTGGGGTGTCAGTGTCCTTGACCCCATATGAAAATTATTATCTTGCCCCCAATGGTTACCCGTTGCTATGCAACGTTGGTAATGCAACCACTGGTTATAGGATCGCCAAAGGTGAGCGCCATATAGGAACTGCAAAGGCCCGATCCCATAGCGGGTTCAACGCACCACCGATAGAAGGTATATGTGCGATTTCTATTTCTGGTCCTTTCACTTTAAGAATTCGATCAGCTATCTCTCTCTCAACCCCGAATGGATCTTTATTATCTTGAGTGAATTATTCCCGGTCATAGTCAACTAATTTAACAAATATGAAGGCAATCAACTTAAACATTTATTTATTATTACATTTTCTCATTTTATTTGTTCCGCAAGTCTCATTGCCCGTCGTTTCGCTCTCTTGATCTTTCCCGGACGGCGTTGAGGTGGTTTCAAAGCGGGTTTAGTTGCGTCTGTTGAAGTTCGGTATGCCAACTGTGCAGGTGCAAAGACCAGGGGGTAGGTGACAGCTTGGCCCTCCTGGCAAGCTGCCAGAGCCACCTCCAGGCCGCGAATTTGAGTTTTCAAGGCCAGTCGCTTCTCTTCTGCCCATCCGCGTTGGGCTGCCGTCGCTCGCTGGTATAGAGTATTTGCTTTGGCTGGCTCTATCCACGTTGACTTTATCTGGTGTATCTCCCTTGTCAACTACAATAGCTGTCTATGGAGATCCGTATTCTCCTTACGTGCGTTTTTGAGAGCCTTGTTCAGAATATTTCCGGTGTCTGTGAAAAGAAAAATAGGTCATTAATGTTTCATTTTGTCTAATGTGCGATGAATATTATAAGTACGATAATTTTTAGATGCATTACGTCTAATCTAAAGTCGTGAAACGATTTTCTTATATTGGTGAATATTTTTATGATACTTATAAATATGAGAAGACAATAAAACTAGAACTATTATATTAAAACAATTGTAGCGTGAGTTTGAATATTGGCTCCTTGGATTTTGTCTCGATGCCCTGCGAGTATAGGAGTGATCTCACTCCGGCCTCCTATCTTCACCCTCTGCTCTCATTTCTCTGGAGAGGATCTTCTTCGGCATCGACACGGTCATGACCTGTGTTGGCTGATTTATCCTGGGGTCATTGAGTTCGAATGAGATGCCATAAGAAGGAGCATACCCATTCGTACTCGGAATCAGACCAACCGCGATGTCTTCATTGATCTGTTCCAGATGGCGGCGAGCTCGTTCTACTTCTTTGTTGGTCCTCCTTTGATGAGCTTCAAGCCGTGCCAAGATATCTTCCGCCTGACCTCGGAGTTCGCGAGCCGGATTCCGTCCTGGCTCACGTTTTATCGTCACATACGGCAACTCGACATCTTTGGCTCCTCCTTGTCTCCCGAATCTTGACTCTCTCACTGGGGAAATCGAATATCCCGCATCCCACATCGCCTGTCTGCATCTAGCGGCGGAGTGGGATGGGAATCTCATCGTGATCCGAGATTCGTCCACCCATGAATCTATTAGAACGAATAACATTAAATTTGTGATAATCTAATAAGTAGGAGCATTACACATATAAATTAATGTGTGTGCAAAATGGCTTAAGTCCAAGATACTTATAAAGTTGATGACATAGTGGAGATTTGTGACAAGGATAGTCTAAATTAGTTCCTAAATCTGAGACAGTTTGTGGTTCAGAAATCGTATATTTTGTTAAGGTCGTTTATCGTGACGACTTGTGCTATGGGTCATGGTGGATTAGTTCTTACGGTTTTGTCGGTGAGATTTTCATGGCTTAAGTAGCATTTCGACGGAGCATTTCATTGGTTTGGGTATGATAGTCTGGAAAATTTCCATTGACGTTTTAGGTGAGCATCAGTACACCTCAGAGGCATTCGGTGTGTTGTGCATTTGACAAGTAATCAAAATAACTGGTCCTTAACCGGAAAATCATTTTTGGCATCCAACATACTACACGGACGTGGCATTATTTCGTTGGCACCGCGAGTTGATATTAGGCCGATGGTAATTTAATCCTAATAAAGTCTCTGGATGTTGTTCACCGGATGATATTGTGACTAGTGATTAGCCAATCATTTAGTGGGCCTTTTTATTCTAATCATGCGTACGAGTTCATCATAACAAGATTCAGGCAGAATTGAAATTTAGCATTTATTTAATAAAATTCGTTGGTACAATCAGGTCTTCCTGGATTTTTATGACACTTTTCTATCAGCAAGGGCTTCTCTTCTTGTCTCGACTTGACTCTGTTAGAGACATGTACAGAGTTCTTTCTTATAGAGTAGGCTAGCCGAAGTGCATAAACATTTTATAATTAAAAAAAATAAAAATAACTAAATGCAATTCCCTACTTTCTTGGGCATCGGTCCTTCGTTCCATCGTAATCTCATCCGTATCCGAATGACGTGAGGGGCAACTTCTGTCTCGTGGATCCTTGTGGTTGTTGAAATTCATTGTTGCTTTCAATTATAAACTTTCTGACTTGTCGTCGTTGGTCTACCTATTTATACTAGATGTCCTGTCTCTGCCAGTGTGCATGTGTCGTTTAATTCTCTCTCTCGGCAACCTTCCTGTGTATGTGTTAACTTTAAAAATTTTCTTACCTCGCTTTTCAACATTGGTAATCGATTTATACCAGATGTTTTTTCTCCACGTGGATATTTCCTGCCCTCCTCGCTGATCTAAATGGAATTAATCGTTTCTCTAACGTCTACCATTTGTTCGTGACAGTATTGATTTGATTTTTCTATCTTTCATTTATTTTACGATCTATCAGTTCTTCGCTATCGATTCCCGGGATTGCATTTTACGGCAAAAATTTCGGTTAGATTTTTGTATCATTTTATTAAATTAATAAATCTTATTCATGACGCAGAGAATTGATTTGTAATCCTGATAAGTTTGCAAGCCTCCACTGCCTTATAAAGATGCCAATTTGTTTACCTCCTAAGTAGTGGGATACCGGCCCTCTAGCTCAGAGGCCATCTAGCTCACATACCCCCCCGAAAAAAATTTTTTTGCGCTAAGTTTAAAAGTACAAATTTTTTAGAACAAAGACAATGACTCATTCAAGGTCACTGAAACAAAGACCATGACTCATTCAAGGTCATTGGATGACTCATCAATTTTTTAAACAAAGACCATGACTCATTCAAGGTCATTGGATGACTCATCATATTTTTCAAGATCATTAAAACAAAGACCATGACTCATTCAAGGTCATTGGATGACTCATCAATTTTTTTAACAAAGACAATGACTCATTCAAGGTCATTGGATGACTCATCAAAAATTTTCAAGGTCATTCAAAAGTAGGTCAAGGTCATTGGATGAGTCATCAAAAATTTTTCAAGGTCATTCAAACTTTCTCAAGGTCATGGAATTTTTAAACATTTTAAATTTAAATTTACTACTTATAAAAAATAAGTAGTATATATTTGTAAATTATTTTATTATTATTATTATTATTATTACTATTATTATTATTATTATTAATACTAGTATTATTATTATTATTATTATTATTATTATTTTTCAAGGTCATTCAAAAGTAGGTCAAGGTCATTTAAAAGTAGGTCAAGGTTATTCAACATTTTTTCAAGGTCAAGGAATTTTTAATCATTTTTCAATTATAATATGTCTACTTACTTTTATAAGTAGTATATATTTTGTAAATTATTTTATTATTTTTATTATTATTTTTTTAAATATTATTATTTTTCAAGGTCATTTAAAAGTAGGTCAAGGTTATTCAACATTTTTTCAAGGTCAAGGAATTTTTAATCATTTTTCAATTATAATATGTCTACTTACTTTTATAAGTAGTATATATTTTGTAAATTATTTTATTATTTTTATTATTATTTTTTTAAATATTATTATTTTTCAAGGTCATTTAAAAGTAGGTCAAGGTCATATAATTTTTCAATATTTTTTTTAATTTTAATTTACTACTTATTTTTATAAGTAGTATATAGTTGTAATTATTTTATTTTTATTATTAATATTATTAATATTATTATTATTATTACTTTTATTATTCTATTAATACTTATAAAAACTTTAATTATTATTATTAATAATAATAGTATTATTTATTATTATTATTATTAATACTTATAAAAACTTTAATTATTATTAATATACTTATAAAAACTTTAACTATTATTATTAATATACTTATTACTTATAACAATTATTAATATTAATAGTATTATTTATTATTATCATTATTAATATACTTATAAAAACTTTAATTATTATTATTATTATTAATTTATTAATAATAATAATAATAATAATAATAATAATAATAATATAATAAACAAATATATATAAAAAGAACTACATAAAAACAAAAACAACTTTACAAAAACAACTTCATAAAAAACAAAGAATTAATTATAAAAAATAAAATACATAGTGTTATTACATTTAAAACCTCTATAAAGTAATATTTCGCGTTTCGTCACGCTGCGGTTTTTGCATGAAAAAATAAAAATGTAATTATAAAAATTAAAATTGTAAAAAATTATATCTAATTTCATAATAAAAATGAAAACTATTACAAGTTTTCTAGATAAATAAGATTCCAAATTAAGAAAATCAGTTTTTTAAAAACATTTATTATTCTGATAAATACACGTCATCAATATCAATGTTATATTCGTTAAAACCATCGAAAAGCTGTCCATTATCACTGATTTCGGTAGAGTCATCAAAACTAGGACTCAAACCACCGAAAAGCTGTCCATTATTGCTGATTTCGGTAGAGTCATCAAAACTGGGGCTCGAACCACCGAAAAGCGGCTCATCCAAGAAATTAACTTGGTCACTATCTATTGCATCAACCCCAAAATAATGCCCAAATGCGATACTGGTATTTTTCCCCACCCACAATCGCTTATCATCGTTATTACTCAAAGCGATTTTACTGTTTTTAAATGTGTACAGCTGATGGTTCCGCGTCCCTATCCTACTTTGAGGTACTGTGAAAACTACGTTTTTATTGTAGCAATCCAAATAAGACTGATGTTTGATGTCAGTCCCCAACAACTTCACCCCTTAGCCCTCATTGTATCAGATTTACCTAATAAACTATAGCACTTGGGTCTTAAGAAAACCCACTCCTTATACCCGAGACCTTTGCTTTCATCTTTAAATTTTCCTATCACAGAATCTAATTTCCTCGAGTATAAGGGATGTGCCGGGTCATAATTTGAGGTATCTAAAAGGTTGTCTCTTATCATTGCCGGCAAAAGAATGTCAAGCTTACAGTGCTTAACCTCAAGAAAAAACGAATCAGTGTCGCCGGCAACGATATTTATATCACAGTTGAATTCTGATCGATATTTTGCCAATTCATTATATTGTAATTGGTACATCCGCAACTTAGACAGGTCTAGTACTGATTGGCCAATGTAGCTAGGCCTGTCTAAACATATAGAATCTTTGTTCAGATGAGCAGCAATCAAATCATCCACTATTTTAATGGACTTTTTGAAAGTCGGTTTTGAGGCATATACAATCATCTTTTCAGCTGAATTGCATAGCCTCAAATTCATCCGTTTTTTCAAATTCTCAACGGACTTCCCATATAGGCTATTATTAAATAATTTATACAAATCTCTATAAAGCTCGCACTTTGTGTTTGAGCGTAAATCGGTATTTCTTTGTATATATTCTTTAAAAATAGGTGCTTGTTTAAATTTAATTGCCCTATGAATACACTCAACTTCTGCACCCAATTCTATATACAGCTTGAGAAGTCTCCAGTGAAGAACATGGTTCTTTTTACTGTAATGCGTGAGCATTAACTTCTCAACTTTTGAATTGGGCGGGCACATTTTTTCAGGAGCAAGCGGAAAGTCATTCAAATACTGATGCACACGCTCAGGGATATTGATGTCAACTTCCATTGTATAACCATACGGAAGGAATTCAATATTCGCATTCACACATTCACTCGGCACATCATTCAGATTATCATGCACCCAAACAAAATCACCATACGGAAGGTTTTGGCTAAGTGCCCAACCATATAAATTATTAATGTCGATATACAAGAGTTCTGTATCTTCAGAACTTGCAACCCACCCCGTATTCCACCCTCATAGAAATTAAACATTTCCATGTCCTGCAAAAGTTCTATGGGTTCCTTTAATGTCATGAGAGCGGACGCCCATGACATTCCAGGAATTCCATAAAAATTCAGAGGTTCTAAACCATTGTAAGCAATAGCCTTTGCGCGAAATTGCTGAAAATAGTCTGCAAGGAGGAATACGTCTAATTTAAGGTAAGTTAACATATAGTCTAACATTGTAGTGCAATTTTGCTGTGTCCAAATTAGTTGGGCGGTAGCATATTCATCATCAGATACAGAATCCCATTTTGGAGGTAGTTCATAAGTCGATTCAAGGACCTCTAGTGATACTGCAAAATCATAAGGAAAGATACCCTTTGCCTTAACAATAAGACCATCAAAAGCAGAACAAGTTAGAGGTAGATCAGTAAGAGTTTTTACAGCCTTGGCTAAAGAGCAATTTACAAATTGCATACTATCTATAAATCTAACAGCTAATTTCTTAATATTTACAATCAAAGATATGAATTTCTCAGTTGTTGTAGGAATGATATTTAATTTCCAAGTTGGAAATTCATTCAATCCATACTTTAAAATATGATGAAGGTCATATCCTCTCAAATTATGAAAGACGATAGGTAACTGTTTGCTTATTTTCCTATTTATATTACAGTTACGACAGGCAGCACCAAGATACTGACCTGTAAAATGATCATGGTCCTTAACCTTATTTCTAATAAGTTTTTTTACAAAGATAGCAAGTTCTACATGCGATGAACTGCTGTTCCTCATTAGAAGTAAGATTATTCATAGGTTTTTTACCATGATTTTCATAATATGGTAGGACAATTGTGACAGCAATTTCCTCTACCTTCTTTAAAAATTCCAATACACATTCCAAGCCTATAAAACTGAAATATTGTGTAGTATTTGTTAAATTATTTATTAATAATAAGCCTGCTGATATCGGCATGTGTATTTGATGATGTTTTACATCTTTAGGCAAAACAGCCTCAAAATCCGCATAAATTACGAATGGTGGGGTAATCATTTTAGAATAATTTTTAAATATTAAGTTTTTATTTTCAGGGAGCGTGTATAGGGTTGTTCCTATTTGATTTTTAGCGCATAAATCAACATGTGCCTTAAAGGTTTTATCATAATAAAAACCGTTTAAACAATGGGGACACCATTTTACGCGAATTCTGGTGTTACATTCACTACTCGAATGACAATTCAACAGTCTATTTAAATTAAAAATTGCGGTATAATGAAAATTATCACCGTCTTGTAATAATAAAAGATTAATCGGGTTACCACCGATAACCTTTGTTCGATGAATTAAGGCAAGGTGAGGATGATGAGGTACATAATCAATGTCATTCAATTGTTTAGAAGGGGTGTTGTTATATTCAAAGACATTGATGGCTAAATTTAAATCGCTATTATTTCTCTCAAATTTGGGTATGTTACAGAGTCTCATTGGACAATCTGTAATTGAATCATAATTCAATTCATCCATAAAAGTAGTGTAAGAAGAAACACGCTCCCTATTCTTTAAAACTATATCACGCTTTAAAATCGATAAGACACTATATATAAAACACGAATGATCTGTGTTTTTAACGTTTACAATAGCCTTTTTACCTACTAGAGATTCAGGCGTAGGGATAAAACTATGCCCGGCTAATCGACTTACAGGATAATACGTGGTTAAAATAAAATCGATTTCGCGAATCTTAACTACGCGCCACCCACTTCCTAAATATGTGAATTTTTCGATTTTCTCATTTAACCGACTCACACCATCAGCAAGAAAACTATCGGAAAAGACACACGCGCTATTCGAAAAGAAATTATCTTTTATTTCCCCATCTTTTTCAAATTGAATGAGAGCTGTAAACTGAACTTTTACAGATCCCATTTTCTTTATTTCGATTTGTAATTTATTTACAAGTTTATCAGTTAGGGCGATTTGAACAAGATTTTGATTTTCTAAATCAAATCGAATATTTTTACGGGAACCTCTTAAGTCAATCTCTATTTCAGGTTCATCGTTTATTTCAATATTTACAGAACCCCCTATTTGATTATATTCAGTTTCGTCATCACTAATGATGATTTCTATTTTTTTAATTTTAGCAGGGATACACGGCACGATTTTATCAGCAGGTCTTTTTGATTTTTTAGTAACAGTTGTATTATTGTTTTTAGTGATCTTTGTATTGTTTGTGTTATTATTATTATTACTAGCATTTTTCGCATTAATCATTTGAAATAATGCCTTTTTATTAATTTTAAATTGATTTAAATGGCTAGAGTGTTTCTTATAAAACTCTAGATATTCAATGTCTTGGGCTGTATCGCATTTAGGGCAAATAAAAAAGTCGATGCCATAGAATCTATGACCATAGTAACTTTCCATAGTCGTATGACATTTCGAGTTATGACCAATTCCAGATTGGCAATAGTTTTTATACAAACGACCTGATAAATATGTAATTATTATCAAATGTTTATTATTATTTAAATCATATATGAATCAAATAATAATATATAAATGATGATAATTATGTAAATATTTATAAAAATTAATATTCGTATTTCAAATCATATATTTCTATTTCAAATAATATTTCAAATAATATATTTCTATTTCAAATCACATATTTTTATTATAAAATTAATATTCTGATTACAAATCATATATTTCTATTCATATTTCAAATCATATTAATAATATTTCAAATAATATATTTCTATTTCAAATAATATATTTCTATTATAAATTGATATTCTGATTACAAATCAAATAATATTAATCATATTTCAAATCATATATTTCTATTTCAAATCATATATTTCTATTTCAAATAATATTTCAAATAATATATTTCTATTTCAAATAATATATTTCTAATATAAATTGATATTCTGATTATAAATCAAATAATATTAATCATATTTCAAATCATATATTTCTATTATAAATTAATAATATTTAAAGTATTATAATACTTTACATATTATTAACTTATACTCATTAAAATACTCTTATAAAATAATGATAAATTTTAAAATAATAATGCTCCTTAACATATTTAAAAAATAATAATGTTCATTAAAATATTTAAAATATATTAAAAATATTTAAAAATAATAAAAATCCTACATTTTTTATATGAAATCTCGTCTCCCCCAGAAACGTCAGCATCCATAGAAACGGGGCCATAATTGTGGTCTTCCCCAGAAACGGGGGCATCAGCATTTTCATCTCCATCCAAATCTACTAAAATGGTTTTAAAAATAATAAAATAAAATAAAAAATTACCATGATTGATTTCGTCTTCGCTATCACTGATAACAATGATTTCCGTCGGTGTTACAATAACTTCTAAAACAATAATAATAATAAATTAATAATTTAATAAATAAATTTACCACTATTCTCGATTATAATAACTTCGTTATCTTTTTCGGTGACATCATACCAATTAAATGTACCTTAATAATAAATAAATAAAAGAAATAATAAAATAAAAAACTTACCGTTTCCCTCCGCCAATAATTTTCTTAAAATACTATCGTTTTCCATCTTGATTATATTTTTTGAAATCCCGCGAGTAAAATTTTGAAATAATTGTGACAAATTCTACATTTGTCAATGTTTATAAAGAGAATAATATTTTCAGGATTTAGCCAATCATATTTTAGCAATACACACATATAGGTGAGAGATTTTTAGACATGTTTTCTTTGTAAAACACATGCAGTCTACACTGTGACTGTATGCGTTCTTTGTAAAATCACATACATACTTTTGTTTGTATGTGTTTTCTTTGTAAATCACATACATACTTTGAGTTTGCATGTGTTTTCTTTATTCAATTTTGTGTATGCATGCACTTATCATGTGATGATCATGCACTGTCTTTGTGATCACGCACTTATCATGCGCTGTCTTTGTGATCACGCACTTGACATGCACTGTCTTTGTGATGATGCATTAGCTTATCTTTAATTAAACACATAATAATAATATTAATAATAATAATAATAAAAATAATAATAATAATAAAAATAATAATAAATAAAAAATATTAATAATTAAAACATAACAATAAACATTAATACATTTATTAATCATCAAATCTCTTGGATAATAACCAAGCTAAACAATGTTGACCACATGTTAAGGTCCATGGTTTTTGATACATAGTTTTATTATAGACAATAGGTTTACCCATTGTTTGCAGTTTCGAAACCATTAAAGCCGGATAATAGAAACCCATAGGATCAAATACAAATATCTTGCTAAGCTTCATATATATTGCTAACCAATGTTCTCCACCGAGATGAGATGATTGAGTATTGACGATTATGGCTTGATGATTACGTAAATATGGAATTTTACCAAGAGGAAATACCCCTAAAAATTCATGTCCTAGTATTTGTTTTCCAATTCGATAGACCTGAACAGAACTGCATCAATAATATTAATAATACATTTAAAAACTTACTCCATGACAAATTATCATAAATTATCTATACATTTATACCAACAACGTTCGTTCAAACCAACAATGTTCGTTCAAACCAACACTGTTCTGTTTGCAGTTATTTGAACCTCATTCTCAAATACTCCATATATTACAACATGTACCGGTTCAGTTGTAGCTTTAGCAAACTTTATATCTAATCGTAAATTACCATTTTGAGGTAATTGACTCTGATTTAAATCGAAATCGGGTGCCAAAACAAATGTGTAGAATGGATATTTGTTTTTAAAATCATCAAGAGTTATACCACAATTAAGGTTTTTATCCAAATAACCCATATTTCTAACTATACTCTGCATATATGTAGCACAATAATTATCATTTTCGAAATCTTGAGTATATGTTTCTCTATAATCACTATTTTTCGATAAAGTTAGCGATGTTACACCAAAGTTTTTGAAAATTGAGCTCGATGTTAAGTATGATCCATTATATTGAGATTCACTTTGAAATGTTACCAATATAAAGTTGGGCATTCTTCTATCTCCAAATATTTGTTCCTTATAGAAAGAAGCTGAACCCTTAGCAATTGCAAATTGAACAATTTCCTTTGTTTTCAATGGATATATTGCATGCTTAGAATTAAGCCCCAATTGATGACCGGCTAATACAGAAGGCTCAACACGAACTCTTCTTACCAATAATTGAAGAATTGGTGCTGTGGTAGCACTTGTTAGTGATAATGCCGAATCAGATCTTTTCAATCTAATGTGTACATTAACACCTGGGAGTAAATATTTCGGTTGATCCATAAAATCGAGTTGTAATGATGAGCACATGGTAAATAATTTCGATCCTTTAATCCACTTTTTCCTATCGTCATCACTACCATAACCCATAGGAGTTAAACATGTATTTTTAGTATCGCTATTGTAATTTATAATAGTTTCTATTAGAGCTTTGTGAATATATGTACTGTTACCACCCTCAATCTTGATATTATTAAATCCGAGAACTGCATCTTTAAAAAGTGTATGAAACAAGAAATTGTTTGGTATTACATCACTAGGTTCACCCAACGGTTTTGTATCTTTATCTACAACTTTGATCTGAACAGTTAACAATGTATCGTTCAAATCTAGATATTCAGTTTGGGAACCATTAATATAAAATTCAATATCAGTTCTACTATCCATAATAGAATTCATCGGGAATACATCTTCAAAGGCCCCCATTTCAATTACTGCTTGGGGAGATGGTCTATCAAATAAACACAATTCAGATTTATCACAAATCATTTTTGAAATATAGTTCCATGTCCTCTCATTCGTTTGTTTATATGTTTATGATGTCTTTTACGTTTTGGAATCGGTGCCGGTGCTGGTTCCTGTTTTTGAAACATACCAGCAACACTAGGTAGAACTTTCCCTAACTCGGATAATGCATTTGATTTCAGCGATGGTAATATTTTCTGCTCATTCATTATCACATCTTTAGCAGTTTTCATGCCAAAACTACCAATGCGTTTAAGAATAGGAAGCGCAAATCTACCAATTGTTCTCAACCAACCTGATCCATACTGTTTACCAATAAAATATGGTAATTCGCCACCACTTTGGCTACCACTATACATACTAATAATATCGTTATTGGCCATCTAATTTACGAAAATGTAATGTCAAATGAGTTTTTGTATCTTTACTAAATTCAATAAATTTACCACTATCATCACGAATATTTATTTCTATATTGTTTATACATGATGTTGATACCTGTAAGTACATGGGATTATCGATATTTATATTGACAACTTCATCCTGGTCATGTTTATCAACCCAAACAGATTTCAAAAGAGGAACCAAAGAATCACCAACAATTATAGGATCGATGATGTTAGTATATATGAACATTTGCCTATGAAGTTTTATTATTTTTGGTTTGCGTACACCAAAAGCACTTGCCCTATATGTTTGCTTATCTAATCCCAATGTATTAGCCAAATTCTTATCAAATGTAACTTCACAAATGTTATTATTCAGACTGAATTTGCATATTCCATCTTTAAGAAATTCAATAGTTTTAAATATGTGTAAACAATTTAATGAAATATATTTATGTAATTCTTCAAGTGTTTCAATATATAATTCATTAGTAAATGTAAATGTATCTTCCACCTCATTAATATATGATACAGATATTTTGATGTTCTCGATCGTTACACTTTTCTCATCAAATGTTTTGAATCGTATTAGGTATTCAGTTCCAGGAACAACAATGCTAAGCTTATCACAACCCATTCGCTTGGCATCCTCAATACTTTCAAACTTTATTGTAAATGGGCTAAAATCACAACTAACATTCAATCCATCTTTGAAAAACATGCCACTATTTTCATCTAAAATTTGATTTGGAATATGACAATATCGTTCAAAATTATTGATTGTGAAAATACCACTACAGGTTTTGGGAACACGTTTCTTGAATCCGATTTTACAATGACTATAAAATGGGAATGTATTGTACACAAATGTAAAGTCTTGCAAAGCAACTTCCCAATTTCCATGTAAATAAATGGGATTTTGAAGATCAACCATAAATTTACTTGCTTGATTTTCCGGATGGATTAGTGGGCAACTATTACTCGGTAAAATTGTATAGAAACTCATTTTACTAGGTCTTTTGATGATATCCATGAGGGTTTTTGATATCCATGCCATTTGACATAGTATTGTTTATCCTTACCCACCATTTTAGTTTTCAATATTTTCTGAATTCTGAACACTGTAGGTTTGGAAATAACTTGTAATTCCTGTTCATAGAATTTCCCTTGTATTACATTGTTATCACTATCTTTAATAACATACATTACAGGACTCTGTTTAGTATTAATTTTAGTAATTTGAAATACCTCATCACTTCAATTACTATCGAAATTTTTGATGAAAGGTGAAGCAGATATTTTACTAATTCTAACGTGATCACCAACTTTATATTTTGGTTTTGTAATAGGAACTTTTTTAGACTGTACTCGTGTTTTCGAGCTGATATCAACGGGTCTCAAGCCATTCAGACCTCGATGTGATGAATTATTATAACTAACAAGTATTTTCGGTAATACATTTATCCATATTTTATTACCTTGATGCACGAAATATTTCTTCAATCTATCCCTCAATGTCCGGTTAAATCTTTCAACATGAGCGGCTTTGTATTGAGAATGTACAGAATAATGATTTATTTTGAGACGATCCAGGATTTGCTTAACTTTACTATTGTAAAATTCCTTGCCTATAATAATAATAATAATAATATTAATAATAATAATAATACCTCAATAGACCATTGGAAATAATTTTCATAGTCGGATCCAGATTTTAATATCATGTGTTTCATGTACATTAATCCTACTATTATTCGCATCCATTTATTATTTTCATCAAACATGTAACTAAATATTGATTGGAATGCTTTCTTTCTCTCAAATGGTGGCAAATTGAGAATTTTTTCATAATCGAATGGGATGTCTTCAACGATTTTCTCGGTACGGTTTACCATAAATTTCATGTTTTTAATGATTTCATCTTCTTCTCTATTATTAGAGACTAGCTCATTCAACAAAGTTATAAAAAATTTAGTTTCTGGCATTTTATAAAAATATTTGAAAGTGTAAGCTTATTTATACTATATTCGACCAATCAGAATCATGTAATACTAAGAAAATATGTAAAAATATATAATGGAAATGGCAATGATGATTTGTTGGCACTGTTAACTTCTTTCAAGTTGTTGCCACCACTGTTAACCGGTTGTTGTTGTTGTTGTTGTTGTTGTTGTTGTTGTTGTTGTTGTTGTTGTTGTTGTTGTTGTTGTTGTTGTTGTTGTTGTTGTTGTTGTTGTTGTTGGTGTTGTTGTTGTTGTTGTAATTTCATTATACGATTGAACTGATCAAATGTTTTATTAGAATAAAATTTTATAATATATTTAACTTGATTCATCATTTTTTCATTAAGTTTACGATTTTCTTTCAATTCTAATATTGATTTTCTTAATTCATTTTTGATAGTATCAATGGTCTTATTTAGATATATAATATCATCATATAATTCGTTTTTAGCTCTTTTTAAAGTCTCATATGTATGTTCAAATCGGAATTCTAAATTACTCATTCTTTCAGATAATCTTTTGACTGGAGTTTTCAAATATCTAGGCCTATCTATCATATACAAAATATCCATCAATACAGCGGTATCAGGACATACACATCTTGTTGAATTTTTACCTTGAACGGTTACAACAATTGAGTTGACCATATTAAAAACTAATAATATTATTAAAATTTCTTTAATCATTTTTCAAAACATTATAAATTAATATTTATTGTTTATAGCTAAAGATTTGTATGTGTGTGTGTCTAAATTAGTATAAAAGTAATTGTTATTTCAATTTTTATCATTAAAATGGTTATACCGAGTGCAGTTCAAGCTATGAATGAAATTAAACATTATGGTAATTTATTATTACTATTATTATTATTACTTGCTTTTTAGATGATTATTTTAAAGTTATTAAAGAACGTCTGCAATTCTATTATCCAGAAATACATGGAATCATGGATAAGCCAGCATCAATAATTCCAGACTTGATATTCAATCATACATCAATATGGATATTTACTGTAATAGATGAGTTCCTATGGGATATCGAACAAAACAATTTGTCAAAAGATATGGAACCCGAATACCCTTGTGGTGATGGATGTTATTGCTGCGCTTCCCGATATCGGAAATATGTGGAATGGGCTTTGAATAAAGCTCTTCGAAAATACTACTATAGTAGAATTATCTCTTTATAATAAATTTATTGTATATGTCTTGGTTTTCATTATATAGTAATAATAAAAATAATAAAAATAATAATATTAATAATAATAATAATAGTAATAATAATATTATTATTATTAATAATAAAAATAAAATAATTTACAACTATATACTACTTATAAAAATAAGTAGTAAATTAAAATTAAAAAATATTGAAAAATTATATGACCTTGACCTACTTTTAAATGACCTTGAAAAATAATAATATTTTAAAAAATAATAATAAAAATAATAAAATAATTTACAAAATATATACTACTTATAAAAGTAAGTAGACATATTATAATTGAAAAATGATTAAAAATTCCTTGACCTTGAAAAAATGTTGAATAACCTTGACCTACTTTTAAATGACCTTGACCTACTTTTGAATGACCTTGAAAAATAATAATAATAATAATAATAATAATAATAATACTAATATTAATAATAATAATAATAATAATAATAATTATGAGGAAGTTTTATGATGAAGAAATTTTTAAATTGAAAATTTTAAAAATTAAAAAGTTTAGATTAATTTTTAAAAAAACAAAATAAGAAGATATTTTAATTAAAAATATCATCGTAGAAAATTTGTTTAAATAAGGAAGATTAAAGAAGACATTTTTAGAGTTTGATATTTATTGAAATAAAATTTATGGAAACAAAAACTGATTTTAATGTTTTACAGGATGAACCTCCTAATATGGTGGCAGCGGTAAACACGGACGCAATCACCGAAAGATTGCTACCAAAGGTATTCTGCCAAGGGTACGATTTGGAAAAGTTCATTAAAAGATGCGAAATTTATTTCGACGCCAAGGGAATCACGCAGAAGAAAGACCAGGAAAGATTAACATCTTGCATGATTGATGAGGATCTCCTGGAAGTGTACGCCAAAACACTGAAAAAAGCCGAAGGATTCCAGGCTAGGTTGCGATTGGCATTCGATCGTGAAAGAGATGTTTTAAAGGATCTACAAAACTTGTTGAATTACAAGCGGAAGGGTGAAGAAATAGAAACGTATTTTAAAAAGGTGGAGGACCTTGTTGATAGGTTGTTCGAAAATAAAGAATTTACCAAAGAGAAATTAACAGCAAGGATGTTAATAGTATGTGCGGAGAATAAAGAAGTTGAGAAAGAAGTGATACTACGGAAGATAAAAAGCACAGAAGAAATAAAGGAAACACTAACTCTGATGGACAAAGTAGAAAAGCAAAGAGAGCAGATAAACAGTATGAAAAGTTACGCCAGAGTGGTCTATCAGGAACCACAGGGAAGAGTACAATACAAGAAGAAAGAACAGAGAGAAGAAAGTATCCGAAGAGAAATGCCAGAATGCTGGTTATGCCACAAAATAGGACACACGAAAATTGATTGTCCAATAAAAGGTAAAATAGAATGCTGGACATGTCATAGAAGCGGACATATAAGTAGAAACTGTCCAGATAAAAAAGCTCCAAGATGTTTTGGGTGTGGGAAAGAAGGTCATATAAGAAGATTGTGTCAGGAAATACGCTGTGAAAGATGTAGCAGAAATGGTCATAGATCCGAGGAGTGTTATACAAAGATGAGGTACGGGCAAGCGACGGAGAGACAAAGATTCACGGGAAACAGATACAGTCGAATAAATGGTATCGAGGAAGAAGAAGAAAGGGAATCGTGTGTAGAGACAAATGAAGATAATTTTAGGAAGACGTACCCAAACAACAGGGCTCCACCAGTAGAGGAGTTGGTTGGAGCCATATTCTAACAGAAAATTTGATGGGATATCCTCAAGGGGCAGAAAAGTGGGAGAATGTTGGAAGGGTAAGCGAGAAAGTATACAGGTTCCTAAAGAGAGAAATGTTTGAAGAGGAAGTGGAGAGAATTGGAACCATCGAAACGGAGCAGGTTGTTGAAATTTTGTATAACAGAATGCAATGAAGGCCTAGTATAACAGTAAGGATGAATGGGGAAAATTTCGACTGTTTATTAGACACTGGGGCAAGAATCAATGTAATGAGTGTGAACTGTTTCAACAAGCTACGAGGACAACAATTGACGAAAAGTGACGATAAGTTACGATGCGCAAACGAGAGTACGATCGAGACAATAGGAAAAACGAAGGTGCAAGTAACCATTGGAAATGTTTCGAAGGAAGTTATATTCATTGTGGCGGAGAAAGTGACACCAGACGTGATTGGAGGAATCGAATTACAAGAAACATTTGGATTTAGACTGTTAAAAATTAAAGATATCGAGGCTAGTGAAAAAGACAAGAACTATATTTGTAACATTGAAGCAAAATTTGGCAGAAAAATAAAGGATGAAGAACGATTGATACGAGCGTTGGAGCAGTTAAAGATCAATGAAGATAGCAAATTAAAGGAAATTATAACAAACAGTGGAAACGTGTTTATGGCAGATAAATGGGATGTGGGTCGCACACATTTGGTAAAACACAAGATAGTTACAAGAGGTGAGCCGATAAACATAAAACCATATCGCCAACCACTAAATTTGGAATCAAAGATTGAAGAAGCAATACAAAATTTGTACGAAAATGGAATTATACGGAAATGTAACTCTCCATGGAATACACCGCTAATATGTGTATGGAAAAAAGAGAAAAAGGATATTAGACTATGCTTGGACTTTAGACAGCTGAACGCGGTAACAGAGAGGCAGGCATTTCCAATGCCAAACATAGACGAGATGTTGGATTTGTTAGGAGGATCCGTCTTTTTCAGCTCAATCGATCTAGGTAATGCATATTACCAAGTGGAACTAGAAGAAGAATCACAGGAGAAAACAGCTTTCTCAACAAAGAACGGACAATATTGTTTCAACAGAATGCCGTTTGGAATTGCAGCAGCACCAGGTACGTTCCAAGAAATGATGACAAAAGTATTAGGCAAAATAAAGGGAGCAATGGTGTATTTGGACGACATCTTGATTTATTCAAGCAGTAAAGAGAAACACTATACAATACTCGGAGAAGTGTTAAAGGCGATTGAGGAAGCAGGCCTAAGGATTAATCCAGAAAAATGCCAAATAATAAAGAAAAAACTCAGATTCTTAGGACACATAATCAGCAAGGAAGGAGTACAGACAGATCCATCTAAAATTCAGGCCATACAGAACTTTGGGAAGCCTAACTGCGTAAAGAAACTCCGAAGCTTTTTAGGTATTTGCAATTATTATAGAAGATTCATCAGTGATTATGCAAAGAAGGCAAGGATGTTAGAACAATTATGTAGCGGACCAAGTAACAAAAAATTAGAATGGAGTGAAGGAACGAATAGCGTGTTTGAGGGATTGAAATTAGCACTCACGACGGCGCCAATCTTATGTTTTCCGGATCTGAAAAAAGAGTTCATTTTAGATACCGACGCTAGTTTCGATACCATTGGAGCAGTACTCTCACAAAGAGATAAAGATGGAAAGGAAAGAGTAATTGCGTATGGATCACACTCGATGACGAGCCACGAGAAAGGATATTGTATTACAAGAAAGGAACTATTGGCGGTATATTATTTTTGCATTCATTTTAAGCACTATCTCTACGGAAGAAGATTCACGCTCAGGACAGACCACAAGGCAATCACGTTTATGATGACAACCAAGAAGCCGATTACTTCACAATTCCAAACATGGATCAATTATTTGAGCAGTTTAGATATAAGAGTAGAATACAGAAAGGGTATTAATCACCAAAATGCAGACATGGTGTCGAGAACTAAATGTGACACGTGTGTTCAATGTCAAATGGCCCACGAAGAAGCTAAGAAAGGAAAGATAAAAACAAGATTACTAGACTCGATCAGAGAAGAGGGAAGAAGCAACATCCAACATGGAATTGTAGAAGAAGTACGAAAGAAAACGATGATACCTGAAAATGAGTTACAAGAAACAATAAAGGAAATACATAGACTATTGTGTCATGCTGGAGTCGAGAAGATAGCCGATTATATGAAAGATAGATATGTTGGAAAACACCTGTGGAGTAAGATTCAGGAGATTGTTCGAAGTTGTGAGATTTGTCAAAAAACCAAGGCTTTAACAATAACAACGAAAGAACCAGTAAAAAGACAAGATTCGAAGGAAATGTTCGAAATCATATTCGTAGATATATGTGGACCGTTGGCAGAAACAAAAGGACGTAAGAAGTATATATTGGGCATAATAGATCAGTATATTAAGTATCAAGTCTTGACAGCGATAACAAAACAAGACGAAGAAACAATAAAGAAAACGATTTTAGAAAAGTGGATTTTAAGATTTAGATGCCCAAAAGAGATAAGAGTTGATTGCGGAAAGGCGTTTGAATCAGGAATGATGAGAGAATTCACAAAGATGTTAGATATTAAATTATGTTTTTCGAGTCCATACCATCACCAAACAAACGGTCAGATAGAAAGACAATTCAGGACAATACGGGATTTGATAAATGCTACTTTACAGGATAGAAAGAAGACGGATTGGGCAGAGATATTACCAGAAGTCGAATTCACTTTAAATGCAACCAAACAAAAAACGACAGGGAAAAGCCCGGCAGAGATAGTTTTTGGAAAAAAGATTAGCAGGGAAAAATGGTACGGGTCCAAAGAAATACCGATAAAGGAAGAACTAGAAGAACAAACAAGGAGGAAATTCAATGTAGGAGAAGAAGTATTAGTAAAAGTAGAAACACGGCACAAAGGCCAGGACAGGTATGAAGGTCCGTACAAAGTGATAGAGAAAGTACATGACAGACGATACATCTTAAGAAATGAAGATGGAAAAAGGATCGAAAGAAATGTGGAAAAACTTAAAAATTTCTTAAGAAGGGGGATATGAGGAAGTTTTATGATGAAGAAATTTTTAAATTGAAAATTTTAAAAATTAAAAAGTTTAGATTAATTTTTAAAAAAACAAAATAAGAAGATATTTTAATTAAAAATATCATCGTAGAAAATTTGTTTAAATAAGGAAGATTAAAGAAGACATTTTTAGAGTTTGATATTTATTGAAATAAAATTTATGGAAACAAAAACTGATTTTAATGTTTTACAGGATGAACCTCCTAATAATAATAATACTAATATTAATAATAATAATAATAATAATAGTAATAATAATAATAATAATAAAATAATTTACAAATATATACTACTTATTTTTTATAAGTAGTAAATTTAAATTTTAAAATGTTTAAAAATTCCATGACCTTGAGAAAATTTGAATGACCTTGAAAAAAATTTGATGACTCATCCAACGACCTTGACCTACTTTTGAATGACCTTGACCTACTTTTCCTTGACCTTGAAAAAATTTGATGAGTCATCCAATGACCTTGAATGAGTCGTGGTCTTTGTTTAAATGACCTTGAAAATTTTTGATGCGTCATCCAATGACCTTGAATGAGTCATGGTCTTTGTTTTAAAATTTTGATGAGTCATCCAATGACCTTGAATGAATCATGGTCTTTGTTTAAATGACCTTGGAAAATATGATGAGTCATCCAATGACCTTGGATGAGTCATGGTCTTTGTTTCAGTGACCTTGAATGAGTCATTGTCTTTGTTCTAAAAAATTTGTACTTTTAAACTTAGCGCAAAAAAAATTTTTTTGGGGGGGTATGTGAGCTAGATGGCCTCTGAGCTAGAGGGCCGGTATCCCACTACTCTCCTACTCATTTGGACGTTACTCATTGTGGGATTGTAATTAGTGGCGGATGCTGCTATTGTGATTTGAAGGAGTATACATCTCCATTTTATTGTTCTCTTTGATTATTAGTATGATTAATTAACGAGAACACTCAATTGACAATCATCTACAAAGTTGATAGCATGCCTTTCGACTATTTATAATTACATTCTATCCCCTAATTTGTCCACCTCTGAAATTATTCGATCTATTGCTGAATTATGTACGTTATATTCAGATTCACGGTCTCGTGATATGTCTAAATGAAATCTTAGAAATTATTAACTAAAGTTTTATTTAATTTGTCGCTGATTTTACGGGTAAAGATACCTCATTATATCTTATTATTCTGACTGATAGTTGGGTCGCGCTCGGGGGAAATATTTTTAATGATAATATATCTGTGTCTTGGGTGATTTTATAAATTACGAACAGATTGATTTAATCAACGCTTGAAATAGCTATAGCGAAAATTAACTTTAAGTAAACTGATAACACAATTTCTTATTAAAAGGTTCATGGGATAACCTATCCACTCTGATTAATTTTCCTCGTTAAATTTTGCGGTATTATTATTATGCGATTATATTAATCTATACTGGGTATCGATATCGTATCGTTGGTTCTCCATCACCGTCCTTGTCTAGTATTTTTAGTTATACTAATTAGTAAATTTTACGTAGTTAATTTTGTTTAAGATTGAGTTAGATCATTTTCGACATAACAATTAATTCCGAATTCGTTCCCCACTTCCTTCCCTTTGAGTTGACCTTAGGATAGTTATGCTAATATTATGATTTTAAGAGTGCTCACCGAGCTACTCAATGTTTATGATTTTTAGCCGTTGTGTTTGATGATTTTTTGGTCGAGATTATGGAAAAATGAGTGGTGGAGGAGCAGCCAAAAGACTAACTACCCTCCTCCCAATTTCCTTTAACAATATCTGCACAGGCTATTGGCAGATAAACTGCACTTACACCGACTGAATTGTGTGTTGATTTTATTTTCTTGCGGTGCGTGTGTGGCTGTGGGCCGGAAAAAATTCGTGCTTTATTTTATAATATTTATTGACGAAATCAGTTGTAATTAGCATAGTACATTTCATCATCAAATCATATTCAAGGCTTTCCCCAAGAGCTCTTACGAGGTTACAAGGACGCGACGTGGAGAAAGTTTGGTTTCTCAACTGGTTAAGACTAGATCAAAACTGATTCAAGGTTTAAAACCGATTAAACTGATTCAAGTTTTTTCAAAACTGATTCACTGGTTAAAATTATGTGAAAATGAATCGGTATATATACCTATTGTATGACCCTAACCTTGCGTGTTAAATTTGATTTAGTAAAACAAAATTTGACCTTGTGATTTTATAGTATATTCTATTCTTAATTTTATTATTTTTATAATTTAATTTGACAATTTTCTTTTTAATTTTTAAATTGAATTGTTTCCAATTCAAATTATTTAATTTTTATTTAATTTTTATGGATTTTCGCATTTTTTGGTAAATTGTCAAATTTCGGTCAAATTGTTATGTTTTCGTGTTATTTTTATGTTTATTTCGTGCGGATCTTGTTGCACTTTGTTATTATTTTAATTTATTTTTATGTTTTATGATTTTATATTTAATTGTTTTCTTTCTCATATTTTAGCAGGGTTAGTTGGTGTTTTATAGGTCCGATTTTAAATCTGCATGTTGTATTTGCGTGTGTATTACCGATTCATTTAAACAATTCTCAAGGCCGTTTGTGTTCTGGCCCAACAAGATATATGAATGATTGATGGATCAATTCAACACATAATAAATTAATATTTATTTATTTTTATCAAGTATTTTATAGTCATATTTTGATTTCCATAAAATTAATTTTATATCATAAATAATAGTTTATTAATGATTATAAAAATCTTTTATAATATTTTCATAACTTGATATTAAATCCCATCACTACAATGTCAAAAATTGTTTTATTTAATAAAAGTGCTTTTTAACTTAGAACCCTGTGTTTAAATTTATCTCAATAATTAATAAGATTTAGAAGTTTTATTATTTAGTAATGATTTTTAGTTCTTTAATTATTAGTAAAATTTAAAATATTAAATCCAATTGAATAGTTTACAAAATATGTCTGTAAGTAATTTGGATCAAGTATCAAATGCTGAGGAATTTTTCAAGTAATTTGTTTTTATTTTAAAATTTACATAATGAGGATTTTAAAACCAATTTATTTTAAGTTATTTATTTGTTTAATCAATAATTGATTATATTTTTAATATTTAAGTGCCAAAACAAGTTTATCTGACTTATCTCAAAGCATTGAATCTCTTAAACAAATTGATCTAAATGAGTTAAATGTTAGTTTTATTAATTTTTTAGCATTAATTAACGATGGATTCTTATTTTAATTTTGTTAGTCTTTAGATATTTACCAAAGAATAAGTAATTTACAAGATATTAGATATGACGCTACGTACAAAATTAGTCAAATTAAGCAAAAAATTTGTGACATTGAGAAGCAAGAAATGTCTGTAATGAAAGAGGTTTAAAAATTTTCAGGAATTTTAAGATTAATTTGTCATAAATAGTCTACAATCCAACATTCAAATCTTCAAGAGAATTATGAAACTAATCACGAAGAGGAAAATTTTATCAAACTATTGGCAGAAGAAGCAGCAGTTAAATTAGGTAAAATGAAATTCGAACTGAAAATGGTAAGTAAAAATAATTGAATAACAAAGCTGATAATATGTTAAATATTTATCTTATTGTCGTGTTGCGTTATAAATTACATTATCATGCATATTTGAATTGTGCACAAATTTCTGATGTCCTCAATATTGAATTGATTTGTATATTTCATATGATAATAATAATCTAATAAAATAATGAATTCATTTGTATACAATTTTTATATAATATAGTTATTAATCTATAAAAACCTATTCTACTGACAAATTAGTAAGTATATGCGACGGGATTTTTAATTATTTCATATTAAAAAACGCTACTTGTTTATTTAGATTTGATGATGTAATTTTTGTCTATATAATGCTTTTTACACTAATTTGAATTAGAAAGCTTTTCAATACCGGATATTATTAAGTCGGAGCATCGAAACATGCATTAATTGCTGTGTTGAATATAATTTTGTAGATCCATGAAGTATTTGGCAATTGACTGGAAAATTATTCAACAATACAATACCGCAATACACTCGAAACATGTTGTAATGAGCATTCTAGAGCAGGATTCCCTTAAGATTATTTGCACAAGGACTGAGTTTAAGTGCAAATGAAGTGATCATTCTTGAATATAATCTCACAATATCATCCAAATTATTGTAAACTCTGTCTGTCAAACAATTTTTGATTGATCGATTGACTTGATAGGCTTTATAGAGAATTTTTTGTATTATAAAGTGAGTGCTTTAGCAATCCCCATCCTTTATAGTTAACTAATTAGATTATTCAATGTTTGTTACATGATCTGGTCTTGTTTACTTGAACTCAACAACTATCAATATATTCCTGAGCTATAATGTACTGAGCAACAATGATTTGCTTGACTAATGGGTATTTTATCAGATTTCGTTTTCTTCCGCCGCTTACAAAAGAGCTTGATCATAATAATAAATATGACTTCCTTCCTCGATATATAAGCCAGTGTTGTCATTTACCGAAAACTTCCTCGATATCGCTTTATATTCTGACTTTTCTCTGATTTTGCATTAATTAAAATGTTATTTAAATATATTTTCCCCGCCTTCAAATAAGGATTGTGTTTCATTTTATTATATCTATGCTACTATTTTAAAGTTTCTAGGTATAAGAAACTGTAAAAGGAATTCTATTTTGTGCTGCAGTAAATATCACCATTTATGATTCTTTCTTTAATGATATCATATTAAAATAACACAAATTATACTCGTTATCTTACGTATAAATGTCAAATTCAGTTAATAATGTGATAAAAATTAAACTAAACTTTGAGAAATTTCGATCATTTTTATCCAATATTACAAAAACTTGATTTCAAAACGATTTGGATCTTTATTTTTGTTAATAATATCCAAAAAATTGTATTAAAAGAAAATAATTATCGGATTCTATCGAAATTTTCTTTTTTTTCATTTATTAAAATTATATATAAATTTATAAAAAAATCAATATTTGAATTTTTACATGACTTTTTTAAATTAATCATATTTTATAAATTTTAATACAAAATTAAATCATCGATGCAAAGATAATATATTGTAACAGAAAAATGAAAATAAAAAAACTACATATCCAAAACTGCCAGTGAGGTTATTGCTTCCTCGAATATGATCAGAGAATTGGAAAAAATGAAACTTAACTCATAATAGAAAAAAGAGCTAATTTTTAAAGATAAATTCAAAGTAATTCCAAATGGTTATGTGTAGAAAGAAGACATAATACAAAAATAGTTTCCTACCAAATTTTATGAAAGCAGGCTCTATAATTCACAGAAGAGAAAAAATAATGATGTTAAAGCGTGTGGTTAATGGATCAACAGCTTTGAATGCAGTGTGGCTTTTCAGTAAGAAAAATTACTAGAACCAGTCAAGAAGACAACAGAAGCTTTGAAGATATTAAAAAGACAGTTTTGGGTTACGTAGGATAATTGAAACATTGCAGCATAATTGGCCATGAATTAAAATAGTTTTAGTACTAATGATGCAAAAGTACTGCAGATAAATGATGAGAGGAGTAAGAATGATTCAGATGATGTGGAAAGCCTCTGGATATTATAAAGCCTTTTTTCCCTACAGAATCCGATAGTTATAGACTCCAATGTTGTATTACAAGCTAATATCATTAGACAGTTAATTCTTATTTTTTTATTTTTGAAGATAAATTTACTGATCTCAATTTTTAAAGTTTAATAAACCCAAGAGCTATGAAATAGTTCCATTTAATCCGTTTAGAAAAATAGCTTGGATGTGAACTGAAAGATTTTTATTTTTATAATCAAGTCTTTTGATTTAAGTTCAAAAATAAGGTTTTTTCTGTTAATCTTTAAATAATTTATTTGTTTCTGACAATTTTCCAATAGCTTTAAAGATTTTTTTTGCTGAGATTTTTGCAATTGCTTTATTAAAATTCCTAATCAATCTTCCTGTATTTTTCATGTCTTAAAGAATTCCAAACTCTTCAAAATATATTACTTAATTACCTTCAAACTATATTCTGATTGGCTAATTTCTTTCTTATTTTTTATATTAAATTTCTTTTAACTATTTTTTAAACTAAATATCAATTGCTTTCGAATTAACTGTCTGTTGTTTATACTTGATAAGGAGGGTCTCTTTAATTCACAGATTTGACATGAGAAATAGTCCATACTTATAATATGATGGATATCAATTATACAGCATAAATAATTATATTGTTAACATATTTGAGCATCAACTAATGAGATTTAGTAGTAAAATACTAAAAAATAAGCTATTTTATTTCACGAGATTTAGGGCTGATTATTAATTTGTGTCATACTTGGTTTCAAAGTCCAATTTCCTGTCATATCAAATTTTTAAACTATATTTTCAAATAAACTATATGCTAATCCGTTTAACGACATTTTATTTCTTGATTTATTTTATAAAAAATCAATTATATATATTAATGTCAATTAATTTCTTAATAATTATTTCCATACAATTTTTGATTAGAAATAATAATTTGTTAAACTTTTGAAATTGATGTCTGTGAAAATATTTTTAAGAGAAATCCAATTGGATATTTCAGACAGAGGCAGCAAGATTTTTTAATTTGGATTTTGATGATTCATTCTATAGTAAATATTAGTGAATAATTTATCTGAGTAGACTTTTGATACAAATAGTTTTACAGAGCCTCAATAATTTTGTAACTTATCTTCATGAGATCTATCTGGTTGATAGTGGCCGTTAATACGAGCACTACATTTAATATACTGTGATAAATGTGTCAGTTCACTGCTCATTATAATTATCATTACTATTTGTTGTTGGAAAAGAAATGATCCATGAATCAAATTGTAGATCAATGAACAAGTTATTTTGGAACAACAGAAATTAGAGGAATTAGAAGAACAAAGTGACCGCTTGACTAAAAGACTGGAAGAGTGCAATGATGAAACTGTCAAAAAAGAATTGCGCATCCAGTTATCGATTATCGAAGAGCAACGAGATCAACAAGCAAAAATCTTTGAGGATCTCGAGTTCAAAGAGTTAGAAGTGAGAAATTTATGATAATAATTGCGGAAATGCCATTGAATCTCGATATTAGTGATGATTTTGAATTGTGCTAGTGTGCAATGCAATTGAATAATAGATACTGTTTTATGCACAGAGAGTGATGTCATTGTTTTCTCTGTCATCGTCACTGTTGTTTCTATTTTTAGACACAATCGAGATTCGAAGAAGAAAGCGAAACATTGAAAAGCAACATAATTGAAGCGCAAAGAAAATTCATTATGTCGACGAGAAATCGGGAAAATAGAAAACTGTTTTTTGACGAGCAACAAGTAGAATAAATTACTGAATCGGTTGTGAAAAATTAGTTATTTTTCCACTCGTTCAGATATTGCTGATGAAAAACACGAGGAAAAACCTCGACAAATTGGAAAGCGAACGGAATTATTGCAATCAGCAAATCGCTTATTATCAGAACATTCTCAATCTGTGCAGTTCTCAAATCGAGGAGTTCAACAAACAGACCGATCAATTGAAATATGCCGACTATGTGGAACAGGTTGATTATATTCTACTTTTTTCCATTGTGACAATTCTAATTTTATTATTATTTATATTATTGATTGACAATTTACGGGTTTTTTAAAATTTATCGATTGTGCATTAATACGGCGAAACTATATATCGAAGAATAGAAATCAATTAAACACTAGATATGACAATCACTCGCAATATCCGAGGTACCATTAGAGATTTTGAAAGTATTGTGATGTAACGGACGAACTTAAGTAAGCCCCTTGTTATTTTGAATTCTGATTATACTCAGTGTATGGGACGTTTGGGGCCAGAATGTTTCCAAATACCACAAATGGACAAAATAGGATATTTATGAGCAAATAAATGCAACACCAAAGAAGAATTCCTAAACAATCATGAGCTGAGGTTCTCAAATATGGTGCTAGATTTATGTTTTCAAATTCCTACTACAGTAATCGATATTATAAAACATAAAATGTACATGTCTGTCGTGAGAACTCCTCCCAAAACGGTGAACAGTAGGAAACTGGCATTTGCCATTTCTAGGCCAACTGCTATTTTCAGCTTTCAACTTTATTTTTCATTGAAAGTCACAGATTTCGATTTGAGAGATGGGAGCTTCTCTCACGGACAGCTTTATGTGGGATTGCCAAAGGCAAAAAGGATCAATAAGAGATTAAAATATTGTAAATTGTCAAGCATTGGAATAAATTAGTAATAACAGGATGAATTATAATGAATAATGAGTTTGTATTTATCCCAGGAGAAGCTGTGTAAAGCTTGCGAGCTTAGAAAAAAGCATGGTAATCCTCAACTCCCCGTTTTTGCCCTTAGAATAACGCGTCATTTGTATATTTATGAACTCACACAACATTAACCATTCTTCAGTGTCTCATGTATGTATCGAGGTGGGAACGAATATTATGCTTATAAACTTTATAATGACTGAGAAATGACATTTAGAATTCACATAATCTGAACTGGAAACGGCTTCTGAAAAGATGTGAAAAAGTTGCGTATATTTAGAGCACCATTGAGCTATGCTCCAACCAATAAGATAGCCGTGATAAAATACATTAATTACCAAATGATTTAGTTTAAATTTGAAAAAATAGGCATGTGGATTGCAAATAAAGAGGCGAATAAAATGTAACTACATAAAATCAACGAGGGTCCTCAGAAAAATATATGCAAAGAACACAAATTAATTTAAAATAAATAAAAAGTTAACTATGTGGAAAACCCGGGCGATAAATGAGAATCTAATGAAAATAGATAAAGATAATATATTTTCACGGAAATCGGATTAGCCAAATAGGATCACTGGCTAGAGGGGTTTATGGTCACCTGGCTTATTTGTTTCCAAACTGTGTGAAGGAGAAAAACTAGTGTAAAACCAGTAACACTGGTGATTAATTGTGAGTTGGCCGAAAAATGATAACAACTAAAAAAAAGAAGAATAAAATAGAGTGAAGTGAGAGTGTTCCTTCGAGTTTAAATCTATAATACTCACAACTTGCATATATATTTATTACCCGTTTCCCATTGGGGTTAGTATTATATATTCTTTAAAGAGGACAGATAAAAACCGTGTTGAAAATATTGTAAAAATCTTATTGAAATTCAATAAATTATGTTGTATTGGGTCTTATTTGATTAAACGAAACCAAAAGTACGAAGAGTCAGAGTGCGTATCCAATTTAAAAATAACAACAACTCGTATAATAAATTGGTTTCATTAAGCACGGATAAAATCTTCACCGATGATCTTATCTTCATTTTTTTACTATCATTCATTATTTATCTTAAAATATCAAAGAAAAAGTTTCATGTAACAATTTATATTCTTTGCGTCTATAATACCAGGTTGAGTCAAAATTTGTTCAAGTTTTTATAAGTATTTTATTCACACAAATAGTTATAACACTGATAATATTATTCCTCGAAATGCAGTCCATAATTTTCAATGATTCCAAGCCATCTTTCTCCCAATCGCTCAATCCATTTTGCGATTCCAGCTTTGTCTTCTCTCTTGTAAGAAATGTGAAAGAGCCCGAAACAAATCATAATCAGAAGTGACAAGATCCGTGATAAACGTTAGGTCAGAATGATTTAGTTTCCTTGTAGTTGCTGAATTTTCTGCTTTACCCTTGGTTATATATCAGCTGGGGAATTGCCATCTTGTAATATTGCTCTATCGCGATTCAACAGTTCTGGATAGTGAGTGCTCAAGTCCAAAGGTCCCTTATAATCCCACCAAACACAACATTAAAGCGACCTGAAGTTTAGTGGCTAGGATAAAGCAACTGCTTACCTTCACTATAATTACCAAAAACATCCATTTTTAATATCCTGTAATAATTCCCTTGGTTAGCGACAAAGACCAACTCGACGCTGGCCTTGAATATTAATCAATTCGTGGGAACTCGGAGTGAATTTTTATTTACAAAACCCATGTTATGCAGATAATGAACAATGATGTTTTGAGAATGGCTGAGCTCCTTTGACAGACTGCTGTTGTTGTACCAGTATATACATACAATTAAAGAACAAAATATAGAACATGGAATATGATGAGCATTTATCCAAAATACCTTTCAATAACCAAAGTAAAATCTCTTATCATTGTAGGAATTGCATTTGTAAATTTTTTGTTCGTTTGTTATCTTTGTTATTTTAATGTTTAAAAATCAAATTTTTCCAATTTTTGTAAGAATATTGAATAACCGTTCAAATTTACATTCTAAAAATATAAATATTAAAATACAGCACTCGTGTGCTTCATAAAATATATTGATTATTATATTTCTAGTTTTCATAATAGGAATTGAATTTGTCTAGATTTTCATTCAGTATCTAATTTATAATGTATCTTAATATCAAGAATTAGTTATTCAAGTCTGAATATTATTTTCAGAATTGGAAGAATTCCCATAATTTTGAGGGCATTGAAAATATCTATTCATCAAATATCAATTTAATCAATCAAAGTAAGAATTTTCACATGTAATAATAGTTATGATTGAATTTCATTCTCTCTGTGTCTCTCTCTCATTTAGCGAGTTGTATGCATAATGAATACTGGATTGTTACGTTCAATGAGAAGAGTGAAACAATTTTCACTGATACATATGCATGCTAATAGATGATTTTATTGATTTTCCATTTTCAGGTGCCAATAATCAACCTTTACTAATCGGCCCATCATACAATCCCAATGATACACTGACCAACAACAACAGTTTACAGGATCGATTAGATTCCCTTACAGAAATTGTAAAATTAAATCTCAATATCACATCAAAATCCGATTCAAAGGCTTTCAGAAATGAATTTTCCCCAATTGAACAGTCGAATGGAAATCCTGATAAAATCGAATATCACAAATCATATCCCTCGACGTGCTCTTTGTCGGATGATACGGAATCTCTTACCAAAAATGAAACGGGTTTCGGGATAAATCGATCAAACAAGCCACCAGCAGTTACTTTTGTAAGCTGTTTATTTATTATTATGTAAATATCCCTGATTAATATACTTTCCGAGTTTTAAATTTTAAACGATAATGCGACATTTTCCTTCGTCTGAAAATCGATTTTTCTCTATGGAATGATGCATATAATTTGCATTTCATTTAAACCTGCTGTACTATGCAAAATTAAAAAAATTATTAAATATAACTTATTGATCTGAAGTTTTGGATCTTTTGGAGCGAAGCATATCATTTGACATTCTAGCTATTCACGTTTTTTATCAAATATTGAGTCGATTTTATGTGTTTTGCTTTTCAATCCTTAGACTTGTGAATAATACTTGAACATTACTAATTTAGAGACGGTTTCAAAACCGTTGATTTCCACATTTGGTAAAAAGCTCCGCATTACAGTTCTCATCCGAATTTTGGGTTTTCATATTCCAAGCCACAGTGTCCAATGTTTTCCTATTGGAATCAAAATACTTGCCAAAAACAAGCCGACAATTCGATGATCGTTATTAGTCCATCATGTTTCAATATCAGCAAAAACTTAAAAAATATTGCTGGCTTTTACTGGCTATTTATGGCTTAATGATTTTAACTTTAATATGTCGTAAACAAATTTCATAGATTTTTTTTGATTTTTCATTATTAAGTAACAATTTCATTAGAAATATATAAAAAATAAATTTGTTATTAATACTCTTTAAAGGAATGTGTCTCAATTGAAGAAAGTATATCATCTAATCAATCACCTGGCGCAGATACTCAGACCAAGAGCTCTAGAAGTGACCTAAATTCCGAAACTTCCAATAACGATGAAAATAGTCATCCAGATTCGCATATTAGAACTTCAGTTGTCCGTAGAAATAAAGATAAGCACATATCTAAAAAATCTAAACAAGTTGTTAATTATTTAGAATCATTTATAAAATAATATTTGGATTTAGTCACGACCACTCACCTGCTTTTTACCAAAATTGCATTCCGATTTTAATTTGTTGAAGCATGTTGAAACGTGTGGTCATGACCTGACGGTTTGTGGAGATCATGTTCAAATTGATCAAAATTCATGTCAAGGTTTCCTTTGGAAGCTAAGCAATCGTATTTTTGGAGTTTGGCGAAAAAGATGGTTTCATTTTGATCACAAAGACAGGCAATTAAAGTATTATAACTCCAAGTCAAAATCAAAAATCAAAGGTAAAAAAATATTTATAAACCAATTTTAATTGTAATTTAGGATGTATTGATTTCCAAAATATCAGTGATGTATTTGTTGACCATACTCATAGAGCAAGAAGTCCTCAAAAATTATCACTTTGTGTTGAAACTCATATAAAATCATATTATTTGATTGCAGCTAAACCTGAACTCGTTACTTTATGGGTTGATGTAATATTTACTGGAGCAGAAGCCTATTTAACTTTGCATCATCCATCTATGAATACCAGTTTTATTTCACAAAGTGCCGAATAATTGGAATATAATTTTGAAATTGTATAGTTTTATATTTATAAGTTTTTGATTAGTCAATAAAAATACAGATATTAAGTCTTATTTGTTTTGTTATTAAATCAAAGTTTGTTTAAATATTTAAAGATTTATTTTGAATATGACTTCTGAGTATCATTTTGTCAAAGGAACTTATAGTGGTTATTTTTTTAATTTGTAATTAATGCAATCTAATTTAATTAGATGAAAAATATTCACTTGGTCCTAAGATTGAGGACAAAGATTATAATTATAATCAAACAATTACTTTAATTGCAACTGAATTTTTATCACCTAATTTGTTTCTCGGTTATGAAAGTTGTCCAGAGTATTATCTAGATGACCAAATTAAGTAACATTTAATAATACTTAATTTTATTTACGCATGTTTAGTTTATTATACGATTCCTTAGGTGAGTTTTTTTATTTTGACAATATACCGAAAACTGGAACCATATGTGTTTCAAAATATAAATCTGATAATAAATGGTATCGTGCTAAAGTTATTGGCCAATGCCACATTGATAAGACAGTTGATCTATATTTCCTTGATTATGGAAATATAGAGAAAAACGTTCAAATGAAATATATTAGAAAATTAGAAGGAACATATTCAACACAATTTCCTTCCTTAATGAAAAATAATAAACTTAAGAGTCAAGCGGCATTATTTGGCCTAGTTGGTGTAAGTTTTTTGTTAATTAAAAAATTAGTTTCCCTTGCTTAATAGGTCAAGCCACCGGCTGTTGATTACAACAAAAACTTGGAATCTAAATTAAAAGCACTGACATCTCATCAAACTTTTGAGTATGTTTTAAGCCATTTTTTGATAATATTTTATTTAATCTTTATTATAACAGTCGATCTTTCTCGTAGATTTAATTTAGGATCCATTTGATTTAATTCATTAAATTATACAAGGCAACTATTGATCTGTAGCGCAATCGGTAATTGATGTTAGCCACGGTGCTCAGAAAACCACTTATCCACATTTTAGGCTATATTTATTACCGTTATTTGGCATTTATTGAAAGTTTTGAGTTTTATCGAATCTTTACTGTTTCTTTGTATTCTTTCTCGTTTATTGAGATGACATCGACTTTTTCCCCATTTCCATCACTCTTGTCGCAATCCTTCAATGAATCCCCAATTCCAACATATTTTAAAAATATAAATCAATATTATTGTATCGTAACCTATGAAATCAATATTATAATGTAGGCTTTTATATTGGATGACAGAATTTCATCTGTTGCCTTACGATTGTAAAAGTGTCAATAGTATGCATGTAGGGTATGGCAGTTCTGTGTGCTCGCTAACACCAAATATACAATTTTATATATTATTTTAAACATAATGCGGTAATCTGTTTTCGTTTGAATTCAAACTCAACAATCAATATGTAAAAACCTAGTAGATTTTGTTGAGTTCTAGAATGTGGGAGATGATTTAAAGCAGCCATTCTCAAAGTGGATAATAAAACCCACTAGAAGAGTCAGCTATGACAGTGAAAAACTGTGTAAATGCTGACAGGATAGAGCATAGAGGTAATATGTGTCACACACTCTGTCTTTTACCGAATAGTTACTGGTTGTAAGTATTTATCAGCATACGTTGAGTTTGGAATGTACCCCGACTCTTCTCTTTGAACAGAAATTAAAATCTCAGTCCAATATCGGTTTTGAAGAGCGCCTGTCGATTATTGAAAATGTCCAGTTAAAATCGTAAGTTGTTTCCAGATGCATTGCGGTAACCGTGTCCCCCAACCGTGCAATAATTCGAAGTTATACAACTGCAGCTATTATCGCAGTTTTAATGTTGTTATTTTACCTTACCTATTGGCCATGTAAATGAAGCAATCATTGTCATTATAAAAAATAGCTTAACAAGCAGTCTATTCTTATATATTATATTTTTCAAAGGCTAGAATTCGGTTTTCATTTGTTTATATCTTTGGATATAATATCATTATCCGAGACTGTTCTGTATTGTCAGTACGATTTCACGAGTTGAAATGCTGGCTCTTTTTTGGACTTCAGTAATCTTAGAAATTTCCTTATCGATTTTTTAATACGAAATCGGTGATAAAATTTTCTTACTTTTTATTAAGAATATTTTTTATTGTTCTTTGAAATTTCAAGGCTCTTTTCGCATCAGAATTTCTGTTTAAAAATACAATGAGATTCTGGCTCAATGTCCCAATTCGAAGGTGATGTAATATACTAAATCTATGCCACAATAGGTCAAGGTCATATTGCATAATCACCATTTGGAATATTGTTGAAATGAAATGCTTATCATTTTAAATTTTTTGTTAGTCAAATAACTCGTTTATTTTTACTGATTCGTGTCTATGTATGTTACTGCTGTCCCACAATTTTCCGCGCCCCATGTAATTATCTCCATATTACCGATAATATATGTTGCTATTTTTAGTAACAGTATTTAATTTCTATCATGAAACTTTTAATAGAAATTCATTTTATTTTTTGTTATATGAATCCTTGTTTAAATGAAGTCGTCATTTTGAATTTTTATTTATGGTCGGATTTCAGTCCAACAGCACCATTTTTAGGTTAATTTCAGATGAAAGTCGAATATGAGATCAAAAGTCATGATTAAAGGGTAATCGGCCAATTTTAACAAAATTTTTATATCTCTATATATTGCCAGTTGGTTTTATGTAAATATTTAGAAGTAACACCTAGGATACAGATTATCTTTAAATTTTTCTTTCTCTAACTCGTATTTACGGATATTGTGGGATTATAGATAGTTTAGTTACTTTTTCTATATTGATATCTAATAATTGTGACATTATCAAATTATCTTTCTCAAAATCTATTTAATCGTTTCTTCAGTTTTCAAGTAATTGATTTGCCAGTTATCAATGTGAAAGTCAAAGATCAAAATTTAATTAAAATTCCATTTTATCTTATTCGGAAGGATCCATTTTCAAGATCACGCCCACATTTATCGAATTGGCTAATTCAAGAATGTAAGTCTAGGCTTCACTTTCATCACAAAACCTATTTGCACTAATAAAATGAAATTTTTATAACATCAATATTTATGACAAAAATAAACAAATTTTTTTCCCAGAAATTACATAACAATAAACTAAAACCGTTTTAAAATATGAGAAAAAATGATTTTATTGAATAAAGTTGAAATGTCTGTAGAGAACAGCTTATTTAAAAACTGAAAATTTCTATAGAGTTGTGTGTGTTGAGTACATTATTAGCGGCAAGACAAAACTTTCAAAGAATTAAATTAAATATTCTAAGTAGTTGACGAAAATGATTTCTGCATAAATAATATCATAAAGAATAATGATATTTTGTTTATTACCTACTACATATGAAATGGAATAGTTTAAGAATGATACAGATAATTTTAATTATGCCACTGTAATTAGTTTAAATTTTTTAATTACCGTAACCATATTTAAATTTAATTAAAAGATAACGCCAATAAAAAACTCTTCGTACGATATATTTCGACAGCACAACTGTCATCTTCAGGCACAAAAAAACCAACTAAAAATATTATGAATTAACTTATAATTTAAACAAATTATTTTTGTTATATTAATTTAATTTTCTAATAAATAAACATTTAAATACTTAAACTATTTGAAAACATTCATAGTCACATCACTTTGCACATTAATCTTTGGATCCAATGACCTTATCAGCAATGCTTCACATATCACTCGTTCCCAATAACTATTAAAACTTCTCAACAAAATTCTAAAATCAGACATTCCTATATCACTTTTACAGCCTCTATTGTGCTCACTAATATTGATCAAACCCTTCAATCGACAATGCTCTAGAACTCGAGTACAGAGATGACGGGAAGTCTCTCCAATGTATGTGGCATTACACCCATTACATGTAAATTGATAAATGAGATCAGAACACAATCCAAACGGAGTTTTTGATTTATTAATAAACATATTGTGTACCTTACACGAATTAGAGACGATCTTATATTCTAAATTTCCCATCTGTTTACTTAACATTCGTTTCTAATTTGTAAAGCCTTCAGAGTATGGCAATACTAACACAAATTAAGGCTCAATTTTGTATATCCATTTTTATTATTATTCAAATCAACACTCATTTGACAAATTACACTCAAACTTTCCAAAACATTGATCCTTAGGATTTTTAATCAATTTATCAACATTCTCTTTTATCATCAACAATAAAAATGATTTAGAATACTCATTCTTTATCAACAACTCAACCAATTTATCAACACTTTTTACCGAATTAGCAAAAGTAGAAGATAAAGAACATGAATAATAAACCAATCCTTTCACCATATTTCTCTTATACTTAAATTCACAAAAGCTTTTTGGAGAAGTATAAAGACCAGTATCAGTTGGTTTATCTTTTCGTTGAATTAACAAATCCCAAAACGCAATCGATGGCTTTCTCTCCGTTTCACATGTGAATACAATGTTCTTATGTAAACTGTTCATAAAATGCAAAAACGGTTCTACATGTTTCTGATTTTAAAATACAAGAAAATTATCATCAACAAAACTTTTATAAACAAAAGGTTTCTCAAATTGGAAAGAAGCAACTTTCTTTTCCTAACTAGCCAAAAATATTGATGCCATCGTTGGTGCCAAAGGGGAACCCATAGCGACTCCATCTATTTGTTGATACAAATAGGGTAAAGGGTAAAGTGAAACCGATACCTGTAAAGGGTTTATTTTAATTTGTATTCAAACTAAATATATAAATACTACAGACAATAAACATTTTCAGTGCTATTCAATAATTATATTGAATATTAAACGGTAATTCCTTGGTAGCGGCATAAATTAATATATCAGATAAGTGAAGTAATGCAAAGTAATAATTATATTGAAAAAATTTCGATTATTATTTAATAATTGAAATTTTTTTCAATATAATTATTACTTTGGAATTATCTTCCAAAATTAAAATGTGTGATAATCTGTTGTATGTTAAAGTGTGTCCATGTTAAACTGTGACTATGTTAATCTGTCTATGTTAAAGTGTCGCATGTTTAAATGTCATGTAACCATTTAACATATTATTTAAAAACATTCATAGTCATAGCACTTTGCACATTAATCATTGGATTCAATGACCTTATCACGCTAACCCAATAATTATTAAAACTTTTCAAAAGAAATTCTAAAATCAGACATTCCTATTTCACTTTTATACCCTCTATTGTGCTCACTAATATTGGTCAAATCCCTCAAGTATTTAAATATTTTTTTGAGTGTATTTATTAGAAAAAAAAGTTAATATTAAAAAAAAATAATTTGTTTAAATTATTAGTTTATTTATAATATTTTTAGCTGGTTTTTTGTTTCTGAAGATGACAGTTATGCTGTCGAAATATATCATACGAAGAGTTTTTTATTGGCGTTATCTTTTAATTAAATCGTTGCCAAATTTATTTAATTATTTATTTATAAATAATAATAATAATATTAACAATAATTCGTCAACATTTGCAACAAACTAATGATATTCATATAAGAACTTTTTTTGATTTTCACCTCCAATGACATTAAAAAAATTTTTTGACTATGAATTAGTAAAGATGAATTTTCGCACTTAAAATTGCTTTTTGAATTTTAATAATAGTTTTGTACATTTTATTTTTAATTCTATTTATTAACAATTGAAATAAACTTCCTTTTGGAATTGGAAAGAGAAGCAAAATAACTAAAAATAATATTAATTATTAATTTTATTATTAAAACTTTTGTCAATATCTTAATTAAATTTCAATTATTTTACTGTGAAAAAAATTGAAGAATCCATATTCAAAATTTATTAAATTTGATTTTTAGTAAATTGGGAAGAGTGTGATCACGTGGAATCATTAGAAGCAATAATCACATCACTTTATCAAATCAATTACAACTTTTTCAATGTTCAATTCATGATTCCAAAATCTTTAAAAAGACATCAGAGATCAAAGTACATCTACTGGATTCTAATATTAAATTTGTATTATTTCCAGAAATCGTTTGAAATCACAAATCAACAATAATAACTTAATTCAGTTAGAACACGACCAATCTATTAGTATGGATGACCCTGAAAATGGAGATCTAGATGATTTTTCTAGATTATCTGTGAAAGATTTATCAGAAGATGAAAATCCAAAATCACAAAATGATATATTTGAGGTGTCAGGTGAAATTTTAGTAAATGAATCTCAACAAGCAGATATTTCAACTAGTAAAATAAATGAAGACTCTGATGAAGACAGTGAAACACTACTCACAATTTCCAATTGGAAACCGACAACACTTCTTATAGATTCATCCATCACCAGTTTATTGTGGCATTTACCCTTACCAGAAGAATCGGTTTTCAGAGCAATTGTGACACATCTTGATTCTAATCTTGGGTTTCATATCAACGTTTGCTCAGATGATATCGCAAAATCCTTTAAAAGCTTAGAGAAAGCTCTCCAGACTCATTATCTTCTATGTAACAATTCTATGTTACGGCAGTTCGTTGGCGTTGTAGATCTCATTCCTGGAACTTTGTGTTTGTGTTCTCACAATTCCACTTACAATCGAGCCTACATTATTGGAGCACAACCATTAGAAAGCAAATTCCGATGCAAATTATTGGATTACGGGGAAGAAGTGTCTCTCGGAGAATCTGATATAATACCGATCAGTGATCAATTTTGCCAGTTACCTGCTTTAGCAATAGAATGTGGTTTGTCGGGTTTTAATTTCAGCTTTCATAATACCACATTATTATTGAAAAAATTCGAACAGCTATTGGCCAAATACGATTATCAAGTTTATATTTCGATTTGTTTTGGCGATGAAAGAAATAATTTCACCAAAACCGATGAGAAAACTCTGATAAAACAGCCACTGTTCGTTGAGCTGTTTATTATGTACTTGGATGATGATGATAAATCGAATTTCCTTTCTCTGAATAAGGTTTTACACGAATTGAATCAGGAAAATATCACGAGCGTAGAACCAGAAGAAACGGAACCAATGAGTGTAACAAAAAACGAACTGTATCTGAGTTGCTCTAGAACTCTAAATGATATTGAAAGTGATAATTCCATGGATGCCGATGAAAATATAATCGATGGGATGAAGGATATCTATATCACTCAGAAAATTTTCGACGAAATTGAAATGCCTCACCCATTTGATAAGAAACCGATTTGTGAGTATTATCGAACGAAAGGTCGATGTTTCAAGGGTTCCAAATGTCAAGATCGCCATGTTACTCACTCAGAGTCTTCTGATGACGAAGACAAGAAAGAATTTAAATGGATGCGTTCTATTTCATTTATGGATAAATCATTCGAAAGGTGTTTAAGGGTGGGCTCGATCATTGGTATGCGAGTTACATCAATATATGGATTTGGTGTGTTTTATGCACTCCTCACTCATGGAATTGGAGGCTTTGATAATGATGCTTCACTGTCTGTTTTATCTGACAATGAGGAGGCAATCAGTGAAAACGGATTGGATTTTTCCTCTATCCATGAAATGGAAGACAGTCTCAGGTTTGTGATGATAACATTGTGATGTAAACATATAATGTTAAAAATAAAATTTTATCAGTTCAATGATTTAAAATATCAAAAAAGAACTGATTTATTTACTATCTAAATATTCAAGGTAATTTCAGGATTTTTATTGGTCAATAGAAGGCGTTGCCCATTACAGATCATGTCATGTTTCTGTAAAGGGTACATTTTAATTTGTATTCAAATATATAAATACTACAGACAATAAACATTTTCAGTGCTATTCAATAATTATATTGAATATTAAACGGTAATTCTTTGGTAGCGGCATAAATTAATATATCAGATAAGTGAACAATAAAATAATCCCTTGCTGCAAAGTAATAATTATATTGAAAAAAGTTTCGATTATTATTTAATAATCGAAATTTTTTTCAATATAATTATTACTCTGCAGCAAGGGATTATTTTCTTGTTCACTTTATTATTCACTTGTATTGAATATTGTTTTAAAATATTTTACATCAATTATAATAAAAATAATCTAATAATAATCTGATTTCCTATATAAAGGTATTGCTTATGTATATTTTAGTGTGATGTTATAAATAAAATCAAAAATATGGATTATCTTTCACTACATATGATTAATAAATAATTTAAATACAAATTTCTATTATGTATGTTTTATATTATTTATAAAAGTCAATATATTTGATAGTTAAGTTGTTGTTTCTAGTATAATTTTGAATATAATTTTGGGAACCACTAGTCTAGATCAATCAAAATGCTGTAACCAGCAAAATGTGCCTGAATCTTATGATAAATCAATAAGACAATAAGAAAAACGTTTTGAGTTATATTATTATACCAATATCTGCTGAAGGACACTCTATAATACAAGTTGATCCGAAAATCAACTTGGTTAATTAGAAATCTTATGGATTTTTTTCCAGGAATTTATGACTTTTTAAAAAAATATTTCGACATCATGTGAGTTAGATCGATTTTAAGTTATAAATATTTATGTATTTAATTAATAACATATTAGTTCTATTTTTGCCCAAAAATGTTCCTCAAAAATTCTAATAATTTATTTTCTTCAGAAATTCGTTTTTTGTCGCCATCTTTCTTTGCTTTGTGACAATTATTCAATTTTATAAATTATCGATTTAACTAAAGTTCTCGGTGTTCCAAAAAATCTTCAGCAATTGAACTATTTCTTAGCATTATCCACGACATTTATAAATCTGGGTATTATTGCATTATTTGGACACTATATATATATATATATATATATTTTTCAACTAATTTTATTTTCAATGAAGCAAATATATTACAAGCTTAAAGGTACAAATAATATAACAAAGAAATATGAATCGAAATGTTATTAATGACATATGATGCTTATTAATGCATACACCAGCAATAAGTCTGATAAAGGTACAATTTCCCATTTTTAAATATATAAGTATATTATTAAATATTGCAATGTATTGCCTTGTACCTCTTATACCAAACTCTTTTACGCGAATATGAAGTTACTTGGTTTTTAAAAATCTAGACAGTATCACATACTTCTATCAATTATGTATCATGTTCTTGAAATTAAAATTTCAACTGTCACTAACAGATTTGTTAAATAAAACAAAGTCCACAGCGATGAAAATCTCCATTAAAGAGCTTGGTGGAAAGTTACGTTTATTATCAAGTAGCGACGAATAGCTATGTATTATTTCTGTTAGCACTATCACCAGTCGTATTTTGAAGAGTTGATTGTGAATCACTAAAATAATCCATAAAATTTATTTTAAAAATCAATGTAATCAAATCTGTTTTTAAACACATTTATTTGGAATTTTTAATTTTCAAATTAAAAATTTTTCTATAAACAACTTTAAAATTTTCCGAAACTATCAATTTCCCTCACAATTTCTATTTTTAATTTTGAGTTTTCTTAATTTTTGGAAATACAGATTTCTTTTTTTACAGGAATCACCGAAATTGAGTTTTTATTATTTAATATAAAATAATTCCCAAAAGTGAATTTAGTAAATGGTTAACAATTTTTCAGAATGATGTATACCACATTTTTTATGATGGAAAATTTTTCAAAATAACAGACTGAAATAAATAAATTATTTATAACAATTGGAATCGGTTTATACGCGTCATTCTCCATGAAATGGCTAGGGTCTCTATATTTGAATGTTCACATCTACCTATTCAATCCATATTTCAATTTTTATTATATAATAAAATTATTTTATATTATTTATTAATAAAAATGTAAAAGCCCATATTTAATAATTTTTTAGTGAATACATGAAATATCAATATAGTTCATTCAATAAAACTACTGAAATTATACCAAATGCTTTAGTAGCAGTGGCTGTAAATGATAAAATTCATAGAGCAAGTATAACTAGTGAAATCTCGGATAATCGATATCAAGTATAACCGAGAGTGCTTATGGTTCGTTTAATTTTTTGTGACAGGTGTTTTTGGTGGACTTCGGAATAAGTATCGAGGCAAATTTAGAAGCGTTATTTCCATTGCCTAAACAATATTGCAGTGTTTATAAACAGCAATGCTTCATGTGTAAATTAGATGGAGTTCCAATAAAAAATGAAACAGATTCAAAATTATTTGCTGATGCTTTTTGGCAAAAAGTAAACAAACGAATTTTGCATGCGAAAGTTATTGATACGTAAGTTTTTTGTTCTAAGGAAAAATTTTATGTATATATATATATATTATTTGTAAATTTAATAAAAATTATCTGTTATATCAATATATTAGAAAATTATTAAAACAACCATGAATAAGATTTAATTATTAAAAAGCGACATTCAAATATGTATTTTACGACTTTTCTCGACACTCACTTTCATCACCTGTTAATATATATATATGTAATAGAATTAATAACTGTCAACATTCTCTGTACACCAGAGCATGCCCGATTAAGTGGAAATTACAAAGTAAAATTACGTTGCTTTTGAGTTAACAAAATAAATCTGTCGGATAAACTAAAGATTTTCCCAGTATGATCTATAAACATCCGGGATTGATGTATTTTTAATTAATAATAATAATTGGAAATTATAATAATGATCATTTGCGTTGGGAAAGCTGGCAAAACCCAATATGACAAATAAATCAAGCAGGACCACATTTAAATGAGAAGGCTCCCTTACACATAATGTGAATTACTTTCAGTGTCATCTTACAAAGATAAATTCGATAAATTAAAATTTATAGATTGTGTAAATAATTTATTTGAAACAATCAACCCAAAAACCTGACATAATATAACAAAACGAAATATTGATTTAAAATACATTAGAATCTACGGGGAAAACAGGAAATGTCCCTGATTGGATGCATGCAGCATCCATAAATGATGGGTTCCATTTATTCCAAATCAATCAATAATTGCCTCAGTTCACGCCAATATTTCTAAATGACTCGCAGAAATATTTCGTAATATTTTTACCGAAAATAATTTGAGTAGAATCAATTTACTCGTCAAAATTCCTGAATACTAAAGAGTCTCTTTTCCAGGATTATTTTTGTTCCTGGGAAACGTAAAATAAAAATGTAAGGTCCTATGAAATAGGAAGACCAATTTGTAAAGGTGTTGAAAAATAAATAAAAACACTTGAAATTTATTCATAAAATAATAAAAACAAATTATTTGAAATATACAAATATAACATGAAAAGCTATTTCAATTTGCAATTCAGCATAAATTTTATCTCGTTCACATCCTTGGATTAGAGCTATAAGGAAGGATTATAATTTTATTATATTCAGAAAAATCTTCCATAGTCCAGCTATATTCACTGTTATCACTTTGGTCAGCAAAATTAAAATTTTCAATTTTTTTATAAATTAGATCTACAACAGCTAGATGTATGCAATGATTGTAGCATAACTGTTTAACCCTCAAGATCCACAATTGTTTTAATGATTTTCTTGAACTTAAATGGGTTTTTTAATAAAAGGTATTTTTTGGAATTAAATTTTTATTTTATGACAATCATACAATATAAATAATCATTCAAACACTCCTAAATGGAGACCAGGCTTTCGTTCGCATGTGTTGCATATGTACGTTGTCTCCGTTCTTCCACCTTGGATGTTCCTTTTGGAGCAAACAATGCAATCCTTATTCTTTCCTAAAGGATGCGCATAAATGAAATATGATTTTCCGTCCAACCGTTGGTCCCTGCCTGAGGTAGAATTTCGTCCTGACTTTTTACTGAGTGCTCTGAAATTAGCAACAAGGCTCAACATTATCGATTCTCGAAATTTCTTATGACACATTGGCTTTTTCCCATTTTTTATCGCACATATATTTGTTCTTAACATGAAATGCAAAAAAAATAAATATAACGAAATCTGAAACTTCAAATGAACAATTATTGGAATGCCGATTTAGACTCGACATTGGACCGCAAAGGGTTAATATATTCAAATGAGCGTCCAAATTTTACTATCTGTGATTGATACGACCACGTCTGACAATTTTATACCAAAATCCGATCTCCTTGATTTCACCAGTTTAATTGTTTTATCAGCTGTAAAACTTCCTTTAATTTTAACTAATCCTGGATTAATATTTTTTTGATTAAAATGAATGTTTACATTTAGATAGTGCTGGTTGTGTAAACTTGTCTAATGTGAGGCTAAATTTTCGTATTCCATCTTTATGAATTAATTTCATTACATTGCTTTTACCTTTTAAAAGATTATATTGTCTAATTTAGTGCTTTGTGTATAAATACGCTTTTGGCTATTCCAGGGATTAAAAAATTCAACGGTCACAAATCTTGCAAATATTTCTGCATAGATTATTATAAAAAAGGAAATCAGAATGGAACTTGTCCTTTCACTACTTTATTTGAACCAGCAACCTTACTATCATTCGCATTTCGTTTTGACAAATTGATTTTATGAACGTGCTGCAAATGCTTAACAAACCACTAGTTTATGATCCCACGCAACTTTTTAATTTGTCCATTTTAAACATTTCGTCTTTTCATCTCCATTTCTTCTGTGAAGTATTTCCACACAGAATCTACCATGGGTATCATTAGCCGTCTGGTTTCGGACATTTAGCACATCCATAATAGCTAAGTAATAATAAATTCAAAACTTTATTTCAAAAAATCCTACAGCAATGCAATATTAAAACGATTTCTTTTTGTTATCATAAATATTTTTAGTATTTATTATGAAGATATTTTAGTAAACATGAATTAACAATTGAATATGGAATATTAATACACAAGCAATCAATAAATTAAATATTAATTTTACAATCAATTTTACATTCCATAATTTAACTTTAAACTTATTTATGTTCAATTAAAACTTATTATTATAATTTTATTAAAGTTCTTTACATGTTTCGCATGAGAATTAATTCTTCTATTTAATTATCCTCACGTGTATAAATTTACTTTGGCGCATTCCTATTATATAAAAAAATATTTAAAAATACCCGTTTATATGTCAAAATTAAAAAAAAGATTATATTATAAATCCTGAATCAATAATGTTAATTGGGAAAAAATAGTTATTTTAAAAAATTTTGGTTTTTTGAATTAAAATATTTTTTTAATTTCAATGGAATTCCCGTGAAGGACTCGCATAATATTATTGATTTTAAAGTGCAAAAAATCAAAGAATTGATTTAATTTTTTTAGATTTGAAGACGGAATGAATTTTATTGAATTGTACGATTTCATCAATGACAATTCCAATAAATCAATCAATTCCATCATAATGAGTGAATTAAACCTTTGAAATAAAAGTTCTGTCTACCCATTTGTCGCATTTATGTATATCTGTGTGTGTGTGTGTGTTTGTCATAAAATAATAGATTCTAATTGTTTTTAATGTTTTTATTTTTTTATTGATTTGTAGAAAATTGTATTTTAATAATATTAAATTTTTATTTTGCTTGCAAATATTCGTAAATGTCAAATTTTTCGACGTGTCACATTAATCAATGTTTTTGTGCATTTAATTGAGCGGATTCAATATTTTTTTGTAATATAATTGTAATTTTATATAAATGTATTCAATAAATTATTTCAGTTTTTATTTTTCCTGTGACAATCCATTAATCCCCATAAACAGGAATCCATTTGTTACCTTGCTCAAATTTGATAGAGATTTTTTTATCTAAAATAAATGAAAATACAATAAAAAGTTAATGACTTCTGGTAATGCGGGTTCCAGGGAAATGGGAGAACTCTAGAGCACTTTAATGTTACAATTAGTTATCGTTTCTCAGCTTATGTTTGAGTGGTAAAAAATGAAAACAATTTTATGTCTTCGCATGATATAAATTTTTAAAAGTTCTCATGTAACCCGAATTCCTCCATGAGTAGTTTCTTAAGAAGACTTAAATTCTGAGAGCTTTTCCAAGAACTGTATTAGGATACATCTGGAGAGTTAGATCAAAGCGAATGTTATAAGAAGGCAGCGAGTTGTGATCTGTGACAGCTAAAAAAATTCCTCCAATTAACAGATGTTCTCAAAGTTTATTTTTACTATTTTAGTGCATTTTTGGTCGCCACTTCCGCCTATGTATTGTTTTGAACCTTTTGAAAGGTTATGGCGGTTTTATGTTAGATTTTTGTGTCTTAACATGTGGCTGTAGGCTTTTCAATAATTTTAATTAATATTTGTTTTATTTAATGTTTATTTTAGTTGTGATATGTGTGCCACCTGGCGCAATTTTTGGTACCATCCCCCTTATTTTACTTATTAGATTATTAATATTATGTATTTATTATTATTAATATTTTATTGGCATTATTATTTTTTTACACATACTTTATATACAAAATTTTTATTACGAATACAACAATAATTTACATCAGAAACCAATATATAGTTAAATAGATACAACAATGCCGATGACAAATTTATCAATGAAAAGTTTGATAAATATGAGCAATTTGATTAACAGTTTAATGATCCGTTTGATTAGTAGCTTGATGTTCGATTTAAAGAGCAGATCAGGCACAGTTTGAATATTATTCTGTAAACTAATTTATATTCTCTATCATATAATGACCATATGCCAGACTTTCATTCTTTTCAACACAAACCCTTTTAGCGATTTTAGTTGTGATGAAACTAAACAACTGATGGTTGCTGGTACCTATTCGAAATTGAGACACCCTAGGAATTTCTATTCCATTATAGCAATCGAGATAAGACTGGTGTTTTAGGTCTGTATCTTTCAATGTTACTCCTTTTGCTTTTGCTGTACAAGTATTGCCTAATAAACTGTAACATTTTGGTCTGAGAAATATCCAGTCTTTATATCCTTTACCCTTACTCTCTTCTTTAAATGTTTCAACTTGTTACTATACAACGGGTGATTTATATCATTATTAGACGTATCTAATATATTATCTGAAATCTAATTTGCGATTTTTAATTTCTAAGAAGAAGTAATCTGTCTCTCCAGCATCAATGTCGATACTGCAATTGAACTGATTTCGATATTTTGCTAATTCTTCATATTGACGCTAATACATTCGAAGTTTTGATAATTCCAAAACTGTTTGACCAATGTAACTTTGTCTAACTAAACATATTGAATCTTTATCCAGTATGGCTGCAAGTAAATCATCCGCAATCTTGATGCTTTTAGGAATGTTGGCATCGATGCATATGTAATCATTTTCTGCTGATTATTACACAATTCTAAATCCATCCTTTTCATTAAGTTTTCTACAGTCTTATCATTAAGGCTATTGTTGAGCAACTTATAATAGTTTTTATCAAGTGTGTTTGTTGATTCTGTTCTCAGTTTGGTGTTAGTATCGACATAGATTTTAAAAATAGGTTCTTGTTTAAATCTGATAGCCCGATGAATATTGACAACTTGCACACCTAATAATAAAAATATTTTGAGCAATCGCCAATGCACTACATAATTTTGCTTTGGATTATGCGTTAAGAGTAATTTCTCTACTTTTGAAACACATTTTCTTTCTGCTGCGATTGGGAAATCATCCAATAAATCATGAATTTCATTTGGAATTACCAAATCCACCTCCACAGTATATCCATATGACAGCTATTCTAAGTCCAAATTCTTGCAATCTTCTAAAATACTATCAAGCTTATCATGAATCCAACTAAATTTCCCACAGGGTAAACTTTGACTTAAGGCCCATCTATATAGGTTAGGTTATTGATGTCGATATACTATAACTCTGTATCTTCAGTACTTTCCACGTGATGCTTATTAACAAATTTCAAACCACCGAGAATTCCCCCTTCATAGGAATTATAAATTTCCATGTCCTGTAATAATTCAATGGATTTATCTTATGTCATTAATACCGAATTCTGTGGCATACTGGGAATACCATAGAAATTCAAAGGTTCAAATGTATTATGAGCTATAGGTTTTGCTAGAAATTGTTGAAAAAAGTTGACAAGCAAAAAAACATCCAATTTCAAATAAACCATCATATAATCCAATAATGTGTTACAGTTTGTTTCTTTCCATATTTTCTTTGCCTTTTGATATTCATCTTCTGTAACTTCTTCCCAGATAGGTGGCATTTCATATGTGGTTTCCAAAACTTCTAAAGAATGTGAAGTCAACTATAGTTCCATCGAATACCGATTTTGTTAACGGTAGATTTTTTAATTCAACGCATTTAAGTATAAGAGGAATATGGTTGGATTATGTTCTGATCTCGTTTATCAATTTACATGTAATGGGTGTAATGCCACATACATTGGAGACTTGTCGTCATCTCTGTACTCGATTTATCAGTTTAATTAAAAATATGTTAATTTACTAAATTATTTAAAAAAAAATTATTTCCTTGTAATACACTACATCTTACCATGTAAAATCCATAAAATACATAATTCACAAAATATGTGTTTAGCATACACAACACATTATTTTAAATTTCTGATGAAGAAACATTAAAAAAGACTTAAATTGTATATATAATTTATTACAGCAGAAACTCTATAAAAGTAAGTTAAATAGGTAAAAAGTGCAAATTTTGCAATAAAACAAGTGTGTAGCACACACACTACACTATTTGAAATTTTAAATTTAGCCACCTTGTAGAGAGTTCAATTCTGTCTATGCATTGTTTGACTAAAATATGGTAGAAACAAAAATGGTTAGAAGAAAAAACGGGATAGTAGGTAGTAATGTGCAATCCTGATACTTGAAAAAGTAAGGGTTCCCCATTAGATTTTCAAATATTTTTCAAAAGACCCCGCTCCCCCGTGTATTTGTGTAAAGTAAATTTTTAAAATCTTCAAGTACGATCAGAACAAGCGTCAAAATTTACGACTATAGGGATCACAAATTCATGACGAATGTCAAAATATTCGCCGACAAATCGATTTTAAAAGGTTAAGTTACATAATCATCGATTTAAACAAAAAGTTTGTTATTAGGTAATTGTTCAGTGATATAAAAGAAATGTTTCACAACAGTCCGCAACAATTACATGATAGTGACGTAATCGAAATTCATATTTATCTGAGTTAAAAGGCTTTATAACTCGTAATAATCACTTAATGAGAAGTCATTGCAATAAGTAAGATCGTCCATGAACTCCTCAAGACTTCATCACTGCACTCTCGAAAGCAAAGGATGCTTGCTAGATCTGAGGTTAATGTACTAAATTACCATAATTATTTGATCATTAAACATATAACTGAGTTAAGAGAAATAGTTCAGCCATTTATTTCACACATACATTGAATACCTCGTAAGTCGCACTGGGCATCAACTCGAGTGGCTGCCATTATTCGAAATTTTGATAGAATTCTGAAACATTGAAATTAATAAATAAAGTTCATATTAATATATGTTTGATTTTCTCTATGTTTTCACAGCAAATTTTATGCCTGTGAAATAAATATCTATTAAAATCTCACACCCGAATTCCTTTTTCTCCATCTTTTACGCAATATAGGACATATACATCACTACTGGAATGGAGTTAGAGACCGTCTTCTGAGTGGATGGTTGATAAGGTGTCACTTTTGATTCGTCTCTGAAGCAGTCACCCTACTGCTTTAAGAACTAAAGGCTAACCGTTGATAGAATGATAAACTCAGCCTTGGAATCTCGCAACAGAACAAAGAGCGCCTAGAGACATAAGGTTCCTGGTCGACCAGCCAAAGTGAAGGAGCTGTTCAAGTAGCTACAAATCACTCAGAAGACCCTCCAGTTAGAATCAAAGAAAACGCAGGCACAAACTGTGCATATGAAGGGATTGTAGACCCTATTGTCCACTAGCTAGGATGTCTATCGATAGAGCCCCGCGGTCAGCTCTATGAGACAACCGGAGACGAAAAAGACAAGTCCAGAAAAGAGGGAGTAAGAGGGGTATCGTTTCGTGAATTTCACAAACGCCGAAACGAAAGATCGAACAGTACAACCCACTAAAGAACTTTCGTTATAACCCTTTTTGTAATTGTAGAAAATAATTGTTTGTTATACTAATAAATAGTTTTATAATATTTTACTAGGAGTCATCATTAGTTTAAATATAAATCTTAATTATTTCCGAAGGTAAAGGAATAATTAATTGACAGAGATCGATGAAGGTGGCTCAAAGAACTTCGGTGATTCACACGAAGATGGAGTTTTAATGTGTTCTGGTTGGTGCGTTATATTTTTGGTCTATGAATCGTACGCGAACTCAATTTGCAAATGTCACGTTCTTATTTTTGCTAACGTTTTGTTTAATTTTCTTCAGAATGGGTTGTAGAGCGATCTTTTAAGGAAGTTAAACGGTGGTGTCAGTAATTAGTTCAATTCTACTACTATCTTCGAAAGGCACTGATGTTTGTTCTATGTCTGAATTCTGATTTTCGGAAAGCGTATTTCTTGGAGTATTACAATCGTTTTCAAAAGAATTGTCTTCGAGTAAAACAAACGCTGGTTTCAAACGGCAGAGGTTAAAGGTCTGTTAGCAATGTGAAAGATCTGGCAGGAGAATTCTAAAACTGATCTGACGTTGTTGACAAGGTGAAGGGTCTTTCATGGTAAATAGGTACAACAGCGGTTTATGGTCTGTGCGTACGTCAAAAGAACGGCCTTCAAGAAGATGTTTAAAATGTTTGATGGATTGATAAATAACGAGAACTTCGCAATCAAATTTTGAATATCTCTGTTGGCAGATGAAAGTTTTTGAATAAAACTCTAATGGTTCTGCAACGAAACCGTAAATTTGGTGTAACATAGCGCCAATGGCTACATTGAAAGCATAAATTGTTAAACGTAACGCCAAATCCTTTTTAGGATAATTTAATGTCTGGATATTAGCTAAAGATGTTTTACCTCTTTCAAATGCGTCCAGCGAAATTTCATTCCAAACAACTAATGATTTCTTTGGCTTTGAACAAAGACCAGACAGAGGTGTGAGAATTTCGGATATCTTTGGTATAAATCGATGACAGTAGTTTACTGTTCCCAAAAAAATTCTCGGTTGAGTTACTGTCTTATGAATAGGGAAATTGCGAATTTTGTCAAGTCTATCTAAAAATGGATGAACTCCGTCGCAAGAAATAATGTGACTTAAGAATTTGACTTCCTCTTTAAAAGATGAGCATTTATCACTGTTGATTTGTAGATTATGCTCGTTTAGTGCTCTGAGAACTGCGTCTATGCCATGTTTATGTGTTTCCATGTCTTTGGAACCAATAAGGATATCGTCAATATAAGGTATAGCAAATCGGAGGTCCATCAAAATCTGAGCATGCACCTCTGAAAGGTTTGCGAAGAGTTCTTAAGTCCGAATGGCATGTGTGTATATTTGAAAAGACCGATAAGGGTTCGCACTGCCGTTTTTTTAATGTCTGATTCTCTGACAGTTACTTGATGGTATGCCTTGACGCGATCTATCGTGGAAAATATAGTTTCGTCCGTGACCCTATAAAGAATGTCATTGACTAAAGGCATGTAATAAGAATCGTGTATTGTGATCATATTCAGTCAATAGTAATCGCCTCAAAGTCGGAAAGTACCATCTTTTTTAGAACAAGATGTAGTGGTGAAGACTAAGATGATTTTGATCTCATAATGATTCTTTGATTTAATAATTTTGAGAATTCAGCTCGGACAAAGTCAAGTTTTTCATTAGATAGTGGGCGCACTTAATAACCGATAGGTAGAGAAGTGGGGGTTTCGATGAAATGGTAATAAGGTGCCAAAGCCATATGTTTTGACGGTGCTTCCATTTGTGGCTTTCAAGATAAAAATGGAATAATCTCAAAGATATTCGTATTGCAGTGGTAAAATGGAAAGACTGGATCCGGTTTCAACGAGGAAATAAAGCGTTTTTGAAATGTTAGGAGTAACGCTGAACTACAGAAATTCAGCTGTGACTAAAAATAAATCAAGAGCTGGAGGAAGTTTGTCATCGATGGGACTATTGGTTTTTTGGTCATTTGCTGGTTTATTGGAACTGTATGATTTACAACCCACAATGGACATGCTGGCCTTATCACCGAATCGTGCGTGGTAGATACATTTATCGGTGATTTTAATAGTAACTGGTTTCTTTCGCCAGCGACAGCCAATGTTACAACAGTTTGCTTTCATGCCGTATCTTGATTGAACGTCTCTTCTGAATTTTTCGGATAATTGTGACTTTGATCCACTGAAATAAACCAATGTTTGTTACAGTAATACATTTATCATTAAGTTAATCAATGTCATCAATATGTAAAATGAAATTTCTATAAGTTTTTGAAAGGAAAGTTTTCTAGTGAGCTTTTACGTCGCATGGGTTGAGAAGAGGTATGAGGGTGACTGTAATTTCTTTTATTATAGGATTTTTAGGGAGGCTTCTACAACAATGATATAATCCATCAACCTTTGGCCGATGCGGGAAAAGCATTATTGAGGACATTACAGGTTTCCGCCTCAATCCTATACATTTTTGTTATTGATATCCAAAAATGAGTCATTGTTTCGGTAAATGATATACACAAGTTCGAAATATGAGTCAATGTTCATAGGTGGATAAACTAAATTATTTACAATAATATTATAGGCACCATGATGAACCTAGTACGATCTTAATGACCATCCTATGAATTTTAAATATGAAATATAAAGGTTAAATAACATTAAATAATGATAATGATAACATTAAAGTTGCTGACGCAATTGCTGTTACTCGTAACCACAATGAGGATAATTCTAAAGATAATCCTAATAATAATCATAATGACAATAACGACAATGGTGATTATAGTAGTAATGGAATCTTAATGACCGCTACGGTAATACTCATATAACCATTATGATAATAATAATAATGATAATGTAGCAACAATTATGATAATTATAACCCTATGGATAACGACAATGAAAGTGATAATAATAATGATAATTATAACAACGATAAAGATAACAGTAATAATACTGATAATAATACTGCTAAGGACATTAATAACTATAATAATGACACATAATAATAATAACTAACAATAGCAATAATAGCAATGATAATAATAATTATTATAATAATAATAATAATTATAATAATAATAATTATTATGATAATAATAATAATAATAATAATAATAATAATAATAATAATAATAATAATAATAATAATAATAATAATAATAATAATAATAATAATAAATGTAATAGCGGTAACAATTAATAAAGGTAATACATATAATATTAACCATGATAATTTTAGTAATAATAATATGAAACATAGTAGTTATAATATGGATAAGGGTAAGAGAGATACTGTGTGGATATTTAACATGACGAAGGGTTTACAGGCCATAGAAAAATCATCAACACGGACAACGATAAGAAGGACTAAGTGAATAAAGGTAAATGATATGAGAGTATAGGTTAACATTTGAAGGAGATAAGAGAATAATGGGACCTATAAATCGAAATCGAGCACACCTTCTATCGGCAGCTCGTTGGACTCATTGATTGTTCCGTCAATTATAGCATTAGCAATAGCGCTCACCACCTAGCGATCACCTACATAGCGAAACCCACCAGAATAAAGAATAACAATAAAAATAAATTCGATAATATAAAAATAATATATGAAAAAATAAAGAAAATGAATAAAAAATTATAAAAATATTTTAAAATTAACAAAAATAATTAAAGTCCCTTAAAATTGCGAAAAATCGCCTATTGGTTGCACACATGTATGAAATAACTATATAAGCCGTGACCAAATTCATTATTTTTAATTCAGCAAAAACTCAACTTTTACAAAATTTCAACTGTTAACTCAATTTAATTTTATCTACAAAAATTTTCTACTCAGTTTTATTTGGAAGTAAGGAGCTGTCTTTATTTTTTTTGTGTAATTTATATGCTTCAATAAAACTTTGTAAACATTTTAATTTAATAATGTTTTGGATGCTCATATATAGTTATATTTTACCATAGAGAGGTCCCTGTAAAATATATATAATACGTATTGGAATAGATCTCGAAAGGATAAGCTGGTGGTCCGGCTAATGAGTTTACTTTCGTTATTTGTGGCTGCTGGCAGTGCACTCTTGACAACTCGGTTGTTCGTGGCCAGGCCTAGTCGTAAAACGTAGGAATTTACCCACAGGGCACCGTTTTACAACTCGTAACTGCTGATGAGACGAGTAGGTTAAATTTTAGGAAGGGCGCTATGAAGTAGGGGTATTAGGGGTTATCACTAAACGATCATTAGGCATGTATTTTTGTTAAACCCTCTCTGATTTCAATTTGACCGGGTAGTTATTGGAAGGATGAACATTTTAAGGATTGATAAGGTTTAACGTCTCATTATGGTTATATGTGTCGCAGGAAAGCATCGGCCAGCCAAATTCTCATAAAATTACGACCCAAATGTCCCAGCATAATGCAACGACCAAATGTTACAAATTCTAACGAATAAAAATTTTCTGTTAAAATCATCATAGTCAGTGAAAATAGGTGTAAGGTAGATTGCCCCTACTCGTGATTAAAAGGAAGCAGCAGACGATGGGACGCCTCGAAGCAACTTAAGCCGAATCTACAACGATGTCCCAGAACCGTTTATTTTTTAACTTTACTCTTGCACTATAACCATAAATAACAAATACCGAAAATTGTACGTCAATCAATATTCACAAAAGACTTTTTTATGTAGGCCTACTGTTTTAAGGGACTCAAATAATATACTATACCATAATAGAAATCGATTAATTAAATTTACATTTATTTTAAGGTGATTAAATTTAATTATTATTAAGTTTTAAATCATAAACTTTTAGGAAATTTTTAAGCTTCTCTTTTTCTATTCTGCAAGAAATCAAAGTTTTCTTCACCCATTATCTCCTTCAATCTGATATCTCGCGCGAATTGGAATTTAATTGACCTAAACTAAATCTGATCAAAACGCGAGCTTTACAAAAAATCCTGGAATACACCTCTGCCAATTCAAGGTATCTCAATAACATTTCGAATTTCTGATTACTTCTCAACAATCCATTATAAATTTCTCTTGGAATTTATTTCATAGAATAATAAAAATGAACTTGCCGCGCATTCCCAGAATCGTGCCAGCTCCGTTTGCTGTGGCTGCGGCACAACGAATGGAAAGACTCGAACGGGAGAATTCACTCTTCGTGAAAAATATGAGAAGCTAAAAAGCACTTGGTGCTCGCCAGAGGCCACTCGAGAATTATATAAGAAGATCATGGGCTCTCTCGTGCTTATGACGACCTCATCATCGAAACGAGAAGCCAACGGATTACAATATCCGAACAAAGTGGCGTTCTCCGACAGATCTTCACGGAGAAGGAGTTGCAAGCTCGCCTACCGAGGAGGAACTTAGTCCAGCAGATTAATATAATCCCGGCACATCACCGGCCAATCAATGCAGAAAATCCATCAACCAACAACGACAGCAGCGTACCCACAGATGGAATCTTACATGCCAATCGACGGCATAAACCCAATAGAAATCGCCGCCGGAGGCAGAGTCGTAGAGCCTAAAACACCCTGCTCCAGGTAAACTTGAGAAACGATGGACACCCGGAGATGAGAGAAATCTCAGACCTGATAGCTATGGACCACACCGCTCCTAGATACAATGGTGATCCAGATTCGATATATGCTCCTACCCAACCAGAGTTTTCTCATCCCACTCCCACTCCGGCTCAGATCACGATCACCGCAAATGGCCACGAGTCTCTAATCAATATCCACATCGCCACTACCTCTTGTGCGATACTGAATGAAGAAAGACCTTCCAGCGGGCGATTTTCACCGCTAATTTTCTCGGTCGTAGAACCAACAGCATCTTGAGGGCAGAGGGCAGGTTCTTCTCATCAGACGGATCCACACCAAATATCGCGATTCACAAAACACCGATGTTTACCAATGGATATTGACCGGGAAGAATGAAACAAACTTTCTTCGAACCAACAAACCAAAACGTCATTACTGAATTGACACTGATTGTGAGCCGAATTATTTCTGGTGTGGACTTGCATTTCCGCAGTCGTTTCTCTGAAAAACTTTTGTTTTATTTTATTTTTTCCCTGCCTTGAGTGAAATGTGTATACTGGCTGAATATGTTATTTATGTTTATAATTAAAAAATAAAAATATATGTTTAATACTTTTATATCGTTATCAATAAATATCCAATTTAAAATTAGTGTAATTAGTGTATAGAAAGTGATTTACTCATAGTGGTAGAATTAATTATTTACTTTCTTGTTGCATATTAAAAAAAATTAAATCTAATGTTGGGCCAAAACACAAACGGCCTTGTAAATGTTTAAATGAATCGGTAACACACATGCAAATATAACATGCAGATTTAAATTCCAAACCTATTAAAACATCAATTAACCCTATCAAAATATGAGAAAGAAGACAATGACATATAAAATAATAAACATAAAAATAAATTAAAATAATAACAAAAAGCAACAAGATCCACGCGATATAAATATAAACATAACACGAAAACCTAACAAATTTAACCGAAATTGGACAATTTAATAAAATATGAAATTTCATAAAAAAATGAAATAAAATCAAAGAATTTGAATTAGAAATAATTCAATAAAAATTTCAAAAGAAAATTATCAAATAAAATTACAAAATAATAAAAATTAAGATTAGAATACACTAGAAAATTCCAATGTCGAATTTTGTTTTACTAAATCAAAAAGAACACGCAAGGTTAGGGCCAAAAAATAGGTATAAATACCGATTTATTTTTACATAATTATAATCATTTTTTCAATTTTGAATTGGAGTCTTAAAAATCTATATTACTACGTAAGTGAGAGTTTTGTTTGGAACTCTCTCCACGTCACACTCTCGCAACCTCGACAGAGCTCTGCTTGGGTGCCGGCGTGGAGAGAGTGATATATTATAATGTTTTTGAATTTATGGATTGGATTGTATCGGTAATTTAATTTTGATTTTAATAAATTATTCATAATATATAAATTATGTTTTGTTTTAAAACTTTGTCGAAATTTTTCCGGCCCACAGCCAAAGACACATCATAAGTCATTAAAATCAGACATATTATTCAGATTCGTGTAAGTGCGTGGAATATCGCCAATGATCTGTGCCCGTGAAAGTCCGGAGTGCGGAACGCAGGAGCTGGAACGTCAATATTATCCCGTATAGAAGAAAGGAGAAATAAGGAAGCGGTCTTTTGGCTACTTCCTCGTCTCTCGTTTTCTTTAAATTCGACCTAAATTATTCTACATACGGCTTAAAATCACCACACCGAGTAGTCCAGTGGGCACTCACTAATTATAATATGAACATAATTGCACCTAAGACTAAACAAAGGGGAAGGTGACGGGAAAAATTGAAATTAAAAATCGTTGCTATGATCAAAACATGATAGAGTACGAGCAATAAATTTCTTAAACAAACGCTATAAGAGGAGTTGAATAGAGACCCATACTCCGGGAAATGACGTGTAGCAGGGGACATTAAATTACTGAGGAACCCGCCAATGCCATCTAATAGAATTTAGAACTCCATACTAATAAAATTAAGTTCATTACACCTATAAACCATAGCGAATTATTCGGTACTCGAATTACTAGAAACTATAAGTGAAAAACGATTCGTCAATAAAGTCTTGAAATAATAATGTAAGAACTCAAAATTGTCAAATCGGATAAGACAAAATTTATTAAAATCCACATTCGGTTTAAATACCCAATTAGGCAAGCTCACCATCCATCGAGATACAGTATTGATAACTTAGATGAGACTTCTAATCGAACCCCTTCGTCGGGAAAATAATTCTCCACTGTTTTTGTATCCTTCGCCCAAAACCCAGTTTATAGAGCACGAAACCATTAAATCCGAGCCGGAGATTCTAATTGAAAAGCGAGTCAATAGATAAAATATCTGACAAAACTTGAAATTAATATAAAGTGAAACCTTTCCATCCCTACCAATAATGCCATATTTCACAGTGATCTTACGAGGACAACGTATAGTCAGCCAGAGTTTCTTACCCATGATGACTGAACGAATCGCTCGAGTTCCCGTCTAAAAGATCGTATCAATATTAGCCGATTTCAATCATTAGTATGTCAAACCTGATCAACTCTTCGGTGAATAAAAATTTAGTCTAGAATGTAACCAATTAGAATATGTAGAACCTGACCAAATCATCTAGCGATTAATAACATAACTTTGACTGGAGTTCAGTTGATAATATTACAAAATTAATATCGGAAACTTAATCGACTCCTTCTACCGATGAATAATTAAAAGAATAGTCAAAATTTAATTAGTAATATTACCAATTTAAAAAATTAAAATAAAACCTGATCGAAAATCGTTACCGAAACGCAAACAAATAAGCAACCCAAACCCGTCTAAAAGAAAATTTTAGTTAACAATTTTATTTAATTATAAATTAAACCTGGTTGAAATCTTGACACAATCAACTAACTAAAACCTCGCCCAAATATTGACTGGCAATAACAAAAATATAAAATTCCAAAATCCGATAGAAAAGAAAATTGTCCTTAAATGACATCAATAAACAATCCGAAAATTCCCTAATATTAGATCAACATCAACTACTCCAATAGGTAAAATGACTCACGTGGTAATTTGATTTCCGTGATGGATGGTCTATCTGATAGTTAAAAATGTAAGGTATTATATCAATACCCACTCATTGATATTTTTTCGATTTAGTACAGATCATATTCATTAATTGATTTGATTGAATATTAATTATATATCCCTTAGTCAATTTTGTCTCAGTTTTGACTCATTATGTTATATTCATTAATTGATTTTGTTCGAATTTACTTTAATATATTAATTTATATCCCTTGATTGATTTTGACTTAATTTTGATTTGTTATTTTATATTCATTAATTGATTTTGATCGAATTTACCTTAATATATTAATTTTACATTCCTTAATTATTTTGATTCAGTTTGATTCAAGATGGTATACCATTAATTGAGATAGAGCGAATTTACTTTAATATATTAAATTTTTCCCATCAGTCAACCCCGGATTTGGTCCGACTTAATATACCTATTTATTGATCCTTGGTATAGTTCACCTTGTTGCACTTACTTTAATACCCACTAGTTAAATTTCGAATAATTTAACGAAACGACAATTAACATTTAAACGCCCTTTAAATTTTGGATAAATCCTCATTTGGGTTAAAAGTTCCTTTTCTCCCCGTTTCCCGGTTATTGGGTTTATCATTTTGTCCAACTCGTTACATCCTAAGAGTAATAATTTTCTAATTTCAACTGACAACCGCTGATTTCCAATGTTAATTTTTATTCCCATGTAATTCTTGGATAGTCCTGCGAAACAAAATATACGCGACCCCCACCTGCAACCCACAGCTAACTCCAGTTCATTCTAGTTTAAAACGATAGTTAGCTCACCCTCATAATGTTAACCGAGTACCTCAAATTTGATGTCAAGCAAAAGGACCCGTCTGGCGGATAATTAACAAAATATCAAAACTCCACTTACCCATAAACTGCTCTTAAGAGTATTTTAACCCGTTTATTACATAATCAGAAATCTCGTTAATACGATCAAATTGTAGATACATCAGGATCTCTTATTCGGGTCCCCACATACGTCGCAGACCAGTGGAGACAAGCTTGGCGTCAAATAGGACAAGCGAGAGGCTACGAGGAACCCCAACCAAGAGGGCCTAGACAAACCATTGGACAGATGCTGGAGATGAGCCAGCGATTACCGTTGACAAATGGTCAAGATGGCGAGCAACACCCGGCTCGAGAAATTTTGGGACACGCCCACGAGCTCCTCGCCCGCCTAGTGGAGCATCAACGGCAGGTGGATCTTCACGTGGTCAGGGTCAGACAATACCTGGCCAACGAAGAAGATGACATTGCTGCTGGGAGAATAATGGAGATCTATAGCGAGACGCCGCCGCCCAGTTTCAGACCGGTGCGAAATACGAAGCGACCCGTGTTCATAGTCCCGGGTTACTCAGCGGAAGAATGGGTGAGAAAATCCTTGGAACAGCCCTAATCCCGCCGAGCTATTGGTTATAAACTTTTGGTGAATAGTATTATAATAAATAATTTGTTGAGATTTCCATTTTCTTTACTCGTTGTCCCATGGTATGATTGAAAATTTTGTTTAAACCAACTACATATGTAGAAAAATTGAATTTGATGACATAAAATTTTATATATATATTGGATATTATAGAAATGGAACCCTTACAGATATTGGAAACCGAACTCACCCACGCCCGGAACATTAACAAAAATCTTCACGATCAGATCATCCAGCTGACCGCGGAAATACAACAGACAAAGGCCATCTGGATGGCGCCCCAAAAGGTAAAGTTGCTTTACCAAAGGCTCACGGCTGCCCAAAAGGGGTGGGCGGATGAAAGACAACTCAACCAAAGTCTGAAGACCCAGGTGAAGGGGTTAGAAGTGGCCCTATCCGCCTGCCAAGAGGGAGCTGCGGTAACTTACCCTCTCGTCTTTGCTCCCCCCAATTGGCTTACCGGGAAACGGCGGCCACTCCAGCAACAACCATACCTTCAACCCCGACAATCATCACAAACAGTCATCGTCCAGGACGCAAGGAGCGGGCTAAACGACGGGCCGCGCGATTACGAAATGCAACACAGATCATGAACTGAAACTAATTCACCTCCTGTATGAAATTTGTACGCATCTGGTTTTAGAATTTTTGTTGTTATTCATTCGTTAATAAGTATTCACTAGTTTATTTTTCAGCATATATTTATTACTATTTCCCTTGACTCAAGAGCTCAATAAAGGTAATTGACGAAACCCACCATAAAGAGAAGGGGACTTGATGAGTTAAAGCGAGCACAAGTCTTCTAACGACAGCTCGTTGAACCCAGAGGTCATCCGAGCAACTATAGCCTTAGCAATAGCGCTCACTTTCTGCGGATGATCTACCCACTCTAACACATTTCCAACGTTGCCTCGCAACGGGTGCCGAGTGGCAGGCAAGAAAATATTTATATGGCGTCACTGGGGTAACCCCAATAAGTTAAAACAAAACGTCAACGCCCAGTAACCCACCACTAATATTAGTTTAATTAATTCATAATCCTTACAAATATGTAACTTACCCACGGTAGTAGCAGTAATTACTTAGTAGGATATTAAGGTCCGAATCTTTCAGTTGAGGAAATGAAAAATTTTAATGAAAAGTGGGTGGAGTAGAAAGGGAAGAATTGATTGAATATGAGTAGAAGATTACTGACACTAATTCTATAGTTTTAGTTTATTTTATTAGTATTCGATATCTTCACAGTCAAGTTTGGTTACTTAGCCTTTAGGAATCAGATACACTTTTGGATTGTTAGATATTGGGATAATGCGTAAGACCTTCTAGCGGCAGCTTTGAACCAGAAATCGAAAGTTATTCAAATAGTAGTATCGGTAACGATGCTCACTTGTTTGAATAGCATTCGGCTGTCGTGCACATTACCAAAATAAATTTATACATGGGTGTATGATGGTGATCCGTAAATTGTGTGGTGTGCGAGTGAAAATTAGACCCTAGGACCGTAGAAGCGCATGATGTCAGTGGGTGTTATTGGTCAGTTGTTTTAAGTTTTCCCAGTACACCAGCTAGATGGTAGAGGGTGTGAATTTTTCTTAAAGATTAGGGATTTCTCCAAGCCTTTTAATTTTCTAGATCTTGTTTTAAAACTTTGCGCAGCGTCCTGTTCTTAAATTTAAGAAAATTGAATTCTTGTGGATCCTTTGTCTTTTTCGTTTCAAAATAAGAGAGTTTGTAAAAATTTATTATGAACAAATTAAAAGATAAATGTAAACTCATATTATTATTTTTATACTATTCATTAAATATGTTTACAAAAAATAAATATATATTTCTTGTTTGTCTGCAATAAAATTAAAATATTATATAGCTAATGAATTTAAAATATTGTTTTCACGAATTGAATTTTATTAATTAATGTCAACTTTGAATCAATTTCTTCCTCGTGACAAAGCTCTAAATGATCAAAAAATTCAACAAAATAATTTAATGCCTCTCCGAAATACAGTGAATGGAAATTCAATGGACAACAAGCATTCTGATGTCATAGTGGAAATTCCAAAGTTACGAAAATTTGAGAACATAAATCAATATGATCAGCCAAATCAGTTTTGTAAACTTGGACCATATGTTTTGGACCAAGTTATTGGCAAAGGAAACTTTTCTGTCGTCAAATTAGCTGTTCACACTCCAACCCAAATGCAAGTAAGATTGAAGTCAATTTCTAATTATATTTTATAGAAATAATTAAATCACTTTTCACAAATATCTCACAGGTTGCAATTAAGATTCTGCATAAGTCAAAAATGAGTAAAGAAACACTAGAAAAAACATACAGAGAAGTTCATATAATGAAGCAACTAAGTCATCCTTTTATCGTGAGACTATATCAGGTATTTTGATGTATTCGATAAATGTAATAAATCCTAATAAAATTTAGCTGTTCAATTCATTTTATTATTCATTTTTCATTAGGTTATCGATACAGTTAATTGGTTGTTTATCGTGATGGAATACGCGGTGAATGGAGAGTTATTCGGTAATCCAATTGCCATATTTGATGGCTTATTTTATTGCATTCTCTAGATTATTTGTCTCGAATTGGCAGATTTAATGAACAAGAAGCCAGAATAAAGTTCGGACAAATACTCGACGCAGTGGATTATTGCCATCAAATGAATGTTGTTCATCGCGATTTGAAAGCTGAAAACCTTTTATTAGACAAAAATCAAAATATCAAATTAGCAGGTCATTAAAATTTTCCGATTTTTTATTAATTTAAAATTTTTCTGTAAATATGTAACTTATTGATTTTAGTAATTTTAATGTTTTGTAAAAAATTTAATTTGCATAGTTTGAAATAATAAATCAATAAATTCTCAAAATTTATTGATTTATCTTTTTAACGAAAATTTATTTTCAATCAATAGTGAATTTTTAAAATTTCTATTGATTTCTATTTTTAATTTATTATTTATTTATTTAAAATTATTTAATTAAAATTTTTAAATTAAATTTGTAAAATATCGATTTATTAATTTCTAGGTTTTATTTCTGCAAGTTTATGAAATCAATAAAATGCTCCAAATTATATTAAAACAGTGAAAATTTTGATTTTATATTGATTTATATGTTTAATTTATTGATTTTATTATTTATTGATTTTAGAATTTAAATTAATTTTTTATCAACTTTTGCTTATTAATTTTAATCTAATTTTTCTGCAATTTGAAAAATCTGTGAAAACATCTTCATTTAATTCAAAATTTGTATTTATTCAGAGTTCAAAAATTTTTTCAAATCAAAATTATATCTTTCATATTTTCGAAAATTTAAACAAATTAACAACGTCATTTAAATTTTATTTTATTTAGTAATTAATTTTTTAAAATTTTATTTTATTTATTTATTTAAATTTTATTTTGTTATATTTTAATAATTAATATTTAATAATTAATATCTAATAATTAATATTTAATAATTAATATAATAACTTATAATCAGACATTTAAAAAATTTAATCTAATTTATCAAAAGTTAATTTAAATCTTATTTTTTAATTTTAATCATTTTAAAACTTAATTTATGTCCGTTGATAATTATGCTTAAATATCCTCAATCTTATTATTAATCAATAGTGAAGATTTTTAGATATTTAATTATTTGGTTTGATTTATTTTTTGAATTCAATTAATTTTAATTTTTATAATTTATCGACTGATGCTTATTAATTTTATTTTATTGTTCTGATATAACTAAGTGCTCTTAATTGATTGATCTATCGATTAACTTATTTCACTAATAGTGAAAATTTTGATTTTTTATTGATTTATATATTTAATTAAGTTATTAAATTTATCTATTGAAATTAATTATTTTTAATTTTATTTTATTTTTCTGCCATTTAAAAATTTATCAATAAATTTATTGATCTAATCAGTAGTGAATTTTTTTTATTGATTTATATATTTAATTAAGTGATTAAATCTATTTATTGAAATTAATTAATTTTAATTTTTTGATTAATATTATATTTTAAATTAAATTTATAATTTATCGAGTTATGATTATTAATTTTATTTTATTTTTCTGCTATTTAAAAATTGATTGATCTATGGTTATTTAACATAAAATTATTTTCAATCAATTGTGAAATTTTTTAACAAAGATTTTATTGATAAAACTTAATTTATAGATTTTATCTATTTATTGAGGTGGTTTAATTGATTTATTTTAAAAATTGATGATTTTTTAATTTTCTTCATTATTTTTTATAAATTAATTTAATTAACATAATTTATTGTTTATAAAAATTACAATTTCAAATGGCGCCATTTAAAGATAACTAATATGAAAACATTAAAAACTGCACTGATCAGAAATAAAACTATGATTTCATTAATCTTCATTCAATTTTCGATTTTTGATAAATGTTTTTATTTATTTAAAACTTGAAAAAGCAGTTCCGAAAATTTTAGTTGTAAATATTGATATCATATAATCGAAAAATATATGAAAATAAATGATAAATAAATTTTAAAAGGAAAAAACAGATTAATGGTTAACAAAAAGATTGCACTGATAAACGTTGTTTAAGTAAATTTTGATTAAATCTTACTTATTTAACTTATTTATGTTTAATCTTCGAAAACTCACGTTGGAAAACCCTGTCTACTTCAAAACCTAAAATATGGTTATATTTTCAGAATATTTTCGAAAAATCATTTGAGACGATTTTAATATCAATGAAAAATAAAACAAATAATAAATTAAGAATTAAAAAGCATTTATCGAAAACTCTATTTACTTATCAACAATAAGGAATAAAATTTAATGAAATCAATAAGCAAAATCAATATTAAATAATTGAATCAGTATTATTAAAAAATATTTCTTTCGAGTTAAACAGAAAATCAGTAAAAGTCTCATTATTATACATGAGTGGTTTTCTCATGCCTAGCCTTCGGATCTACATATGTTTGTGAAGCCCTTTTTTCAAAAATAAAATTTAAGAAAAGTAAATTTCGCGCTTCATTAACAGACAAAAAACTTGAAAGCCAATTACAATGTGCAACTACCAAAATTGATGTAGATTTAAAAACATTGAGCGATCGCAAAGAAAAGCAAATATCCCATTAATAAATATTACACTTCAGTGTACTGAAATAATAAAAATAAATGGTTCAATAAAAATGTTCTTGAAACGATAAAAAAACCCTACTGTAAATATAAAAATAAATGTTTTTCTTGAAATAGTTCAAATAAATCTATGTAATGAAATAATTCAAATAAATGTTTCAATAAAAATTGGGGTTTTCATATAATATATAGCCCGCAGAAATTGTTGAATAAAAAGGTTGGCCCGCAAAGCGATTTGGGTTGGCCAGGCCTGATTTAGCAAATAGTTAGTTGTGCAATAGCCGACAGTGAGGCAATAGTAAAAAAACCAGATGAATAACATTAATATCATCACGTGAAAGGGTATTGCAATTATTTATTCCTTTATGATATAATAGTTTTGAAGGAGATTTTTTGAAATAAACAAGCATAGCTTTGGCTTTATTTCCTACACAACCAGTCGTCAGTATTTTATAGTTACGTACAAATAATTGAACTAGAAAAAAATGCAATTATCGAAATACCAGAGGAAATTGTGTTTAAATTATATTTAAATATAAACAGAACTTTGATTATTATTTCAACTCACGTAATTAAGAATGAAAGCATAAAATGTGAGTAAGACATTACAAATTGTGTTTCGGATTAGAATTATATGGGAAACTGATTGAAGACATTATGCATTCTAAATGGAAAATACATTGGTATTTGTAAACAAGTTTTTAACCTAAGTTATATCAGTGCGCTTGGCGCATATGTAAGTATATTTTCTAGCCACTCAAACAAAAATTATAAATAAACAAAATAATAATTAAATAAACATGATGTTTGGTTTCGCAGCAGTTTCGGCAGCGTCTATCTAACGGATACGTATGAACATTGCTGGATTAATTGGAAATAATAACAAATTAGTATTTGATAAAATTTCATGTTTGAAACCTTCGAAAACTCTCAGCAATGGAATAATAAACAAACGATAATTAATATGAAATCGGCTGAAATTTTTTTGAACATTTAATAGACAATCAAATTGCCCTTGATTCTTTAATAAAATTGTGGAACTTTCTATTTATTTTTCGATTAAATCTGGAGCCATTGAAGGCCATGTTTTTGAAAAAGTGCAATATTAAGTGGAATTCATGGGAAAATTTTAATTAAATAGAAAGGATGAGTATAACGATGACTTTCTCAACTAAATTCATTCCATTGATAAATACAATAATAATTTATATTATTTTTGAAAAACCAAAAGCTATTCGGAATGGTTTATTATTTTTTTATTGAAATTTATTTATTTTTATTATATTATTAAAAAAAAATTTATTAATATCACTACTTGGTATTTAGGTTAAATTTGTAATATAATAATTGGGAATTTTCATTATATATTGTCTAAATGTTTTCTTTGAAATAATTCCATAAATGATAATCTTAATTTTATTGTTTTTGCTTTTTATTCTAAATATCAATTTTTACTTTATTTTTTTCAAAGAATAATGTATAAATACCAGAAATTGGTAAGCTGATAAGGACCAATAACCTCTTTTAATGTATTCATATAGGGGTAGGGCAAAGACATGACTGGTGCGTTCCAGTAAAAATGTAAATAACAAAAATGATCGTTAAATAGTAGTTCAAATTCTGAATGGGGAATAAAATTTCCTTTATAAATCAGTAAAATAACGGAATCTGTTGGCTTTCATAGGAGGAAAGAAAAATATGTTTGTGAGATTAGAATTATGAATTGCCACTGACAGTTGTAAAACAATCTCATATCATCTGTCAAAATTACTTGTTGATGAGAACAATAAATAATTGTTTACTTAATTATTGATGGGAATGCATTTTTTGTTTTCACTAACTAATCACTCTGTTATTTATTATTAATAAATGATTAGTAAATCATTTGAAAATTACCCATCAAAAGATCATGAATATACATTACTAATGTAGTTCTATTTCAGAAATTTTATTGTTTACAATTAAATAGTTACACTAAAAGTACAAGTTAACTAATGGATTATTTTATTTGACAATAATAATGTAATTTTATACATTTGGGACTTTGGAAATGTAAGTGTCACATTGAAATAAATATTAATTATTTTGAATTTTTTCTGAATTTATTCTGTGGTGATTTCTGCTATTGAATAAGGAATTAGATTTTTTTTTTATTTTCGATCTCTACTAGATTAATTTTTAACCTGCCTACTAAAGAAAAATTGAAATTTGTCAATGTTAATTGTTGTTTTATTATCGGCTATCTGATTTTTTCTCTGCTCCATTGTAAGACAATTTATTCCCATAATAAAACCAAAAGTTTTCTTTGGCATTATTGAAAAGATTTATTTAATTTTTCTGAATAATTTATTTCCTATTTATGGAAAGCATATTTTTTGTTAGATTTGATTGTTTATAAGATTTATTTTTCAAGATTATGTTGGTCTAATATTATATTGTATAATATTGAATACTCGTTTGCAAGAAAAACCTTAAAATACAACTCAATTAGAAGAAACATGTATTAATAGAAACATGAACAATTATAATCTGGATATTGTTTTCAACAAACTTTTCATTTAATAATAAAAAGCTGATAAAAATCTCTGGCTATTAAGCCTAGAAATTCGTTTAGGGCAATTTTGTCACTTGTTTAAATATAAAATATCTTGATCAGAAAATGACCAGAGTTTTTGTTAAAATATTGGGAGATAGAGCTGTTGAATATGGATAAAAAGGAAGAAATTTATGTTTTAATTCATTCAATTATTTATGTGTAATGAAGCAAAAATGTGGCTTGGCACTGCATTTATTCAACGAGGTTCTTCATGAAATGTAGATATAAGTTTTGTTATTAATAATTTTTGATTTGCTATTTCAATTTCAACATTTTTACTTATAGTTTTACAAGGTTTCAGAAAAATGTAATGAATTACACTTATAAAGTTAACAAAGTACTTTTTTTGGATGAATTATGGGTTCTTGATACATTTATGGTAGTTTATTTACAAACTACTGCACTGGTCGTTTATGAATATCATGCATGACCTGATTTTCATCGAGTTATACAAATTTTTATTTAAATGAATCTTTTTCTCTCAGTTTTAGAATTGAATTTAACGACGTTTCACATTCTATTTTCATCAACTGTCGAATTTGATTTTCCTTGATATTTGTTAAATTAGAGGAACTTTTTACGTTAACAATATCTTGAGCAAGAAAATACCCAACTTTTCATTCTAAAAATCTTCTTATATTTTACATTATTATACTTTTTTATAGTTAAAATAATATGCAAAATAATTATTTGCACACAATACTCAAATACAAAATTAATTAATCTTGTATTTATTAAATTAGTTAATTACATTAAATGTTATAATGATATTAAGAATTTTTTAATATTTTACTATGAATCAGTGATGATATCGATGTTTTATTGATATTCACAAATTTTCGGCACAGCTTTTTAATTTAAATTGATTTTTACTATTCTCATTTCCAAGATTCGTACCACTGGCTCTAAAATATTCGATTTTTGATTAATTAAAACTAACTGTAAAATGTTGACTAACATCCTATTTTTTGAAATAATTTTATATAAATTTAACTTCCTCATTTTTTATACATCAAATTATATCATTTAAAACTTGAATGATGAGGGGTTTTAAATATTAAACAACTTAATAAACTCGATATTCTAACCCAATCAAAATTGAAGCATATAAAAATGAAGAATATTAAACCTTTCATGTCCATGTGTCTCCACGTAAAATCTTGGTTGTATACCTAAATGAGTTATTGGAAATTTATTTTCTTGGTTATTTTGTTATTGACAACCCTCTGTAAACGTCACCTGTCAAATCAAATTTAATGCCTAAATCCGTTTAGTCCTGAAATGTTTAAATATCGGCTTTAATTAATGAATTAAATTTGTAGCCTAAACTTATCTATAATAGTCGGATTTAAGTTCTAAGTTTATATTTAAACAATTTATATAAAAATTAATGTTCATTTTCATTCAGTCTATTTAACAGATGTTTAAGTTTTAAAAGTGTAGACCATATTAATGAGTTTTTATGTTACAATTATGTTAATCGAAAATAAATTTCATAAAGTTTTAAATGCAAATCTCATGAACTGCTTCTAAACAAATTATTTACTGTTAGAAACTTATTGCCTTTTACATTAGTTAATACAACGAAAATATTATGTTTTTCTTTTTACTTATTCACGTTGAAAGACATATTTTATATTTTTATGTTGAGAATCTAATATAATTTACAGCAAAATTTATTCAACTAAAATCATAATATTAAATTTATTTATAAAATTTAAATGTATATTTTGTAATAATATATAGGTAAATTTACAAAAAAGCATGTAAACAAATACATAGAAAATCACAGTGTTCTGCCCTTCTTACAGGGGGACATCGGACGGGAATGGATGCTGTCTTTGGGACCTTCAAATGATGTCATTATTTTCTTAACTATTTGTCAATTGTTTAGCGATTCTCAATTGAGACAATTTATAATATTATATTATAATATATCCAAATTTGTGTTAAAGGTTTTTGAAAAGGTCTTATATATTTACGATATTTTCTTAACTTCCAAGGAAACAATTAAGAGTTATGGGGGTAATATTCCCAATCTTAACGTCATCTACAAGAGGAGTATCTTATTTGTGAAATCTGGCTTGTTTATACAGTTAACTTTGTTGCATAATCTAAGTTGAAGGTTAATATGAATAATTATTAAAATTTTTGATAAATATTTTTCCTCGCTTATCTTTAATAATATCCATCAATTTCAAAATCCATTCTCAAATTTTCAGTTAATTACAAATATTAAATATCTTAAATTTTTATATAAATTATAATATCAGTTCTTCGTGATTTTTATGCATTATCAAGGTTTGTCAATCCTTTTCACATATATTTTAATCTAATAAATATGACTATTCAGAATTCAAAAATTTTCCATTGATTTATGTGTTTTTGTTAACTTTCAATCGAATTTTTATTTTCATTTTTCGAAAATGATTTAAAATTTTGGTTGTTTATTTAGATTTTGGTTTTGGAAGCTTTTATGAAAATTCATTTTTATTATCAACATGGTGCGGTAGTCCTCCTTATGCAGCTCCAGAACTGTTCAAAGGCGAACCTTACGTGGGACCAAAAGCCGATATTTGGGTTAGTTAAATACTCTTATTTTATTAATAAAATAATAAATAATAAGTAACAATTTTTTAAAAAATATGAAATTATCGAAAAGTTATTGTTACATCAACTTATTGGTCTCTATAGTCATTGGAGAATTTATAAATTAATTAATTAATATGTTTCACTAAAAATCTAATTTGAATTAAAATGCACTTCAAATCTGTAAATAATTGTTTAACAGCGGTTTTATTGAATTACAGTATTATTAAAAATATTTAGGAAAGGAAAAACAGAAAATTTTCATATCAATTTTTATTGATAGTAAAAGCTGTTGGAAAAATTAATTAAAATTCGGTTATAAAGCGTTTTTAGGTTAAAATATCCTTTTGAAATATAAACATCTTTCTAACGACTATGCAATAAATAATTTTGTATGCAATTTTTAGCTTTGTCAGCCCCATTAATCTGTCATGTGGTGAAATATTTTTCACATTTAAAAATAAATTTCGATTAGCACTGCATTTCATGGAAAATAGAAGATTTTCTTGGGAGATATTTTTGACTCTAGATAAATTCTCCCAATTAAATTCTATATTATATCTGTGTCAACTAATAATTTTCACTTTACTTCAGTCAGAACTGAAGTGTTCATCAATTTTATGTAAGAAAATGTTATATATATATATATATATATATATATATATATATATATATTCAAATGACATTATGTTTATTAAAAAATATTTGACTATTAATCAGTAAACATATCGATGCTTTTTGATATTCACGAATTTTCGGCACAGCCTTTTTCAAGTGTTTATGATCATTATCTCTTAATTTCATAAAATCAGAAAAATATTAATTTATTTTATATTTTTATCAATAAAAAAGATTGATATCTTTACTGATTCATAGTCAAATATTTTTTAATATATATGTCATTTGAATATATATATAGTGGAACCTCGCATAACGAGCATAATTCGTTCCAGAACGTTCCTCGTAAAGCGAAACACTCTTTAAACGAAACAACGCTTCCCATATAAATTAAGGTAAAATACGATAATTCGTTCCGTGCCGAAAAAAATACACAAAAAATTTTATGACATACTTTTATTAAATGAAAATTATATACATGATAAAATCAAAAATAATTATTAAACTTTTAACATAACGAAAAAAATTGTATAAACAAGGGTTTGTAAAAGTTTATATCCAAGTAAAATATGCTAGCGGAACAATTGTAAACACATACTGATGTATCCATAAATAATGTTTTCGTGAATACTGCAAATATTTTTGTTTTAAATTTTTTTTTACAATCCAGGACTTTCACTCGTTATGCGAAAAATCTTTCGTTTTTTTCCAATTTTTTTACTCGTTATGCGAATTTCTCGTTATGCGAGGTGCTCGTTAAGCGAGGTTTCACTATATATATATATATTCATCCTTCCTGGTTTATTAAATATAAAATAATATTTAATCAAGGAATAATAACCGCTTAGAAATAATTAACGACAATAAATTGAAAATGAACAAATATCTATTTGGATTTCTTTTAATTCCTTTAGCTAGTTTTACCTCCTCAGTGAAATTCGTGGTATTTCCCTTAGACTCAATGAGAGTTTCTGGTTGCTGTTTATTAATTATAGAAAATTGAGTTTGATTTGCATAACTAAATCTGCAATTTTATAAATGAGAAACAGGACGATGTGGCGATTTAGTTTCGTTGTAAATATAATCTTTTAAATTCTAGTAATTCAGTAAGGTAGTGTAAAATAGGATCCCTCCTAGTTGTGTTCTATTATATATAATGAGGTTGTGTGCAAAAGGTTTATAAGAAATTAATTTAATTTACGGTGCCATATTGAGAGTAAATTCTAATTACAACTCTTACAATGGTCGCAAGACCAAAATATGCTTTTTTTGTGTTAAATATTTCTATAAGTATGAACTCAGGATAGTTTCAAGGCTACCAATAGCAGTCATATTACCGAAATTTCATCAATCATCATGTTCACTAAAAAGATATACCAAGACATAAATTGTTACAAATTCTTTACGTAAATATATCCAGTTCTTTTATTGGCAATGACGTCAAAATTCTTAAATAGGCTCAGTTTCGGAAACTTTTGTAAAAATTTTGCCGTCTTTAAACACCATTGCCTGTAATAGTTGCCTGTAGCTAATATTTTGGCAAGTATTGCAACAATAATCAGACCGAAATGCTCAGACACAACCTGAAACAGCCTGATTTTGACCTTCATCCTTGATTAGTATCTGATTGAACTCCTGAACCAACTCCATACCTCTTCTTACCATGTAAGTACAACTGTTAAATTGGAAACAATGACATACACTTCAAGATAGTCCTGATTCCAGGGCACTTGGTCTTTATTCATTCTACCAGTATGGATTCCAAGGACCTCGAAGAAGTTTGTGGTGTTCATTGAGACAAGTTCAGCCACTGTAGGTAGTGTTTTGTAATCGAAACTTTGTCTAAAGCGCTTAAGTGAGACCGGATTGCAAGCTGCTTTTATTTTCATTGCATACAGTATTTCTGTCTTGACTGTATCATCAAATTGGTAAACAAAGTAGGAGAAACCAATCAGCTCCCCTTCTGAGGTACTTCAATGTCACTTTAGCCACATAATGTGGACCTACTCAATGTGCCCCACATAAATTAGAGTGGTCCACATTGAGGTCCATTGTGTGGAACTTATCTATTTTAAAAATAATTAAGACACTCTGTGCCACCTGATAAGTATTGATACAAGGAACCATAACTTCAGATAGACGAGACAAAAGAAGAGATTCAGTGGGCGGAATAATGCTGTTTCCCGTAGAATTATAGTGAACTTGAATGTGAAGATGAAGATAGCTTTAACCATCCATTTCATTCTGTGAATAGCTCCGGATGCCGATAGTTCTAGTAAAGCAATATCTATTAGTTCTCGGTAGTCATCACATCATTGGGTGTCTCTTTTCTTTAAACCTTATTTTGAAAACGCTACAGTTTCATAAACCTAATATTTGCTGTTATCAAATACTGTTTCTGCTTCTACATCTCACCAGCGGGTCTACAGAACGCGGATCATCATTACTTCAGTTGTACTGTTGAATGCTGAGTATCCAGTAATTTAAAAACTGCATAAATAATAACTAAAATGCACTCAAAGTTACTGTCACGAAAGTATGTTGGCAACCTTCACATGACATATTAAAGCAATAAACTGAAGATATTTTGCAAACATGTTTACTGTAACAAAGCTAGAGGCTGTCCTATTCCAAATGGTTTGTCAATGCCACCATATAACTTAGTGGTGCTCAACCTTCTTCAACTTTGACCATTTTATAAATGCCAAGATGTTCACAGGCCACGAATTATTTAAAATTTATAATAGGTTTTATTGTTTATTAAACTCAAATATAAACCAAAAATGTGAAGGAAAAATAAAAAAATGAATTTATTTAATTTTACTTTGTTGATATAAATTCGTTCGAGGAAAAGTGCATTTCTCATTTTTTCATTAGAAAATATAAAAATTTATCTTCATTTTTTCAATACCTGTAGATGTAGAGAGTCGCATGTGGTCAGGGACCATAGGTTGGGCACCGCTGTAGTAAATTATCCACTTTGAACCTTCCCGCTGGGAAAATGTTCATTATTATGTGTCATAAAATTGACCGCTTTCGTAGGTTTGTATTTTCATAATGAATTATACAAAATTTATTTATCTTACTAATTTAATTATTAATAAAAATATTTACACGTTGACTGCCACGCATGTATTAAACATATTTTGGCCTGATTAAAATTAATTTTTTTTACATTGTTGAAAACATTTTAGTCTGCAGTATTTTCTTTATTTTAATCCTTTACTCTTGGATGATAACATTGCGATCTCGTTTGAAAGACAAGCGTTAGTTATAGGCTTAATGGTGTGACAGTCAACTTGTTATGAACAGTTTGAAAAGAAAGATCATTTTATCAACTTAATTGACGTTTATATAATAATTCTTGAATATGATATTTTATTAAATGTAATTTAGACAAATAAATAAACTTTAAAATCTTTTCTTTGTCGATAGTGGAATCATTTATATAAATATAATTTAGATAAATAACTAAGTAAGCCACTGATATTTTATAGTTTTAAGACATTAGAAATATAGAAATGTTGATTGTTTAAAAAATGTATTACTCGTTATGCTGTTTGGGAAAATGGCTGGGAAAGTAGAATCTAAACCAATCTTCTCGAGAGTTGTCATTTGACCTCAATGTGTTCTCAGACTTCTGTTTCAAAATATTATGTCAAAAATAAAACAAAAAAAGTCATTATAATATTTACATTTATTTTGAAAATTTTAATAGAAGTCAAATAAATTTCTACATTTTGTGACAGATGAAGAAGCTCAAATTGTAAAGAAACATCCTTTTGAGGATTGAGCTGCTTCCGATAATTATTTACTTTTTTATAAATGACACTTTTCATTACTAATTAAAGATACCGATGATTTCAAAATTAGAGTATACAAAATTGATAATAACAGTTTCGTCGAGAAATCGCAAGTCGATGAAAGGATGGCTTCTGACTATTTTATTTGATGAGATTTCTTTCTATCATTATGATTATCTTCTTACATTATAATAGTAATACCATAAATTTTCGTGTATAAGTCGTGCTCCTACTTTTTGGTTTAAAAATCAGTTATACAGGTGCGACTTATACAGGAAGATTTTCGGTACATAATTTTTTACAAAACTATCATTATTTGTGACTCAATATTTACTCTAATATTTACATTTGATATTTTAAACCAAAGAAATATATTTGCTCAATGTTGACCTTCAGTTCTTTTTCAACACTTTCATTAGACGATATTAAGTTATTATAGTCTTAATGATCAATTTTACTATCAAGATAACATTCTTTTGTTCTTTTAACTTAATTGGATAAAAGGAACATACACTTTTCATAGACTTTTTTTTCAAACTTTTTTTCTGTCTTTCAGATTATTCAAATTACCAATATCTTCAACTGGTCTGGTCTTTTAATATTTGTAGGATTCTTCTCTTTAAGGCCTAAATAAACACATTAGAAATCATTGTCTGGCACTTGACATACTTGATTTTTGATCTAAATTATTAAATTCAGATTGGAAACATTTATATATTGCTATTTTTAAACGTGAAATAATTCTGCAATATTTATATTCATTTTCTTATAAAGTGAATAACAATCTAATTATGTTCTAAATGTGAATGCTTTTCAGCGAATCATCCAATTATATTTATCTATTGTCTTTCTCATTGTCAATTTATCGCATAAATAATGAACTGGAAAATGTGGGCAATTTGTAGTTTTAGATAAAAAAATTTTAAAATCTAGAAATTCTTATTTAGTTATTTCCATTAATTACTTTTAACCCTTTAGTTTACATTAAATATATTATATCAATTCTTCAACAGGTTTCAATAGTTTGTTTCACAAAATGAATTTATTCAAGAGTTCTATGGGTTTTTATTTAAAGACGCGTATCGTTTTGTAGAGGGTGATATTATATTTATTCTCGCAAATATAATCATGGAATTTATATTTCATATTGTAAATTGAATTCATTTGAAGTAAATTAGTAGGAATTATCATTTACTGGTAACTGATACCACATTTATTTTTGAAAAATATTTATGTAAAATTAATATTTGAAATTCATAGCCATAATATTCCACATAGCCGATTATATTTCACTTTGATACATATTTTTATTATACTGTTAAATGTAAATATTTTATTCTTTTGTCACATAGAAAGCAATATGTAATTTATTTCTAATTAAAAAATGAATTTTAAGAAAATTAATCTTTTCCGGTTACTTTCATTTTATAAAATCCTTTTTGCATGCTTACATTTAATAATATACTTAATTGGGTATATTAAACTTTTCGGTTACAAAAAAGTGCTGGTCGAAAGAAAGAGTGTATCCAAATAGAATTCTGCTGGAGTAAAATACCGAAAATAAAATACGTAAATTTAATAAAATTTTACGCATAATTTACTTTTGAAATAACATTGAAGCACAATTCATACGAACTGTCATAGATAACATCATAATTTATCATCTATAGGATTTAGACATTTTACAATGAATCACACTCGAAATCGTGTTGGGTCTTTTGGAATTCACACTAATTGGACAGAAGGATTTTTTGAATGTATGAAAACGCTAATAAGAAAATATGATGCGGATTTTACCGATGTTCTAAACCTAGAAATTTATCTTTCTGAGAATTTTTTTAAACACTTATATGATTTTCATGTCATTATTTTTATTAAAAAATATTTGACTATGAATCAGTAAAGATATAAAAATATCATCGACATCTTTATTGATTCATATTCAAATATTTTTAAATAAAAATGTCATTTGAAAATGAAAAGAAATTAGTGGTGAAAATTAAAATAAGTTCTTATATTACTTATACGATTTTTAGTATCGCAAAAAGCTTTCATTTATGAATGCTTTGTGTTAAAATAAATGGGCAGCGACAATAAATCTTTATTTGGTGTTCTTTAAGGCTTACACAGTTATTTATCTAAATAATTCTGTTATCGGCAAAAAAACGATTTTTTTTATCTAAACAAGCCCCAACCAGGCAAATCCAAAATTTAGAAAAAAAATGTTAAAAGCTTTTATATATTAGTTTTTTTAAAGTATAAGTTGAATTGAAAAATATTTTAAAAATTGTCTAGATCTGTATAAATATTATTTTAAACTTTTATTTGAATCTATTGAGGTTTTAATATTTGTGAATTAAATTTGAAAACTTTGTTTAAATAAATATATATTTTGAAAACAGTTGAGTGAAAAAAAGATCAATCGAAGAAAAAGCAGAAAGCGATAGTGTTTTTAAATTTCGTTTGTGATTTATCAGGACCGATTTAAGGTCGAAATATTTCATATTTTATGAATAAAAATTTCGGAAATTGGCTTACATTGTTATGTATCTAAATTATATTTCTTTCAATCATTATCGTTTTTTTTGATTTTGATAGTTGTTTATTTGAATAATATAATTTTTTATGTAATGTAATATTTTGTTTATTTATTTTAAGATATTTCTTTATTTTTACTCTCAATTTGAGTTTTTATTAATTGTTTCGATGTTTTAAACTTATTTTACAGTTATAGTTGTTGCGCTTTTTCTGGGTCGCTGGCAAGTTAAATCTATCTTATTTAATTATTTGAAGTCCATTTTAATGTCATGAATTAATTTTTTTAAAAATATGTAGATTTTTCGCAATAAATTTTCTGGCAGAAGTTGATTTCATATATGGTTTTTTTAAATTAAAACTTGAGCCAAAATTTCTCAAATTATAATTTCAGTATATATTTATTATGTAATACAAAATCGTCTATATATGTTTATTATCGTCGCAGAAATGTCAACCTTGATAGATCCGTTTATTTGATATTTGTTTTGTTAACAGTTCAAGGATTTATTTTGATGCGATAATAATGATTTTTTCAAGACGCTTTTGGCCTGTGAAGGTCCATTGTACCGCTTTCCATTGGACTAAATATGCTGACATTAGAATTTTCAACAAAAACACTGTATTAGAGTTTTTGTTTCATTTGAATCATGCATCATTTAGGGTTTTGTTTAATTTCACATTGGTTACATTAAACTTGATTAGATTTTTTAATGGAATTTTATCACTATAAAGTATTTTCATTTTCTTAAAACATATTTTTTCAAAAAGAGATACTTTATGAAACTGTAATTTTGAGTAGATGGAAAGTGATAAAATTTAGCAAATCTTTAAGTTCAGAAAAACAGAAAATGGTAATAAACTGGCAATTTCCTTTACATATGAGGATAGAATAATTTCACTGAGAAATATTACTAGCTTATCATGCATTATGCTTTTTTTATTCCGGTTATTTGATAGATTGTATGTTTATTAATGATCATTTTTATATGCTTTATGCATACTAAAACATTCTTTCAGATTCGTTTTTACTATGATAATTATTATTAAAATATAGCAAAATAATCGGAATGTTTCTTGCATATTCATATTTACGAATAATTCAAGATTCTAAAATTATGATAATTTTTAAGATATTTCCTATTGCTTGATATTTACTACATTTTTAAAAAATTTTATTTTTATAATACCATAAATATAAACTATAAATATTCTTCTAACAAGTTATTAATTTTTCGGTTCTCTTTCTGTACATAAATAAGCTCTTTTTTGAGTTATAAATATTTACTGATCATTGTAATGAACTAATTACAATAATTAAATAATTATAATGCAATTAATAATTATCAAAAATGACAATACAGTAAAATTCTAATTATTCTTGTTTTTATTTAAAGCTCTAAATAGTCATACCAATTGATGGTTCACATTAATTGAAAAACTCATGAAAGGACCGAGCATTGAAACATAGATCCCGGATTTATTTTTGCACTAAAACAAATATCAGTAATCCAGTCTTTAAAAATTAATGAAATATTCCGAATGTTTGTTGGTCTTAACACATTAAAATAATATTTTCAAAGTAACACATAAAATGTTAAATGTTTTTTAAAATTTAAAATAATAAATTTAGTATGTTAATGTGAATGGAATGCATGAATAATGAAATATGTCTTTCTGAAAATATCAATATTTTACACTGAAGAAAAACTCCTCAAAAATATTGTGTTTTATTAATATTAGAAAGGATCAGTTTTTTGAATTTTCGTAAATAAATTATTTTCGCAGTGTTATTAATGGATGTTATAAAAATAAAAGCTACCGTAATTAATAAATATTTAAATTTATTAATTCGAGTAATTACAATAAAAAAATTTGAGGTAAAAATTAAATTTGAAGATAGAGAAAAAATTTCATTTGTTCATTTTCCCAATTTTTGTTATTTTAATCATTAGTGTTAGTGTTAACTATGTCTACTGCTGATAAGTTTTAATAAGGCTTAGTAAGCTGTAATAAATATACATTCTATAACGAAATTTTTTAAACAAATTATAGAAGATTTGATACAATGATGCCTCGTACAACGTTCTAGACGCGTTCGTGAAAATTGAGCGTAATAGAAATCAGCTCTATAGGATGCAAGAAATATATTGAAATTTTAGGGACTGCTTTACTTTTGCGCTAAATAAATAATTTTTTTTAAATTTTGTAGTGTTGATAATTTATTTTTCATTAATAAATGGTTTGTAAATTCACTTCAATATGTACAATTAATAAATAGTTTTTTAGCTTATTAAAATAAAATCCTAAAACTTAACTAAATGTCTTTTATTTCAATAAATTCTGTTCCTTGGGAAAAATCGGTCCAACGTAGACTGCCGTATATAATTTTACTCAGCAAAGATATCACATTAATTTTAAAATATTGTATTGAAAAAAGTTTATAATTTATGTTTATATATTTTATTTAAATTAATTTAAAAATTTTATGAATTGTAATATTGTTCATTTTATATTATTATTTTTACACTATTTTTATTTTTAAATAATCTAATTAAATTTTAAAAAATTTAATAATTTAAAATTTCCATCTTATATTCTTTATTGAGACTATCTATCAATATTTTGTGTTGTGCGTCATACGAATTTTCGGCACAGCATTTGTTTAATTCGTGCAACATAAAACAAAATAGAAATCGAAAAAAGATGTGATAACTATGATGAAAAATGTTATTATTACATGTTTATTTAAAAAAAACCTTTATTATAATTTTTCTAAAACTGACTAAATATTCTAATAAATAAAGTTAACAAAAAATAAAATTTGTTTTGACGCCAGCTTGACGAATTTCGGTTACCGAGTTTTTATTGTATTATCATTATGTAAATCTATTTAATGTTTTCACAACTGAGCCAATGTTATATATTTCAATTTATTTAAATCATTTTGATTTTCTGGAAAAGATTTCTATTAAGTTTTGTTGACAAAAGCAATGATACATTACGCGCGAAAATCATAAAATATTTATTTAAAATTTATTAGAAATGCATTATAAGTTTTAATGAAAAATTCACTTTTCAGAGTTTAGGAGTAATCCTTTACGCAATGGTGTGTGGAACTCTTCCGTTTGACGAACCTACAAATATTGTCAAACTTCGAGAACAAGTTCTGTGCGGCTGGGTGCGATTTCCTTACTTCCTGTCATACGGTAAATTATATTTGCACACTTTATTTGTAATTTTATTTAATTTAAATATGCTAGTATTTGGTGTTATAATTAATCTGTTAGCTTGATGTTTATTCTCACAGTAGTTGTTTCTACACATCACATTATCAGATTTCACCAAGTAAAATTGTGTGAATAATGCCGTAAAATGAAGTTTCTTAGGTGAATATTTGTTTGATAAAATTAATTTTTATTGTTTTGCTCTTAAATTAAGTAGTTTGTTGTATGTAAAATTCTATAAAATTTTTGATCATCCATATTTGGTAATTGTATTGTTTCATTTTGAAACTATGCGATTGTTAACCATTAATATGAAATTATTAATTTATTATTTAAACTTCTCAGGACTGCACCAAACCCAACTTGTATCTATTACATAATCATCGAGCAAGTCATAATATTAAACATTTTTTTCAATGAAGTGGAGTATATTTTTTTAACCGTCAATTTATTACATAATTTGGTCAGACGCGAGTGGTGGAATACCGAGGGAAATAAAGGGTAAGTAAAAATAGCTCTCAGGATTAAAGTCAAAATTTTGTGTGACATAATAGTTTAGGCCGAGTGGGGAATTTATCCGACCAAGTTTTTATGATAAAGTTCAAACGACATTGGATAAGTTTCTAGAGAATTAGACACGAAACTTGTTTCTGTGTTATTTATCAATTATATTTTATAATATCCAAGACAGTCTTAAGGTTAAGTCTTTAAAGAATTCAGAGTTCCTTAAGGAATATATGAAATTCGACGGAATTCTTTGAAAAAACCTTTTAATCATTATTATCTTCCAAAATACTCAAAAACATTAAAAATCATAATGGAAAGATGAGAGAAGAAAATATGCAACTTTTTGTTATCAAACACTGGGCAGCAGCATATTTTGCATTTATTTAATAGATACAATACTTTTCCTTCCACTAAGGGAGTTTAAAAGTGTATGATTAAATTCTAATTTCCTTAAAACAATCCAATAAGTAGATGGTATCATTTAATCTGTATGATATTAATCTAGCATATAATGGTCTTACTTCGAAAAAAGGGCCATTCTTGGTAGTAAACTACTAAGTAATGAACTACATCTTTTTATTCATGTACATCATATACGTAAGGTATACGTCCACTGGACATAATTCTATTTTATAGGTTATGTGATTATTATTTTCATTTCGACAAAAGATCATATTACTTATTATTATACTCAATACTAAATGTCGGCTTTGTCTTTATCAATGGCAGCGCATAAAATTTGCATATATAAAGAAAATTTATCTTTTGTCAAATTTAAAATAAATGAAATATTATCAAATTACAGATCAAAAGTGACCCAAAACAATCTATATTATTGTACCAAATTGTAAATTATATATTGTAAATGGATAATGAACCTACCTTATAGATAGTGGTAGATGCTCTGTTTTTTACCATTTTCTCCCTGATTTCAAATTTTAAAAAATTGTTTTCTTAATATTGAATATGGTTTTTTAAATTATATTGATACTTGCCGGAAAAAAGTTATGACTTGCACTTCATAAACATCACAAATTAAATGGTCTCCACTTTTGAGATTTATCTTAACTATTTCCGATTTCATATATTTATTAATAATTCTCCACATGATTTTGTCACCTGGAAGAGTATTTTTCTTAACAAATTTATACTGTGTCTTCTACATTTACAGAATAAAACTTTGATTTTACAAAATAATAGCTACACCTCTTTCAACGTGGTTTTATTTTATCGTCTTCCTCATTTATCTACAAAAAATTATTATTTTTTGGTTTTGGAATTCAGTTATGGAAAAATTATTTTTCTATAATTTTAAAATCAAATATTAATAATTATCACAGATTTTCATTTATAATTTTGATTTGAATATGGTAAAAAATCTATTGAAGAAACTGAGCCCGAAATTTTAGATTAATTATAGTTTTTCAACACCCTTTCTGATTATGCTCAGTTTCCAAGAACAGCATTCGGGTGCTAACAAAAGGTGCATCTGTTATCGGTTGTCCATTTGAATTCTCAAAGGATTTTATTATGAAAAAATTGAAATTTGAAGTGTCAGTTTATATTTTATTAAATCAAATTCGAAATTACCGAAGTATCAGTTTTTTTACATGTATTTTATTAATTATGTTAATTTATAATAATTAAGAAATAAATTACATTGTTTCAATTGTTCAAATATTCATGTTTTTTAGAGTGTGAAAATTTAATACGACTTATTCTGAATCGGTCTCCCATGAAGCGTCCTACCATAGCCACTATTAAACATCACAAATGGATGCAACCAACATTTGGTATTTATTTTATTTTATTTGTTACTATTTTGATTTAACAAAATTTGAAAAGGTCAAGTTGTCAAATAATAATTAATTCAGAATTATAATAATAAACCATTTGAACTTCATATAAAACCTTCAACGAGTATAGTGCAGAAATGTATTGTTTAGTTTTGTTTTAATAATTATTATTATTTTTACTCTTTCACTTGTTTAAATTAATAAAAACAATCCTTCTTTTTTTTCATTTTAACTCGCTAATAAATTTAATTAAATTAAAATTAAAAATACAAATCTTTATTGTTTTATAAACAAATTAATAATTTTTTACTTCAAATCCTGAAAAATATTGTATCATAAAATGACTAATTAAAATAATAGCTTTAAATTGTCATTCCAATATTTTGAATTATTGTTGTAATTGTTTGGGTAGCTAAAATAAAAAAAATTTTGTTAAAAAATATGTATTAATATTATAATGAAACTTAGAAAAATCTCTTGAATGTTTATAATTTATATAAAATTAATTGAATGTTAAAATAATGAATATGCTCCTAAATGAAGAAAAATTATTTTTGAGACAAAATTGTCATTATTTATTTTAAGTTTACAGATGGTTATTTAGAGATATATTTATATATATATATATATATATATATATATATATATATATATATATATATATATATATATATATATGTGTGTGTGTGTGTGTGTGTGTGTTACTATAAAATTTTTAAAAATTGAACATAATGCTGGTTTTATAGTAGTTAATAGTTCAATTAAGTTTTATTAAAATATTCTAGAAATAACATTTTAATTAAACAAGTTGAAATAAATTAATGGTAATATTAGCTTTATCGGTCATCCTCTTGTTATTTTCACCAATTAAGTAGTGTTTGAACAATAAAATACTAATAATTATAGAAATTTTTAGTGATCAAATAATTGCTATTGATGATCAGAATATAGTTTAATAAGATCAGAGATTCAATAATTATGTTTAAGAATTATACGAGGCTTAATGTGATCGAAGCATTATTATTATAATTATTATTATTATTATTATTATTATTATTATTATTAATTTTATTATTTTTGTAATTGTTATTGTTATTGATATTCTTATTTTTAATAATATAAAAGTATATTTAATTCGTTGGATTTTGTTTTTCATGGAATTTGGTAAACATATTGTAAAAAATGAAAGAGCCAAATAATTTTGACCCTTGAACTTATTTTCACATCCTTCAAAATTGTATCATGAGAAGTATTAAACTATTAAAAACGTAAATTGAACAATCAGCTGATTTACACAAAACTTATTTTGTCTAATATTTTTAATATATTACAAATGTTATTCTTGATTGAATTTCTTGGTTATAAGAATTTTTATCTCTATTATCTGTCGTTGATTTATAATGTTGAAGTCGGTGCGAGTCACTTGATACAAATGAATTATGGATATGCGTGACATAGGTTTTTTATTCTCAACCGGTCGCAATATATTTGTAAAATATATATCGAAATATGGAGTATTGTCTGAGAATAAGTTATTGGTATTTGTACTAGAAGTAGATATTTGAGATGTATAAGGATCAAACGCACTGGATCAATTTCCCAACGGAATCGAATTTGAAAAGAATATCATAGATTTATTTAAAAAGCACTAATTAATAGGTTTTTTCTAGTGATTTTTCATCTAGTGATTACTTTCGAATTAACTATTGTCACAATAAAATACGTTTATAAATCTGTCATCAGTGTTTAAAATTAAGATTGCGTTTAAAAGTAAGAAGAGTAATTATTTCTTTATTTTGTTTAAACGGAAGAAATTTCACCTATTTTATAAAGAAATAGATAATAAAAAATCCAAACTTTATTCTTTAAAAAATAAATCACGAACACACAAAAAACTTTTAGAATGACTGGGGTAGTAATGAAATCTAAAAACTCAACAATGTGTTAGTGCACTCGGTGGAATGGATGGTTCTTGACTCAATCCAATACTTTCTCAATGAGGCATGCTCGTCATACATTTGATTTGTAAACCAATAGTCTGACCAATCAAAATATATAAATCTGCAAATCTTTTTTAAAGTCTTCCTAGTTGACGGTCTAAAGATAAACGCGAGAAAAGTGAGGATTACTCCGGAATTCTATCTAAAATTACTAATGTTTGAAACTTGAGTAACGGAAAGTATTTCTTCTCTAAAAAGCAATTGACGCAAGTTAAATGCTACATACATTGCGTGTCATTACTGAAATCATAATTCTCTATATCAGGTTGCATACCAAAAAATACTGTGATGTATCTAAAACCTTTTCGTCCATCACTAAACGAAGTATTCTATCTACAAGGTGATTTTGACAGTCGATAAACTGAGATTTTGATATGCTCTTCTTCGCAAACTTGTCTTACAGGTTGACAAAAACTCCGTTCTGTTGACTGCTATATCAGTAACAATCATTTTTATTGGTTCCATAGATAGTATTCATCGAGAAATTTAGCAATATCTTTAGCAATTGTTTCAGCTTTGCCATCTTTCAGTGGGAATGCTATTAATTTCACTAAATTTCTTTCATTTATTAGTATCATAACTTGATATTCTGAACGTTCAATTCACTTGCCTTCAAAATATAACGACCATTGATTGGCCTATAGTTTTTCCATCATTTTTTCTTTTAATTTAACAGTCCTTCTGAATGTTGACTTGTAAACTACCTACTGGCAGGCTGTAGGGATTTCAAATCCGTGTTGAGACAATTGCTTGTATATTTTAGTAGGCTGACTTGTTGATACTTTAGTGGAAGTCGCTAAGTTCGTCACAAGTTAACTTTTATTGTATTTTCTTGTTGATCGTGGATAACTGCCTTCTGTAACGTCATATTCACTGTAAAAAATAAATAAAACTCGTATTCAATCAGGTTTACTTTTCTATTCTGTTCAAAAATTATTTTCTAAACAAAGATTGTATTATAATAAATCGGCATTATTATAGTAGATAAAATCTTTTCTTTTACTTAAAATTCATTAATTTTTAACCCATTTAATAAGAGCAAAAATGTTGAATAGCGAAGAAGCAAAACCACTCAATAAACTTTAGGGATCAGAAAATACTATGATTTTAAGTTTAAATTAATGGTAAACGAGAGGCAGAAACACCGAGTAACCCTTCGGTTTCTAAAATGTTTAAGCATAACAGAAAGCAATTTAAAACGATAGTGACAACAAAACAATGAATTACAAAATCTATTAGATAGCGAAATATAAAGTTGGTATCAGTTGGTGTCGGTGAATGAAGTGACATTCTGGTCCATCTTAAAGTAGACATACCACTTTGGCTCAAAAGCTTTTGAGGGATTTTGAAGAAAGATTATTGTAATTTCAACGGCATCATCAGTTCGAGAAGAAATAAATTACAACTATCTCGGCATTTAATCTGCAATGCTGATCAAACACCAATTTACTTTGATATGCCGACAAATGTGATCATTAAAAAGAAAGGTGAAAATTTGATCTCAGTTGAAACTACCGGAAACGAAAAATCTGGAATGACAGCTGTACTGGGATAAAAAGCAATTATCCGAATTTTTTGCTTGTGAATTATTATGCACTTATTTCAAGAAACATTATGTCATTCTTCTACGCGAATGGGTAATAGATCCATGGTGTAAAATTTGGAAAATAGGCATTATTAGTGTGTTTGAAAAGTGTTCCATTTCCAGCACCATGGATGGCACGGAGGAAGATAATACTAGCGGATCAAAGCGCTTGTAATTTTGACTTAAGTGAAGAAAGTGAACTAGGAGATTTGATCAGAGATGAAGATGATGATATTGCTGAAATATTTGGTGATAAAAAAGAACTCCCATTTCGAGTTTTGTACATGTTTCTGTATATTTTTTTTATTTGCATTCTGTAATAAAGAGTAAATATATTTTATTGTCTTTTTTTCGAGAAATTGCATGTCTTCTTATAATCAAAGCCAAAACGATATCATCAAAAAGATCAATATTTTTGTTGTATTTTATTATTTTTAATATTTATTTAATTAATTTTTGTATAATGTTTCTGCACACAACGACTTCCGTTATAACTCACTATTACTATTTCGAGAATTATTAAAAATGCCTTCGTATCAATAAATTGAATAGAAATTTCTTTTCCTTTTTATGTGAAAGGGATAAAAAGGATTATTGTATCACGCTATATTTGTTTTTTTTTGTATTCTTTCACAGCTCACTTTAATTATTCATATATGGTTTTTAAAATATAATAATAACTAAATTCATAATAATAGCTCAAATAGTTTTGAATTTTTCGTTAGCAATATTATTTGATTGTAATTTATTTTTAAATAATCTATTTGCACAAATTTTCGTCAGTGATTTTCAAGTGAATCAAGCACTTTGTGATACAGTTAAATTTTAACCAAGTGTTTACACTCCTTTGGGTAACACTCTCAGTGCTACGAAATATAGGCTTTTCTGAACATGCTTAGTGGTACGAAGTGATAATTTACAAATGTTGTTCCAATCGGAATAGCAAAGCTCTATCGGTGCATATTGCACTGAGATTTTTCAGACTTTAACTGTAACTTATATATGTATATATAAAACACCATTGATAAAAAATAAATAACTTTCGAATTTTATTGATAATAAAAATATTAGTTAACATCTAATATATCGGGAAATGCTTTTTTTAAATGTACTTTTTTACAAGAGCAAAATGAACTTTCTTTAATCTTTGGGGGAATCTTTGCTTTTTTTGAAAGTTTTTATTGTTGAAAATTATGTGGAAAAAATTTAAAATGAGTTTAATTTCTTTCACCCACACGATCAGATCATTTTTTCTGTTTTATTCAACTTAACCGTTGAAAGAATAGCTTTATAATACTTTTTTTATTGAAAAGAACAATGAATAAAATCGATTATTTTACTTTAATTTATCAAGTTTTTTACATTGACACTTTAAAAATTATGATTTTGTTATGTTTAACTGGAATCTGATATTAAAGTTCTCATAAAATAAAGGTTTCGTGGAAAATACGTTTATATTTTAAATATTTTTACCTTTATTATTGTAAAGAAAAATTACGATTAAGTGCTATATTTAAGTGCCAATTAATTTTCTGGACAAATGATTCTAACAAAATCAAATAGTAGCAGTCAGTTTGTTGGGCAAGAAGCAATAAAAATAAAATTATGGTTAAATTTCGCATTGTAAATAATCATATACTTGTTATAATAATTATATTTGAACTTACGAATTTATAAATTACTAGTAATAATAATCCACTATACTCATTTCGTTGAACTACATATTTTGATTATCACGGCCGTGTAATTGAATCATATAATTCCGACAAATCTTATCTATATAATACAATATCCCATAATTATAATGTAATAAATATGTGTCTCACTTTTAGTTTGTAATAATGATGTCCGTAGCGAAACATAATTCAACCGTGTTCGGTTCCGGTACTGTGTAAAATTTTAAATATATTTCTTGGTTAACTCTAGATTCCTAGTCATACACAGACTCATATCTGATCCGTTAATAAAAATGCTTGACAGATTTGTCACTTTATTTAAATATCTCTTTCCATATTATGTTAGCATTAAAAATTAATAATGTCCATTATCTACCACCTACAAGATACATGGGTATTATCTGCCACCTAAATAATAATAATTCTATTGGTTTTATTCAATTATCAAAACATAAATAAACATAATAATTATAAAAATAATAATAAATAAATAAAAATAATTATAAACATAAAATAAAAATAATAATAAACATAATAAAAATAATAATTATATAATTATAAAAGCATAAATTTAACATAATAATTTTAAATTCAATGTTATGGGTATTATCTGCCACTTAAATAATAATAATTCTATTGGTTTTATTCAATTATCAAAACATAAATAAACATAATAATTATAAAAATAATAATAAATAAATAATTATAAAAATAAAATAAAAATAATAATAAACATAATAAAAATAATAATTATATAATTATAAAAACATAAATTTAACATAATAATTTTAAATTCAATGTTATGGGTATTATCTGCCACCTAGGTGGCAGATAATGGACGTGATCCATTTGTTCTAATATATTGAATAAAATATACACCGGAATTCCGGGGAAATAGGGACTAATTAAAAAATATTTTTTATAAATGTTGATTATTTAAAATTTTAAATTGAATAATAAATAATATTTTTATAAGTTTGATAGCTTTTTTTGTCCAAAATCATATATCTATATGAATTTTTAATTATATATTCAAAAATCAATTATCTCACAATAAATTTTATTTTTATTCGAATTGATATAATTATACTAAATATGCAATAAATTCTCTTAGTCAAGGCTATTTCTTTTACTCTAAATATGAAAGACTGGAAATATAGCCAAGCGGAATCTCGGGTACTATTCTAGAATATCAATTATGTTACTAAATGTTACCACCCTTTTAAAGGGTCGTACCTTTTGACGCGAACCTTTTAGTTTTTGTTCCAATACAGTTGTTTGTATTTACGTGTATTTTTTTAAATAGGCTAGTCAATGAAAACATGATGTGATATTGCATCAAAAATTCAAAGTTATTTTAGAAATTAGTGATTTATATCTTATTAAAAATTGGGGGGAATGCAATTAACTATTTTAAATAAAATTTTGAGTCTTCATGTTGACACGTGTGCACTATGGCCTTTTCGTTTATGGGACCCCGCCCTTAAGTGCAGAAATCTATAGAAGAACATAAAAATAAGACCTCGGTCTAAATCAATATTTTTGCAGTATTAATTCACTATAAAAAGTTTTGCTAAAGAGTGTTAGAGTGGAAGAATAAATAAATAATTATATTTTTGTAATTCATCAAATTTCGAAGAGTTTCCAGAAATTACTTCCATTTCAGGACTGCGGATTAGAATAATCCGTCTTTGGCTGATGTTCATTTTTACAGCTCCAAAATTAATTAATGCATCTTTTTAGTTAATTAACACTTTTTCTACTTGTAACTTTGGTATTTAATTCATGGACTCGTTCTAGAATCATTGCATAAATCTGACAAAGACTTATGGAATTCCTCACCCCTAATTCATAGTTCCCAGCGATGCAATACTTTGGGAGCAGATTCTGGGTTCGATGAGCCAGTTAGTGATTTTTGCAAGCCAACTCAAGCCGCAATGCCAATTCTAACCAATGCTGAAAGCAAAGTAAATATTATTTATGTTTCTACTGTGAAAGTTCGATTTAAAGTTCATTTGAAAGTTCATTTTTAATTAGAAATAGCTTTAAGGTTTTTTTCTATCTCTAGATTGTGTGAGGGTATTCTGGTATTTGTTTACATGATTCTCTTGATCTATTATTTTTTGCAACATCTATTACGGTACGTAATATTCGCTCTTTATTAATTTGAAAATCATCAAAAAAAATTACATGTAGCCTCAAATATTCTCTTATGAAAGTTGTTTGAGTCTCTTAATCTTAATTTTCGTGTTAAAATATAATTTTTTATTAGCAAATAGTGAATTATATATCGTGCTTGTTTATCCGGTTAAGTAAGAATACAACGATCTTTAATAGTTTTTCGAAGTTCTTTTTTATTACAGACCTTATTATTTATATTTATTACGACTCTGTGGATTTGATTCAAACATAAACTAAGTTTCAAAATTTTCCAATTATTAAAAAACTTAACATTGAAAATCACAAAAACTGTAAGTTTATTTAAAGTTAAATTTTTTTTTATCTTTAGTTATATTTTTTATATTATCTTATTTGGTTACTTCAAAACTTGCTACTGAATTAAGGAATTTATCTGTCGGTCATTATTTTAGATTGAAGAATCAAATGAAGAGCAATCATAGAATTCTTCATTTTCAACTTCACACAATTCTAAATGACGTCTTTAAATTTGACATAATATCAACCATTTCCTCTCTAAATTGTATAATTCATGACAACAATTATCCGAATTTGTCTTTTTTAAGTTAACCATTTTTCTATTCAAATATTTTGTTTTTACACAATAAATTTAGGGTTTTTGTCTGTTTCATATTTTTATTCATTCCTTTTCATTGGAAAATCTTTACGTTGTCTTCTTTTGTTTTAACCGCTCTCGTTGTTCATGTTTAATATGAAAATTATTTATAAGTTTTCAAGAAATTTAATGAAGTTTTTTTTAATTTGATATATTGCACTGTGTAAAATGAACAATATTTTTTGCTCGTTTTCGCTTTTACACGGTTTCGAAAATTATCAATACATATTTATAATAATAATAATATGCATATGTATATACATATTTATTTAAAAATAAAAATATAAGCATAAACAGGGAATTCCCCCATTTAAGTATACTATATATATATATATATATATATATATATATATATATATATATATATATATAGTATATGTCTTTATCCCCATTTACACGGAATTCTCAGGAACCAATCTATCGTGTAAATCGGTGGATAGGTGTATATATTAAGTTTTGTGTGCAACAAAGTTAAAGTAGAACATTCAACCAAAATATCAGTAAAATCTTTTACTTTTTGATCTTTTTTCGGTATTTCATTTAATTTCACAATGACAAAAGATCAAAAATTAATTTGTTTTGCATAGATAATTAATTGAGAGTTTGTCATCGTGAAAATAAATCAAGCAAAATAGTAAATATTATCATTATCATTATGGAATGATATAATAGCACATAAAGAAATTAGAGAAATAAATCGCAATTGAAACGAAATTAATATTTTATTTTAAATGTTTAAAATTATATACTCAATTTTCCTGGAACTATTTTGAACGATTCCTATGCTTTGCTCTGTTGGTTTAAGTAGTAAAATTATTCTGTTTCGCAATTCATGTGTAAAAAATAAATTAATATTTCCCTAAAGTTAGGTTTAGTCCATAATTCTAATTGTTTTCAAACCCTACAAATATTACAATTATCTTATTAAATCTCAGCAGTCTTCATAAGATTTATTTTGAGAAATAAAAAACTACAGTTTGTTATTGAAAACAATAACAATTGTTTTTAATGCATTCAACCAATCACATTTCTCAATGTGAAATGCAAAGCGATTTGCACCAAAGTTAGTAGTAGCAGCAGATGTAATCTAATGTATGTGACAATATATGTTGATTGTACTTTCAATGGCAGTGGTCAATCACTACTACTATTTTGCAATCAACATGTTGCAATTTGATTTCTAATGAATCTCTAGGACTTACTAGTTCATTTCAATTTCCCCATTTCATTTCATGCCTGAAAATTTATTTAGACAATAAACAATCTCCAGTCAAACAGGCTGATGCATTTTATTATTGTATTAGGCAATGATAATTATTGGAACAGACAAGTAATTACTATATCATATAGTATATGGGATATAGGCCCAGGGTGTCAGTTGGCTGTGTCCAGCACTCTTGACAATGGGTTTGTCACAAATATTAGATTTCCCAATTGGACATTATTATACAATTTAGTGGTTCAAGTACCATTAGCAAAACTTTGTCCTAAATATTTCTCTCGATCCGTTTTTTACGTTGGTTATTTAGTCATTTTACAATTTCAATACAATTATTGTCATCTAATTTTCGGTATAAAATTTTTTTATTATTTTTAAAAATAAAACAATAAATATTTTATGTGAAATGAAATTATAACAAATATATTTTCTCATTGAAATTAGACATAATTCTCTGTGATTTAACTTAATAATTTTTATTTAAATTAATTAAAATGTGTCTGGTACATTCATTTCATTAGCCATTTTGATCGTTTGTGAATCATTTTTTTAAACTTTTCCTTCATCAATTTTATCAAATAGAAAATTAAAATGTTGATTAAGAAAATTCAGTATATAAAATCAAATCCTAATTTCTTGGAATGCAATGGGTTACTAATATAGAATAAAATAAATAGTTTATAATTAAATAATAGAAAATTAATAGAAAATATTTTTAAACACTTTTTACTTTGTTTTTAAGATATTTATCATTGAAACATTTTGATGATGTAATAGAATCATTTTATGCGCCATAGACAATTTTTAAATTTAAATAAAAAATAAGTTTCACGATGTAATTATAGTTGTTTTTCTCAGTTGCACAAATGTGAGATTACGTTTGATCAAATTAATTTTGCGTATCTTATACGTTCACTGTGATAAATTGTTATTGTTAAAATGATTTTGCTAAAAAAATAAATAAATATGTATGAGAAATATTAAAAGTTCACATGGAAAACTAGGAAAAAATATTTTGCACAAATAAAATATACAAGTAAATGTGTAAATTATTTTTATTTTTTGGGGGGAGAGGGGAGGCAAATGTCTCCTATGCTATTTCATAGCTATATGTATTAGGGTGCATCGAAATACTTAATGTGTTAAATTCATAATGGCCCTGTAGCCAATGTGTTCCTTTGATGTAAAGTAGTTACTGTGTGAAATATTTTGAAAATATAATTATCACTAATGGTTCCACATAAAGAGCGAAATTAAACTTGACGCTGAATTATTATATTGGTAATACAATATGTGGTTAGTAAAATAACTCGATTTGAGAAAAAAAATAGTGTGCGTCAAAAAAGGTTGAAATCTCAAATAACAATTTTTAAAATACCACTTCTATTTTTCGATGAAAATCACTGAATAAATTTTTAGTTAAATTTAATTCAATAATTTAAATTAAAATATTTAGCAACAAATTTAGTAATAAATGTATTACTTTTAATTATATTTAAAAGCAATTTTTTTATTTTATTATTTGTAGGAGTTCGATTTCAATGAGCATGCGATTCAAATAATGGAAAGATGTGGTATAAATCGGAGTGAAATTTGTGAAGTGAGAAAACTAATTATTTTTCAATCTTTATTAGATGCAATTAATTAACAAATGGTGTCATGAATTTTATATATTTTCAATGGATAGATGAAATCTAAATGTGTTATGAATAAAAATAATACGAATTTTTATCGAGATTACATTGAAAAGTAATCAGTTTTTCATTTACAATTTATCAAAAAGTTAAATTAAATATATACCCAAATTTTCGGTGCAATCTTTATTAAGTATTATTTTAAAAGTTATTTTCATTTTAATTCACATATTTAATAATTTAAACTTTATTTCTTAAAGGAAACCAGAAACGTCTTCTGTATTCAATTTAAAATATGGTTACATTTTCTTTGATATTTATTACCCGAAACGAGAATAAATATTATAAATAAATTATATATATAGTACATTACGTCCAATGGAAATTTTGTAGGAACTTGCAGGCTAAATGGTGAGCATGGGTCACAAAAATTATTTGCACTATTAAAATCAGTTAAAAATTAACCTTTTAAGAACTTTTTGTTTATTTAATTATTTTCCCTAATATTCCTTCAAAAATTTGAAATTCATGTTTACTTTACAAAAAAAATGCTAAATATTAATCGAAATTTTATATTATTTGAAGAAACCTTAAGTATTGTATTTTATAAGATGAAACAAAAATGAAATTTATGTCTAGAATACGTTGTTGATTCATTAAGATCTCGGCCTGAACTAAAAATAATTGAGAACACTAAATTTTCATTCATAATAATTCATAAAATTCATGTAAAATAGGCATCATTGTTCGATATATCCACTGAAATTACTGACACATTTTTCCAGTGGATCACGAGTTTTGAAAAAGCATTTTCGAAGAAATCTGAGCTCCAATTGTCAAAGAAATCTTCCAATATCTATTTCAGTTCATTGTTATTTTCAAATATTTTTCCAGCTAAATGCTTCACAGGTTCGCGGGAAATGTAATAGTCACTTGGAAACAGATCTGGGCTGTATGGTGGATATGAAAGTACACTAAACCCAACATTGTCCATTGTCGAGGCAGAAACAGCCGCAATGTGAATACAATAATGAAACATTTCTGGATTTTCGTCTTTTGGTTCGTGAAATTTCTAATAACTGGCAGTAATATTGTTCGTTCAATTTGACACCCGTGGCAAGGAAATTCAACGTGATTATCCAGAGTGAATTTCAAAAAACTAACAACATCGTTTTGAAGGGTAGTAACACTTCTGAGTTTCTTTGTAGGCTTTTCGTGGATAACTGCCAGTCACTGAAAGATAAAGTGACAATTGGTGACGATTCTTACTACAGAACTGCAAACCTCTTTCATCATTTCAGATAATTTTATGAAGATTTTTTTTTGTTGTGCCCATATTTTCTATTATTGAAGTTGGATTTTTAAGATCAATTTGATTCGGGGGGGTAGGGAAATTCTATTACACGTTATAATCGAATTGTTTGATTTGGGCAAATTTCTTTCTAAAAAACCCAATAACTCATCTTTGTCGAAAATTTTTTTGTTGAAATATGTTCATAATTATAATTGAACGGCACAAACACCAGAAATGAGGAACTCACATTTTTCTATGTTGATTATATATTTTATAAGGACTTTTTTTATTTTTCACCTCCGATTTCTTTTGATTTTTATTTATAAAAGACATTGTATTTTCTACACAATTTGACTATGAATCAGATTTATTTAAGGTATTCACGAATTTTCGGCGCAGCCTTTTTTAAGTGATTTTTTTAGATGGAATTTTATAGAAAATAAAATGTCTATTATAAATAAAAATAAATTTGTTTAGAAATGGTGTTTAGAAAACCTTTTTGTAATCAAATGAAATTTATTAATAATTCAAAGCAAAGTTTTTTTGCAATTGTTTATGTAATTATTTCCTGATTAGTTCGGCAGGTTCGACAAATTGGAAATATTGACGGTAAACAATCATTAGAGAAACTGGAATTCCTGAATTTCATAAAGAATTTATGCACAATAATTCGGAAATGATCAATCTCTGGACCATAGTTTCCCGAACCTTTTGATATCATCGCCCACTTCGCAAAACACCATTTTTAACGCCTCTTATTATTGAAGTTTTGCCCGTTTTAGACAAATTCCTCCCGAAATATTTTGGCAATATAAATTGCTTGATCGTTGTCCAACATACTTTCTGCGCAGATGTATTTATAATGCAGCAATTAAAATTTTAATGATTTTGCGATTGCAAAATAAGGAAAATTATCAATTTACAAATATTTATTATTGATTTTTTATACAATTGGCCACTTCTCACTTACCGACTTGAACCCTCTCCCAACTGCATCTTAACCCGATATCGCCCATTTTCTCAAAAAAAATTATCGCTTCACAAGTCGTGATACTCACATGGTTTCACATGTTCTTTTAAAGTTGAATTGATGTGTAGGAATAAATATTTGTGAGGAGCTCAGTAAATTAGGAAAAGTTTTCTCTGCTTACAATGAGCCTATGATTTGTCACTAAATGTTGATATTGCCGTTAGCCATTGCCAATTATAAACAATTCCAAACATTTGAAGTAGACTTTTCTTGATTTCACTGCTAATTTCACATTTTTAGAACGACGTCATAGAATAAATTGTTATTCAGATTGTAGCATTTTAATCAACAAAAATACTTTTTTATTGATATGTTCGCATTTCACAAACTTGGTTGTTTTACCACGAATCATTTCTCTAAATGTGCAAAACTTTATCCAATTGAACCTTTTATTTTCCTTCATCAATAAAATTGATATAAAGTTACTACAAATCTATTAAAATTTGTTATTTTTATTGCATTATTTTCGTGCTAATTTCATAAGTTTATGAAGAAATTATTGAAAGTGAAAAATTGTTGATTTTCAAAGATTGAATGAAAATAAACAATTGTGTTGCACAATTTGCCCACAGGAATGCTGCTAATTATAGAAACTTTTTCCCATTATTCAATCAGTCAGTTGACTTCTTAGTAAATATTTCTGAAAATATCATGTGGTCATAGAATTCTCTATTATTTCCGGACTCGTATAGAAGCTTTGTTTTAATTAATTAATTCATATTCAAATGTGAGTCTGTTTCCTTTCTGTTGCTTTGATTCCCATTGAAATTATAAAGACAAACTGTCAATGAATTGGAAAGAGAGTTGATTTTTAAAATGTGAATTATTCACTATTGATTTATTACTTTTGATAATTTTCTTTTTATCTGTAAAATCTTTACTTTTTTGGTCATCTTTGACCTGTTTTCTTTATTTATTATTTTGTCATAATGAAAATAAATAAAATATTTGATTTTATTTATAGGAATAAATTCGTTAGAATTCAATAATTTTAATGTGATGTTTTTTCTACAATCATTTTAAAATCTTTTTTGACACCAAAACCATTTTCAGTTGGTTCGAATAATACAAAACCATACCTGGTAATGGGGCTCTTGGGGGTAAAATGAATAAGTTTGTTAACTGTTAATTCATTAATATTTTTTATTTCAATAGCTAAAAGTATTATTTCTCAAAAAATTGTTTTAACCACTTGCGCTATGATTTAATTTTCGGTAGCTGGGCTGCGCTCTACTATATATGTAAAGTATCGTAAGGCATCGAATAATGGCGTTACGTCTGTCAGCCGACGTTGCACACATGTCGTTTTTGTTTTTGCGACAAATGCTACCGACGTGGTATACACGTCACTTGCGGTTTTGAAAAAAATCATCAAGGCGTGCCTGGCACGTCAACATAGCGCAAGTGGTTAACTTAATTGCAAGTTTGGCATCCTTCAATATTGTTTCGTATTTTTCCATAAATACAAAATTTTAAATTTCGTGATTTTTGGACTACTTTAGTGGTTATCTAAATAAATATGATTCCGTTGGCCATTAAAATGGTCTACGACTGGTAACGTAGTTTCTTTTTGCAATATACCTTAAAGTTGCCTACGAATCAAGTAACCACGAACACAAGAATCTCATTCTTCGTTCATTTTGAAGGATTCTACTTTTTAAAATTTAGCCTCCCAAACCAATAATTGGTTGCTTTATCTAGAAACAGATTCTGTCTACTGTTTTAAAAATTTACAAATCCTATAATAAAATCCATCAATAATAAATTTTCATTTTAAAAACAATCCAAAGATTACTGTATTTTTAAATCAGTATTATAAAACAAATATTTCATATTTGAGATGTTTTTTTTAATTCAGCCAATAAATTCTAAAATTTCACAAATCTAAAATAAACTCTTATTAACTCACATTATTATTCCTTAATTATCCCTTTAAAAATTATTCTTAAATTTAAAAAAATCTACTTTGTTCATTTTCTCCACAAAACATTTTAAAATATTCTGTTTGAAATTTTAAAATTACCTACTTAATTTTTTAAAATTCATAATCCTCAGATTCTCTCTTTTTTTGAAAACGTTCATCTTTTTAATATTTAGAATTGTTATATAAAACTTTTTAAAATAATCATTGAAAATTTAAATTACCAAATAAATGAATTTTGAATTAAATTTTCTGTGATCCTGATTTCACATTTTCTTACCGGCATGAATGAATACCAACTTTTTTTCAAAACAAAAAACCAATCATATTTTAATTAACATTAGGAAAAAATGTCACATGTTTTTTATATTATCTATAATTAATTATTATTGTTGATTTAAATTGACATGAAATTCATGTGTTCTTTACGTGCTCCAAATATTATGGTTTTATTGAAATTTGCGATTTATATTATTCCATGAAAGGCCGCTATTCGGAGGGAGGGGCTAAGAAATATGTATGTATCGATGTATAATGATTCCCTACTTATTCTGATAACATTCTAAAATTATGGATTTTATTAGTGTTTTTATTTGATATTTTTTTATTTTCAGGAATTGATTAGTAAAAAGTTTGGTCCACACACTGCCACTTATCTTTTACTGAGTGAAAGATTGCGGATTCACAGACAGAGTTATCCACCTCTCAAACAGGATTATATTAATATCAACTGTAATTGTATGCCACAGACCGATTTTAATCTAGACTCATTAAATCAAATTAAATTTATATCCGACAGCAATTCAATTAAACTTGGCGTTACAGATTTAGTAGAAAATATTAATTCGGATTTTAAACGAGTTACTATTACAGACAAAAAAATGTCACCTCAAAACAACAGACGTTCTCCTTATGAAAATATTACAAACAATTTCGGTGACAATGTTCTTCGGAACAATTTCTTTTTTAACTCTCCAAAAACTGATGCAAGAGATAGTTTTTTCCATTGCAATCTCGACAAACAATCAAATGAAGTGCAAGATTTTCAAGAAGCTCAACATTCGGCGCGCAGAAGAAATACTTCCTCAGTTACCGTTGATGTTACCATTCCTCATGAGCAAGCTTTACAAGAAATTTTTAATCAAAATCAAAAGACCTCTTTTCATCCTTTCCACATAAATGAAAATTTGCACGCTATCCCTAAATATGAGTCAGTTAAATCACCGGAATATATTATTTCTTATCCTCGAGAATATTTTACTCCCAGAAAGCAAACAAATTTTACAGTAAATAGTATTTTATTATTATTTCATTATTATTTTATTATTATTTATTAATTTAAAAATTCCAAATCTTTGTAAATATTTATTTCTCGAAATTGAATTGAAATGAGATCTCAATTAAATACGAAACTTGTGAATGACGTTCATTATGTACTTTATATTCACAAAATAATAAGTAAATAATAATCCAGTTATAAGTATAAATCTGCTGAAGTTTTTTTGTTGAATTTGAAAATTTAAGTTGTGCAAATGTAACTATGTAGTTTGAAAAAATAATTTAATATTTGATTAAACTTTTAAAACTAAATAAATCTTTAACAACGAAAACCTTATATCATAAGATTTTGTCAGATAATTTCTTTCTTTGACTTCGCACTCTTTCGGTTTGTTTGAATTCGGTAATGGCTCCAACAACTTGACAATCTAAAATATATAAAGAATCGTATATTATATAAAACGATGGTTTCCTGGTAGCAGTATCAATTCACAGGAATAATTAGAATAAACTTGATAAGCTTTTCCGGCAAGTTTCAATTTTATTCAAAACAAAACATAGGAATTTCCGACTATGATATACTTCTGTTCAATCTTTCTTGAAAGTTGGGTTTGGAAATTCATAGTTTGCAATGTTCTATAAAAAATAGAACGAATCAAAATGATCTAATTAACACCTTTTAAGAAATGACTATTTTTATGACCAGTTTTATTAGCTTGAGGAAAATGACTTTTTCAAAATGGAAGATGAATAAACTTTCGCTTTCACAGCATTTATAACATCGATAAATCTATTAGTTTCTCTTAAAATGGAGTCGATATCACCTTAACTCTGGGGCGTAAGGATTGCACTTGGTGACAAACTCTAAGGATCCTTGAGTAGTTAATAAATTATATAAATTATACATTTCATATAAATAAAAGAATAAATTTATAATAATTACCTTTTATTATTTAAATTTTTTGTGACTGATATGTATTGGTATAAGCAGCTCCTGTAAGAAAGGGGGTCACCAGGGTAATTTGCCATGGGCCTCTAAATAATACTACATATTTGAAACTACACAAAACGATTAAAAGGTTTAATTTACACTTTTACGTAGGGCACAACAACAAAAAATTTCAAAATTTTAAATATAAAATAAAAAGTCGTTGTTACATGAGTTCAAATTTGTATAATAAAAGTATTTAGTGGTCTGTCTTTGAGGTGGTTAAAACTTAAAAATATTGTGAAAGTGGTTTTTTCTATATATTGTTAAAGTGTTATCGAATTATAAAACTGAATTGTTTAAACTTTATAAAATTTAAAATAACTGGTAATTTTATTGTGTCCGATTATTGATAATAAATATATATATATATACTAGGTAGGTAATTAAAACATAAAGAGGGCATTTAAAAGTGGCACCAGCAAAAGGCAAAAGAAAAACCTTAAGGAGTCAGCTATTAAAAGTTTAAAACCGATTTCACATTTTTTTAATAAGGATCCATTAAATCAACCAGAAAGACCTTAGACATTTAATACAGAAAAATCCACAGTTGAAACTGCAGTAAGCGAGATACGGTTATCGAAATAGAGAAACAAAATGAAAATAATGTTGAGACTGAGAGCATTAAAATTGTAGTCACAGTGCGAGAGGGTGTAGTTAGTACAGTGGAATTGCCAGATGAAAATGGTTAATTGAGGACCGTGCAAACGGAAGGTGAAGTAAATCTATTGAATACGGAAACATTAGTGTGTACGGATATTAAAGTGCTTGATAAAAATAATCAGGCGCAAATAAAATCATTTATGGAAATTACTCGATTTAAAATCCCAAAAAATATTTCAAAAGACGCAACCAACCGTGGATTTCTATATCGTTTACTTTCAAAGAAACTTGCAATGGAGAATCGTGTGATAGAGATTGTATATGCTGTAGCGTCCAAAACCAATCAATTTACTGTGCTCCATGTTACGTTTTGAACAACAACGCGCATTTCTCATATTTAACAGATAAATTGGATACAACATAAAAAAGGTTGGAAGAGGTTTTCCGATGCTTTCCGAGTCAAAGCAAATAGCAGCAGCTAATGAAACTGTTACAGAATTTACAACCAATTAATGAATAAAAGATCAAGTATCTTCAGAACTATATTTTCACATCGACATTTTTAAAAAGATCATTGAATCATTAGTATATGGACTTACGCGAATATTTAAAGCTGCTGCCGCTATATGCAACTTATTTGAAGTTCTATGGAATTGTGATGAGAAGAACTTAGTCGCAATAGCAATTATTTTGAAGAAAAAATATAAAAATCAAATTAATGAAGAAATTGTAGAAGAATTTAAATTTCTAAAGAGTGTATAAATACAATTTTAAAGGCTGCACGAAACCGTGCAAACTTTTAAAAGAAGTAATTGAAATGGGTTTTCTAAATATATATCCAAACATTGCTATTGCTCTATGAATATTTTTAACCTTGCCAGTTAGCATTGCAGAGGCAGAAAGGAATTTCAGCGTACTCAAACGTAAAAAATATTATTTAAGATCAACAAGGGTGCAGGATCGTGTAAACGGTCTGGCGACACTAAATATTAATTGGGATATTGCAAGAAATGTTGACTATTCCGAATTAATAGGTTCATTTGCAGCTATTGAGGCTCGAAAAGCATTATTTTAATTGTTTTTCATTAAATTTCGTTTTGTATTTTTTATTTCATTATATTAACTATTGGTTTTTTTACATTATGAATTATACATGTTTTACCTTAATAAATTGTTTTGCTAAAACAACCATTTTTTGATTATATAGGGGCCACGTATGTTGCTTGACCCGGGCCTCCAAGTGGCTATAACATGCCCTGGGTAAAAGTATATATTATTATGGGTCTTATTTTATAATTAAAAATATAATATATTATAATAATACTTATAAACACTCAATTATTTTCTGTTTTACAGTTTCTAATGAAAATATAATGTGTCAATAAATTTATTATTATTTTAGCACCAAAATCTCTAGCGCCAGCACCGGATGCATTTAATTTCAAAGTGTGCTATTATTTTTTACTATAAATAAAACGTCCATTTCTACTTGATTTCTTTCTTTATGGTTTTTACCACAATATAGTTTCAAGTTTATTTATTTGTTAGCAGTGGGTTAGGACAGGCGTCAAGGAACCTTATCATTGCAAAGACCTTAATATTAAATTTTGATCCAGTTTAAAAAATTAAAGAGCCACATTAAAAATTACCATGGTAATATACTTCATTCAACGTGCATTCAGTGTAACTTAAATAATATAATAAACAAAAAAATAAATTACTAAATTTTTACGCAATGATTAATACAATTTTGCATTTACAATAAATAGATAAATGTGACACAAAAAATAAGAAAAAGAAATTTAATGAGATTTATGTCTTACAAAGTTGGTTAATTTTTGGTAAATAATCAGTTGTTTTCAATTTTAAGTATGACTTCTTAATTTGCTTTTCGTATAATTCATATTGGAAAATAATTGTTCACAAAAATATGTTGATCCTAACCGATAGGTTAACCAGACGCCCGTCCCGGTTTTGAAGGCAATGTCTCGATGTTCCTAAAATTGTTCTTTTCGTTTTTCATAGTGCAAATAAATATAATACATTTGAATGTACTAGTTATATAATCATCAATATTAGTTTATAATATATTAAAACAAATATTTCCCAGTTTGTTCCGGTTTTTTGTATCATTTTAAATTTTGTACTGGTTTGATATCCTTAAAAAATTGTTATAGCAAAGTTTATTATAGCACAGCAAGAACCGGAAACAATATTGATAAACTGCTTTTGTGTGGTGTTGTATCTAACAATGAATTTTCATTTTGACTTGATTAACTTGAATAGCTTCATTTAGAGAGATTCTAATAGAGTTTGTCAATTACTGTGGGAAACTTAAAACACACATAAGTCAAACCAAGATAGCATATATTCGTAAGCTGGAATATATCTTTGATGTCACATGTACTTTGGCATTGTATTAACTTGAGGCTAGTAAAAGGTGCGATAAAAGAACCAGCTGGCTACATTTAGCAATATATGTGTAGAGGGGGGGTCTTTTCTATTTTTTTATGTTACTATATAAATCCATGTATTTTTCATTTGTGAATTTAATTTCAAATTCCTATAAACATATATGCAATATTTATTTCAAAGGTGTGGTGAATATTTTGGCATATTAAATTTTATCCTTGTTCATAAATTATTGTCCTTCGTTTCAAAATTTTCGGAAATGATCAGAAAATGACTTCTTGATTCGCTTAGAATTTGTATGATTATTTGTTGACACTGAAATTAAAGTTGAGATAAATATATTTCACTGTGAAAATCATTGATTGTCCATCATTCAGCCTCAAACATGTATTATGTTGGATCCCTGCAGAACACTGAAAGATCCTCATATGTCTAAAGGAGCTAAATTAAATGATAATCATAACAATCAACTTTCAGATAATTGTAATCCCTATTCCAATTTGTATTCAGTGCACTCAAATGCAGTTCATCCAATTTCTTCACTTTATTCTTGTGGTAAGACCATTAAAATTATGACACTTTTCTCCAGTTTCCATGTTTTTAATTTTTTTATTATTAATAGATGGAAATTATCAGCATCATAAACCCGCCTCATATGGTGCTCATCCACAGTCAATGTCACCGACACGGCCAATTATGATTGCAGCACAGTCCATACATGTGCCTTCCAGTATAAATAATGGTTCCTACAATGAAGTCATTAATGATTCTTCCCAAGTTAGTCAACTGATTAATTTGAATTGAATTAATTCTTATTTACCTTAAACACTTTTGTGTTTACAAACTTATTTTTAATTTTCTAACCGAAACATAAAAACAAATATTCAAAAGAAGAATATGTGAGAAAAAATTACGGTTTTAATTTTTAAAATCTAAAAAATGTTATTTAAATTAAAATTAAGATTTGTTTGATTAAATTTTAGTTTTAATGATTTGTTAATTTGAATATTTTGATTTATAAATTTTAAACTTTTTGATGATTTACGAATTTTAATATTTAAATTTTAAAATGAGGTACGATACGATGGGTATGACTTGAATTTCAATATTTTGTTCTGCCTTTTAAATTTATTTTTCAAAACAATAAAATTGTAGAAAGACTTTATAAGTAATCTAATAATTAAATTACCTAATTAATAATTATTATGAATGGTTTGATGCATGTGTGCATGTTATTGTATGTCTGAAGCATGTCTCATATTTCATGTTAATTATTACAATATTCTTTGATTCCAAAGAGATAAATACTAGAACTATTGTGTCATGAAATAGATATTAGAATTTACTGTACTTAGAATTATTTAACAGACTTGTTGAGTTGTAATTATTGTTCATCGGGAAAGAGCTATAGTTCTAACTCCACGTGTTCTCAATCAGAATAGCAACTTAACACAATGAGTTTTTATTATTACCACAAATCACAATCGTTAAAATGTTCAGTTACAATCCGAATTTTGATTGATATTAAGACGCAGATGATCGCAGAAATAAGTGAATTTATTTTGATTTTTTCAAAACGCTTTGACTCATATTCAATTTTTACTCACTCTTTCTTTGCCTATTTATTATGTATTTGAAAAACTCTCGAGTTCAAAGGACTAAGCAGATATATGATATAGCATCAGAAAATAAAACTTAAATAATAAGAATTAGAAAAGTATTTTCTATTTGAAAAACCTTTTTGATTTATTTGTTAAGTATTCAAACAACAGCCAAAGATAGATATTTTTTGAAAACTTTATTTTAGCAGCTTCCATAATTACCATAATAGTTTGATTTATATCCGGATTGAGTAGTTCATGCAGTTCACTAAGTATTTGAAACATCAATCATTGTTGATTTTTTTCAATAATTCTCGGATTTTATTTAATTACTTTCATTTCAAATAAAAAAAGTTTATCGGTTTTATTTCTCTCACAGAACTTAAAGAATTCGGCCTCTCCGCCATTCTGTCAACGAAATCAATGCTCTGATTCCAGTTTACAGTGTGAGCACAGTCCTTATGGGTTGAAACATACATATGATCATTTCTCTACTGGAGTAGAGGCTAAAAGTGAAAATTTCAACTTCATTTCCAGGCCCAATGTTGAAGCAGACTCGAATTTTAAAAATCTCCAAATGTGTAACAATTTTAATCCTCCCTTGTTAATCAGACCCAGCAATTTCCCTCAATGTACTCCACAGATTATACCATGTCAACCTCAGACAATTAATTATGAACGATTCTCCAACAATTATCAGCAATATATACCGTTCCCATCAGAAATTCCTTCTTTCAATGTTATTCCTATACCAAAATTTGTTCCTGCTGATTTGAACTATGTTAAATTTTCTTGAATTGTTTGATTATTTGTCATAAGGTGCCTGATGTACAATTTTTACTGCTATTATTACTTTTACTGAGATTTCAATAACAATGCTTCTTTCACTTCGTTTGAGTGACGGCCATTATTATTATTATTTGTATTATTATTATTAATATTATTATTATTATTATTATTATTATTATTATTATTATTATTATTATTATTATTTGTATTATTATTGTTATTATTATTACTATTATTTATTATTATTATTATTTGTATTATTATTATTATTATTTATTATTATTATTATTTATTATTATTATTATTATTATTATTATTATTATTATTATTATTATTATTATTATTTGTATTATTATTGTTATTATTATTACTATTATTTATTATTATTATTATTTGTATTATTATTATTATTATTTATTATTATTATTATTATTTATTATTATTATTATTATTATTATTATTATTATTATTATTATTATTATTATTATTATTATTATTATTATTATTATTATTATTGTAACTGATATCTTCTATTCTTGAAATGGAAATGAGTTTCTTATCGATCTATACGCGATATTTTGATATAAATAATAGGTGATGTTCTATACAATATACTCTCTTGATTTAGTTTTCTTTTTTGATGTTTTTATTATGTAGCTCCATTTAATAGTTATAAAATGTGATACATGGATGAAATTTCAATTTATATATTTATTCAAGATCTGAAACCCTTGCACAATAGTTCAAAGAATCTAAACACAAATATTCTCAGCTTCAACACAATCAGTATTTATATTTTAACTTAAAAATCAATATTCAAAACCTTTATAACTCACTAGAGTTTTCGCTTGGGCAAGCGGGCTCGGTGACTCAAAGGTTTACATCTATTATCTATCGGTTTTATAGTATTGTTTTCCAAAAGTATGTGAACGAGTTTCTAAATCAAAATTATGGAGACAAAAGATCTAATTACATAATTCAAGGATGCATTACAGTAAACATTCAAATGCTGCATTTTCAAACATTTATAATACAAATCTTGGTGTTTATAAAATTTTATATTAAAAATGAATTGGAATGACGTTTGACTTCATTTATTAGGTTATATCAATTTCTATGCATTCCAGTTGTAAATCAGTAAATTTGAAAAAGGTTTTTAGATTTTCAGCTAGTTAAGTTACGAGTTTATCATTTAATTTTTTTGCGTTGATATCTCAAACTCAATAAATTTATTTTCCGTGATACTATTTTTATGACAGATTATATTCACTTTAAATTTATCCTCGCGACCTGTTACGTTTATGTTTTAGGTAAACTTCACTGATACGTCTCTTAAATCCCATTACAGTACAAGGAAACCCTTTCATATTAATGCATTTAATATTTAAAAATAACTCAACTTTCCTGTAAATATATCTTATTTTTTAAATGGCATGACTCTTAGTAATTTTTTTTTCTAACAATTATTATTATTCATTTTGAGGATAACTTAGCAAGCATGAGTTAACAATTGAATGTAGAATATTATACATAAGCATTTCATAAATATATATATTTTTAATTTCGTACATATTAAATATTAATTTTACAATCAAGCCATTTCATCATCCATAATTTGAATTTAAATTTATTTTCTTTTTAAATTAATTATTTTAATTTTATTGAAGTTCTTAACATACTTTTTTAAATGAGAATTAAATCTTTTTCTATTTAATTATTGGTAGATCTATAAATCTCCATTTGCAATTGACAAATATTTAAAAATTTGTAGTTTACCATGGTACATTATACAGATTGTACATTTTCAATCAAACCTTTTCGATTTTTATAAGTGCCTGGAAAAATGTGTTGCAATGAAAGGAAAATGTGGGATTCAGAAAGTGATAAATCCTCAGAAAAATGCATTCGATATAAATGTTTGAGCAAATATTTTGTGGCTTGTGAAAAATTTTAATATAATCATTAATAGTGACACTTTATAATGACATTGAGTTCATTTTTTGCAGCTGGATTTGGATAATTATATTAATGAATAAGAGCTGTCACACTAGTTTTGAGTTGCTTTTTCGAATTTTGATTATTGTTTGGAATGAGATTGTCATTCTGCAATTGATTTGCAATGTGCAAATCTGGATTGGCAGGTGATTCGTCGGTTAAAAGAGGTATTTTATCTTTGTCGTACCAAATTGAGCACGACTTTGGGATAAATTGTGATGATATTGAAAATAAATGCCATTACTCAATGTATAAAAAAACTTAGAGCGGTATCATAAGAACTACCTATTTTGTTTAATAAAGGTCCCAAAGTTAAACGTGGAAATTTTCAAATTATTTTTGTGATTGTTTGTATTGCAAATTAAACGCATAACAGATTTGGATGGAGAGGATTTGACAAATCACACGATGAAAATCCTGACAGTACGATGTTACAGTTTTACAACTACAGCTGAAAAATATTTAACAAAGAGGATTGCAACTAAACAATTAGTATTACAACATAAAACTCATCTGAAATTCTGCATATCTCTTTAAAACAATACTCAGCGAAAAAATTGGTTTTTATCTGTCAATAAATAATGAACACAAATATAACGCAACAGATTTTATTCTCATCAAAGACTAATTCCCAATTTTCTAATTTTAAATTGCCTAAATAAATGGCAAAGTGACGTATTCGAATGGAGACTGGCAATGAGCACTGATTCATCGATTTCTTCTTCCTCAACGTATTTCCTTTTCTTGACTTTCATATCATTCGCTTCTCTGACATTCTAGAATCGTAATTGAATAAAAAATTACATTAAAAATCCCGAAAACCTGAAACAAATCATCCTTTGACAATCGATCGGTCACATCGTCACCAGTCGGTAGTTTTGCATTTTGTTTCCCTGATCGCAACTGTCCAACGTATTCCAATTGTAACGACAATCCGTGAGAATGACTCTCAGAGGCATCGATTCTCAGGAAGACCCGATCGAACAACTTATAGGTCTGTCGGTTTTGATTGGCTGCCCGCACGACTGTTATCTGGTTGATCAATTGCTGGTAGCATTCGGTCTCGATTGTCAGCTCGTTGTCACTCAGCCATTGAGTCTGGTAAACCTCCTCCATATTCGACAACGGTTCCGGGCGGGATTTCAGCCATGCGATCGATTTATCCTGCTTCCTCAGGAACACGGAACCCTTGATACCGTATCGAGGGATGTGGACAACAAATCCGTTGGAGCGCAATTTCACGATCACCCCCTCGGTGTAGCGAGCAATATCGTCTTGGGCTTTGTTTCGGAAAAACATTGCCTGGAACAGTTCAATACTCGCCCGTTGTACCAGTTGTGCTTGTCGGTGCCTAAATTACTATAGAAACGGGAATTATGAAGTAGAAATTCATTTACTGATTGTTCATGATGTTACACTGGTCAGCGAGTGATGAATTCGTCAGCAAACTCTCCTCGGGCACGCCTTCAATGGAGCAGAGTAGAATCCGATGGACGAGAATGTCTGCATATCGACGAATTGGCGATGTGAAATGCGTATAAGTCGGCAAAGCCAATCCGTAATGATAGTAATCCTCGGCTTTCAGCATTCCAGTGGAAAAATATTGAGCATTCGACATTGCCATTGTTGCTAGACTTCGGAGGATTTTGTTGGTTTCCATGTCTTGGTTGTCAACGGCCAAATCTAGGGACTTTGCGAGCTCTAAATTCGAGGAGAAATTGATCGTGAATCCTTTGGTGGTAGCGCAATGGATCAATTCCACAAAATGGTCCATTCTCGGTGACGGATGGTGCCGCAAGCAGGATCTGGTCGGGTAGTTTTCAAGGCATTTCTTGGCCACCCAGTGATTGGCAAATATCATGCATTCTGCAATTGTTTCGTGGACTTCCAGTGGTTCCTTTTGATGGAGATCTTCCAATTTCGTTCGTTCCGGATCGGAAAATTTCACCTGGACTTCCATTCCTTCCAGTTCCAATCCACCGGCTTCGATTCGTCTCGATTTCAGGATCGATGACACATTGATCAGCATCGTAACTGCGGATTTCAATTGCTGGAATCTCTCGGCGCCATCTTTGAATGCTTTGTGTTTACTGGCCAATTCCGGGATCAGCCCCAGAGAGGTTTCGAAATCGATTTTGCTATCGTAAATGTCCTGGGCGAGCTCGTAGTGCAATTTATAGCTCGATCGAATGACACTGCGGAAATAGTCGACAGATACCACCTCAATGTCCGGAGTCAGTTCCCAGACGACGCTGACGGCGTATCGATCGACATCGCTCCACAATGAGCAGAGATCCCCACTGAGAACATGTGGCAACATATCGAATCGTCTGTCAGCCATATAAATACTCGTCGACCGTTTCCTTGCTTCTAAATCCAACAGCGAGTGAGGTTTCACAAAATGCGTCACATCGGCAATGTGAACACCGAGCTCTAGATTTCCATTGGCTAATTTCCGTATCGACAGTGTATCGTCGACATCTTGACATCCGATTGGATCGATACTGAAAATCAACAACTCTCTTAGATCTCTTCTCTTGGATACTTCTTCCGGGTTCATTTTCCAGGGGTTTTCTTTCGTGTTAATCGGCAATTCAGCCAATTGGCTTGTGGTGAACGGTCGATTATACAGATTGTACTCAATCAATAAAGTTCTGGTTTCTGTTTCTAAATCACCAATAACTCCAATCGATTCAACGAAATGTCCATTGGGATATCTGGAACTCAAAGGCCAGCCATCGATTCGAACGATAAATCGATGATTGATCAATTTATCAGCACTGGTGATTCCTATTCTAATCATCGGGATTCGTCTGTCGTATGGAGTAACCAGCACGTATTGGCCAGCATTTAGGTCACTTTTTTCAAAACTGCAAACATAATCCCTCCAATTTCGTCTGCTAATTCCAACAACACGACCGGTCGGTGTTTTTGTGCTGCTGGAATCGATAGTTTCATTCTCAGCTTGCTCCGCAACAGGGAGCGCTAATTCAGCACTGGCTTCCGATCCGGATATTTCCAATTTCTTGTTGATCCATTGAGATTCGGGTAGAATCATCAAAACGACACAATCCCCATCAATAGCGCGATTCCTGTTGGATTGGCCTTGGATTAAAACCTCGCTATGTAATGCCATCATTTGTTTTGTGGAATTTCCTCTACGAAGTCAACCGTTAAATATTTCCAGCTAAACCAATTGAAATTACTCAGATAACACAACGGTGGCTTCATCTCTCGATTTGAACTTATTTACTCGGATAATACCTTTCAGAAAATCTCCGGAATTTACAGAACGGGCTAAGACTTCGTCCGACAGATACTCTTGCATCGCATCGACCCGTAATTCTAATAAGGAATTTTACATTAATGAGCGATTACAAAATGTAGCAAGATATGTAAATGAGGATCTCACGTCTACTTATCCTATAACTTTTTATAAATACAAAATTCAACTGCTAACTATGAGCAAATTCAAATTATCCCACTCAATGTTCGGCACCGCTTTAACCCCTTAACGCACACTTTTTTAGAAAAAAATCGGCAAAAAAACAATTTTTTTTATTTGAAAAAATACATATTTGAACCTTATTTTCACTAAAACCCAAAAAAAGATGCAAAATTGTTCAAAATTTAATAATAATAGAATGTGACGCCGCTCGAGTTAATTCGAGTGTGCACAATTTGGCCGGTTTAGTGCGCTCGAATTAACTCGAGTATGCGCGTTAAGGGGTTAATAACATTTTATTGATTGTGAAAGTGATGACAAATGTGTACATTTGGAATTTTTTGATTTATAGTCATATGAAATTAAAGAAGCAAATTTTAAGATCATTATATATATATATATAGACATAGAGACCCATCAAACGCATGGCATGGAGCATCAATATGGCCATATCTAGACCAACTTTCATTAGCACGTAACAATGCAGAAAGATTAGCATTGCTCATTGGAAAAAATGATAAAAAGAAGCAAAAGTTAAATAACTAGTGGTGAATTTATATTGCTTTGCAAATGAAATATTGATTAATATTTTTCAGCACAGTTGTCATAATTGATTGCGAGGAGAATGTAACAGAACTGAGAGCTAAAAACGAGTCACATTATTGGTTATAAATGCGTACAGAGAGTCAGCCAATCAATTATATTCCATGAAATCCAATATTTAACTAAATTGTGGTCGTATACTTCCTGGCTAAAGAATCTTTAAATAGTTACATATGAACTTAATTTATCTGGAATAATAATTAACATACATTCTCATTCCCTGGACAAGGAACACCGGGGATATCGGGGGAAGGCGGTTCGGGGCAATTTGATGTTATAATATGGGATTATTCATCAATAAATAATCACATTACACGATATGGATATGTGTCACCATGAAATATATCTATCTCATCCATTAAGGCAATATCAATAAAAATGCACCGAAAAATCAATATATATATATAGAAAATGATAAAGGAAATTATTGATGATTGGCTGTTCCTTTAAATAGTGAAGGCTTATTTCACTGTTTCTTTTGAATATTATGTTTAAATCTGACATAGGTATAAAAAAGGTTGTTTATTAGAATAAACGTTAAGCTTAGCAAAAATGATTATTAAATAAAATAATAATGAATTGTAATTATCAAAATAATTGTAACTACCTTGAGGAATGTTTGCGTCGGAATTCTTAATGCAGTCAAAGGCAGCTTCTAAACTGTCGACTAACTCCATCGTCGAGAAATTATCTTTGTGATAATTCACTAAATATTCTTTTATTGTCATTATTTCAACATTTAGTGAAGTATCCATTCCAGCTTTTCTCATGTAATTACTGTACTGGAGCAAAGCAACATCGGTATTTCCAGTTAAAAATACAACAGTAGGTTGGTAATTGAGATGACTTAGATAAAATTGCGAAGCTATAAAATTGAGGCGAGTAATATAATTTAATGTATCTTCATCCTCTTTTTGAGTAATAAAACATTCTTGATGAAATTCGTTTTGGAATAATATAATAGATTTCGCTGGGTCTTCAAATAATTTTTTCAATTTGTAATAAAGTCTACGGTTATAATTTTGTATCTAATTTAAATATAGATTATTTTAAAGGAGATAATTAATTGTTACATATCTCATGGTAGAGAGTGTGATTATAAAACCGATATTATCAAGCAATTCTAAAACTTCTGAGAAATTCATCAAATATTCTGTGTCAACAATAACATAATTTGATACATCAGGAGAAACTTTTAAACCTACAAGCATTAAAATTGTTCATCGTAAATTAAATTCGAAATACCGTCAAAATCTTTATTGCAATCGTATGTGCAATTAACTTTACATGGAATATTTTGTAAATACCTCGACACGATCTTCAGTTTACCTTGTGCTTGGGAAGTTTTAATTTTCCTTAAAGAATTCACGTCAAATATTGAATATTTTTGATTATTCATTCTAATGTGATATTAAAAAAAATTTTAAACATTATTTAAACAAAGATACAAAAAATAATATAAATTTGCAACGATAAATTTAGATAAATATAACATTATTTTTCATTATAAAATTAGTAAAACGTTATGCCTAAACATATATTTAAATTAAATTGCAAATTAAATTTCTAAAAAATGGTTTAATTTGAAAAAATTTAAAGGAAATATTTCATGTATTTGTTTATCTAGAAAATAAAAATAAAAATAAAAATGTAAAACTAAATATTAAAAAGCGATGACTCATTAAAAGTAATAAAAGAAATTTTGGATAGATTTTGTGTTTGCGTATTTGATATTCCCGTCAGGCCACGTGCTGCTTCAATGACTATTGGTGGGTTTCTGGGTGTTGATATTTGAGACTATATGGTTGTTACCCAGACAACCCCATACAAATATTTCCTTCGCTTACCACTCGGCACCCGTTGCTAAGCAACGTTGGAACTGTGTTCGAGTGGGTAGATCGTCCGCAAAAAGTGAGCGTTATTGCTAATGCTATAATTGACCGAACGATCTCTGGGTCCAACGAGCTGTCGATAGAAGACCTGTGCTAGCTTTTGATTCTTAGGTCCCATTACTCTCCTATCTCTTTCAAATGTTAACCTATACTCTCATTTCATTCATTGTTATGTCCATTCCCATAGTCCTTCTTATCGTTGTCCATGTCGAAGATTATTCTTTGGTCGGTACACCCTTGGTTATTTTAAATACACCCACATTATATCTTTCACCCTTATCCCTATTATAACCACAATGTTTCCCATTATTATTGCTAGCATTATTATTGTTGCCATCATATGTATTACCTTTATTAATTGTTGCTACTATTTCCTATATTATTATTTTTATTACTATAACTACCATTATAATTATTGTTATTACCACTATGATTATTACTACTATTATTATTATCATAATTATTATCATCGTTACTACAAATACCATGATTATTATTATTATTATCATTATTATTATTATTATTATTATTATTATTATTATTATTATTATTATTATTATTATTATTATTATTATTATTATTATTATTATTATTATTATTATTATTATTATTATTATTATTATTATTATTATCGAGTTTTTAGTAGGGATCCTTCCTCATTCCTCAGCTTTATAAAATAATTTTTTATTGATATACAACATTAGCCGTAACCCATTCTTATTTTACAATTTTAGACAAAGTAGTTTTGTTGGTTCGAAAATTTTGGCAGCGTACCGCCCTTATTTTTCGGTTCATCCCTATTCTACCGTTTCCGACAAAGAATTTTCACTGACTCGGAAAATTTGAGCAGCGTTCCACCCTTATTTTACGCGTTCCATTTTTACGTTACTATTTTGTTAAGTATTTGAATTAATTCGGAAAATTTGAGCAGCATTCTGCCCTTATTTTTCAGTTTCATATTAATCTTATACCAACCGTTGAGTCGCATTTCACTTTTATTTTTCTATATTCTATAAGTATTTTAGTTGATCCGGAAAATTTGAGCAGCGTTCCGCCCTTATTTTACAGTTTTTTATGATAAGTGTTTTAACTATTCCCAAAAATTTGCGCAGCGTTCTGCCCATATTTTCCGTTTCAATTGACCTAATTTATTTAATTTTTATTTAAATATTATTTTTCGTGATTTTGAGTCGTTCGGATCAATCTTTTTCCGATGGCTATTCATTTTAAGTGTTGCAACGATTTCGCAATTTTCCCCGCTACCCATTCCCTCTTTTTGTCCTTAAGATCTATGTATGTTCATTTCATAGTTAGTGAGTGCCCACTGGACTACTTGGTGTTAGAGATTTTGAGCCGATTCTAGAATCATTTAGGTCGATTTTAAAGAAATCGAGAAACGAGGAAGTAACCAAAAGACCACTTCCTTACTCCTCCTTTCTTCTATACGGAATAATATTGACGTTCCGATCCCTGAGTTCCGCACGCCGGGTCTTCACGGGCACAGATCAACGGCGGTATTCCACGCACTTACACGAATCTGAATACTGTATATGATTTAACTATCTTGCAATGTATTGGCTGTGGGCCGGAAAATTTTCGACAATTAGAAAATAATTTAAGCATCATAATAATTTATTAAAACCAAAGCTAAATTACCGGATACTTCCATTAAAATTCATAAATTCAACCATCCAAATTAAAAACATTGAATTAAACTTCCTAAATAAATCGAATGCATCCATAAAACTCATTAAATCCATATCCATAAAATTCATAATTATCCATAAAAATCCATAAATCCATATCCTTCCTAAATAAATCGAATGCATCCATAAAAATTCATTAAAAACATCGAATTAAATAATCCAAAATGAAACTGCTGACAACCAGTGTCAAAATACGATTTAAAATCAATACTGAAAATTAAGATTAGATATTTGTCAAATCATATCAGTATATATACCTATAATTTGGCCTTAACCTTGCGTGTTAGTTTTATTGCGATTAAACAAAATTCGACTTTGAAATTATTTGTGTTATCTAAATTAAATTTTTATTTATTTCTTAATTTAAATTGGTAATTTATTTTTAACATTTTTAATTAAATTTATTCATCCAAAAATATTTTATTTTTATTCATTTAATTCATTAATTTTTAATTTTATATAAATGGTCATTTTACGATCGAATTTTCTTGTTATTATGTTATTTTTTATGTAAATTTCGTGCGGTTCTTGATGCATTTTGTATTTATTTTATTTTACTTTTATGTTTTGATTTTATATTTATTTATATTCTCTCAGATTTTAAAGTGTTTAGTTGGTGTTGTATATTGTATTTTAAGTTATCTTGGTGCTGGGTTTTCGTGGTGTATTACTGATACATTTAAACAATTCTCAAGGCTATTGGTGTGCTGGCCCAACAGTATATAGTATGAAAGTGAACCCAGTTGTGTCTCCAGAAGATTACATGTACGCTTCGTTTATGGTAGCCACCACTCTACTAACAAGGTCTCATTCGGCACTCACTGTTCTTTATCATGTCTGGCGAAGCGAGCGATAGTCAACGTGTCGTCAGCACGCAAGTTTGGGGTAGGATGTGATTTTCAGTCTTAATTTGCAGTATTATTTTCAGTCGGTGCGTTACAGCTGTGAGCCGTGCATTTAGGCAATTGACACTGGTAATTGTTTTGTCTGAACACGACAACTTTCAGTTGGTGTGCATTGACGTATGTCTTAAAATGAAGGTATATGAATGAATGGTCTATGAATTTATTAATCAATTTGATTAAATGCCTTGTGATGAAGCGAGTGAACAATGTTTATGCTAATGGACTTCCGATTACTATGTGAAATATGACATGCCGAATAAACAGTCTTATGCATCGAAGCTTTTATCCAACTTATATGGTAAAATTTATTTATTTTTCGGCCAACAGCCAAAACATATTGCAAGGCAGTAAAATCAAACACCCTATCGAACTGTGTAAGTGCGGTTCATCCGCCAATAGCTCGTGCCCGTGAAGGTTCTGGCGTGCGTAACGCAAGAACCCAAACGTCAAATCATAAAACTAAATAGCGAAAGAGAGTGGCTCGAGAGTGGGTCTTTTGGTTCAACTTTCTTGCACTCAATTTCGATAAAATCAACATAAAATTTGAAACAACAATCGGCTCAATATCACTAACACCCAGTAGTCCAGTGGGCACTCATCAAATAAAATATGAAGCGCGGCTCAATTATTGGTATGATATTCTGATAAAACTGTAAAATAAGGGCATAACGCTGCTAAAAATTTCTGAAATAACAACAATACTTTATCGAAAACTGTAACATAAGGATGTAGTACGGCTAAATTTTTATATAAGTAAATTATATTTTTATAAAGCTGAGGAATAAGGACAGAACCCTACAAAAAGCTTAATAATAATAACGATAACGGTAAGGATAATGGTAATTATAACAATATTAATAATAACAATAAGAATAATGATAATAATAATAATAATAATAATAATAATAATAATAATAATAATAATAATAATAATAATAATAATAATAATAATAATAATAATAATAATAATAATAATAATGTTGGTGTACAGGGAAAACTTTCTTTTTAAGTGACTCACAATCTGCCTAAAAACCTGTCTCTTCTACTCTAGGGTTAATTTCCCTCGCACACCACACAATTCATCATTTACCATCATACACCCATGGTTAAAGCCATGTTGGTAGTGCGTATGACAGCCGAATGATATTCGAGCAGGTGAGCATTGTTACCAATATTACTCCTCGAATAATCTTCGTTTCAGGTTCAAAGCGGCCGCTAGAATGTCTTACACATTATGTTATAATCCCATGATTTCTAAATATACCTGGTTCCTTGAGTTTAGAAGCTGGACATGAATTGGAAGGATATCGACCATCTACGACACGAATTTGATTATAAACTTTAACTGCTAATTTTGTAAGATGATAACGAAATTTTAATCACCGATTTTTTATAGTTCCCGTTGTTACTGCGATTAGATGGGCTACATTTTAATTTATCCTATCCTACTGTTATGATCCTCAAAACCTTTATCATATAAATACGTTAAATTGGAAATCTGTTGCCGCTTGGCTCATACAACTAAATAGTACTGAATTATATGTTCGATTTAATGTTAATTAAGCTAGAAGTGAACGAATATGATAAGTAAAATACGTAATTTGTAAAGAAATTTTAATAGATTAGTATCGAATTTGCAAAAATAAGTTGGCGTACAAAATATATTTTAAACTAAAATACAATGGATATAAAGGTGAATGGGAAACATAGGATCATAGTGTCCGACGAGAAGTCGTTGCACAAAACTAAAATCGTAGTATCCAACGATTAGAAAGAGAACGAATCAATCATCCCGTCGATGTCTACTGGTAGACGTCGATGTTTAGGGTACCTCATGGGCGGATTTGGAGTTGATTGTCTCGGTCCCTCTTGCGACGAGATTGCCGGTTCTACCGCAGATCGGATGACTGGGAGTGAATGATCACTCGACATATCCGCTTCGATTGGCGGGGGATTGAGCATCGTAGAGATGCTAATTTGGGTAGGGGATTCGAATCCAGTTGCATTGATGTGAATTTGTGTTGAGGATGGGTGACGAAAGAAAGGCGGCACCGGCTCATAGATCACATCTGGACCCGATGCACGCCGATCTTCTTCTTCGTACGTAGTCGGTAATTCAGCCATCTCCCTAGGTCCTTATGGCCGCAAGTTTGCTTGTAGCAGGGCATTCTCTGCCCTGCCCTTCGTCTCTGCCTACGGCGACGGTTTCTGTTAGGCCGGTGTCGCTGACTTCACAATCCGCTCTCAGGATTACCGGGCTAGTCCTATACTCGGCAGGCTAGTCAAGAGCTCGTGTTCTGTGAAGATCTGCCGGAGCGCAGCGCTCTGTTTGGATATGGTGATACGCTGGCTCCGGTTCTCTATTATCAGGTCGTCTCGGGCTCGAGAAAAACGAGATATCTTCTGATATAGCCCTTTGGTAGTTTCGGGCGAGCTCTATGTGCCCTTAACCCTTTGGTATTTCTCCCGCAGGGTAGTATGCTCTCTCTCTAACTTGTATAATTTCTGTGTCATTGCCGCGATGGATGGTGAGATTTTTGGAACCCGCGGTAGGCCGGATAATGCTGACATTAAGAAGGTGCGTGAATATTAGGCTGGCTTGTTGTAGATTTCGCAGATGAAACTCTGTCATCCCAAAATACTATTCTACTTGAATTAACCAAAAGTTTACTTAGGATAGATTGTCAGGAGTTAATGCACATCATGGCGCAATATTTAAAAACCCATTAATGCCAGGAAAATTAAATTACAAGACCCTTCACTATCATTATTAATAAACAAACGACTTACGAATTTTTTCGAGATGATCCTATTGTTAAAAAATTCCAAGTGTAATGAAGTTAGAAATCCTAGAATAAATTTCTTCTGTATTGATTATTGCGTTCCGGTATGTGATTGCCGAAGTGATCTTACTGTGAGCGTCTTCTCTGTGTTCTATTGTAGTGATATTTGTATTCACTGTGTTACGGCCTACCAATAAATTAGCATATTGATTTTTGTGTCACAGTTGTTTCGGATTATGATCAATATGTAAAACAATAATATGCATTTTTGTCTGGAAATTTTAACTGTTGGTTGGTTTTTATACAGACAGTCGACTATTCTTTATGCTGGGTCGTCCTATTTCTCTCCTTATTGGCACTTACTGAAAAAGATATGGGATTTTTCTGCGTTGAAGTATTATGGGGAATTTTAGCAGTCATGGCAATATGACTCACCTTTTACTGGAAACCGCCTATTGGTATACGTTTCCAACGTCATCTACGACGGGTATCCAATGGTAACGATTTTTATGGTGAGTACCTGATGGGAAACCATTAAAAGTGGTCCCAATATCTTATTCATTTACGATCAGGTACCCAGCATATATAATAATTAGCAATTTGGTTTCTATTAATTTTCATTGGAATTCTACCCTTTTAAAGTTTATTATTTTTAAAGTTAATATTGTTGGGTCAACACACAATTTTGTTTAAATGAATCGGTAACAGCATGCACACTCAACACACAGATTTAAAATCAGACCCATAAAACATCAATTAACCATGCTAAAATATGAGAAAGAAATAATTAAAATATAAAATTAAAGACAAAAAAATAAATAAAAATAATAACAGAATGCACGAAACAAACACAGAAATAACACGAAAACACGAAAATTTGACCGAAAATTGACAATTTACATAAAGAAACAAGAGTTCATGAAAGTTAGAACTGAAATTAAATAATTTGAATTGGAAACAATTCAATTATTTGTTAAAAGATTAAGTTGTCAAAGTAAATCACAAAATAAGAAAATTAAAGTTAGAAAATAAAAAAAAATTCCCAAGGTCAAATTTTGTTTTACTACATCAAATTTAACACGTAAGGTTAGGGTCACAAAATAGGTATATAAACCGATCCATTTTCACAGGAAACAACAACTAGTTTTGGTAAAACAATCAGTTTTAATCAGTTTGTTTGTTAAAACTCGAATCACTTGTCATCACTAAATCGAACGCTACTCAAAGCTACGAACTTATTTATCGAAAGTAAGCAAGAATGACTTGCTAATGTTGTAACTAAGTATGAACTGAGTGTCAATGATGACTGGAAACGAAATTGGTATTGGATAAATATATATTAAAAACTTATTAAACTTACTACGTCGAAATTTTTCCGGCCTACAGCCACACACCAACAAGTTAGTAAACTTCTACATAAAAATCGAGCGGTGTAAGTGCGGTTATTCGATATCTTGCAAAAATGTTTAAAGTAGAAAAGCATAAATTATATTTACTTATGACGAGGCCACAGCCAGCACTCCAGCACCAATCATTCATAATGTACAATCCATGTTTCCAAATGGCGAATGGAATATACTCCTCCTTGAAATCAGTCAACCTTAAGCAACTAGCGAAGAAAGATCACTAAAAGCTGCGAAATTAAATCAAATACTAAAAATAGTTAATGCATTAATTTTACCGAAAAATGCCAAGCCGAGAGAATAAACCTTTCCAGACCAATCAGTCCCACGTCAACGGTAAACTACTGGTTAGAATAAATATTATTTTTCACACTCCCTCGATCACCAATGCAGCACACCTACCCAGTAGGCGCGATAATATAAATACATAGACTGGTGTAGACAATCCTCAGTCAATTACGATGAATAGTAGAACCAAATTCAGTGGACAATATAACGCGAGAACGCAAAGACGTGCTTCCCATCACCATGACGACGAGGAGATTACAATGGAGCGGAAAACAGCCACACAAGAGAGTAAGGATCTATTTTATTAACCTAAAAATTATTTTTGATAAAAATATTTCATGAATTTGACTGCCCTGATCCACGAGGAAAATGATAACTCAGACAAACGGTAACCAGAAAGAAGACTGTCGCTAATAGAAAGTTTCACGGTGATCTATAAGAACCGAATTACATAAATTATTGTGATGTGAAAATAAATAATAAATGTTTAGTCACAAAATCTTATTCCGAATAAATCTATACAAATAACTACAATACCAGTCCAAATGTGCAACAAGACAAATTCAAAACTATTTCCTGAGTAACGCCAGCCAATCCTTTAACTAAGCCGACATTGACCAATCGTTTTTTCATCGCACTACAAAATAATGCCACGATCAACCCGTCATACACCCAACTAAAGATCGTTCGCGTTTAACCACCAAAGGCCCGAGCTGCCCGGAGTTACGGTAAAATAACGAATTCTCCTGAGTGTCAGATAAGGTTTCCTGAATTCCACGAAAATCGATTGCAAGCCTTGTCGAAAAAACCGCCGAGAATATAAAACGTAAATCGAAAGGAATCCAACCAGCAATTCCTGACCACTCGTTGCCATGTTAAACATTCATGATAAAAATAACGAATTGCAAACCCAGACGATTTTTCCAAATTTGACAATGACGTAGACTACCCAATATAGACTTCATTTCCACCTGTTTAAGCGTCTTAAACTCGCTCATCTTATATCCATATCGACTTATATATTTAATGTTTTCATTCGCTGAATTTTCAGAAATTTAATTTTTCATTCATTTTAACAGATTCTTGGGTGGATGAATCCCGAATAACCATGAGATTCCCATCTCACGCCGCCGCAAAATGCAGACAGGCGATGTGGGATGCGGGATACTCAATTTCTCCCGTCAGAGAATCAAGGTTTGGATCACAAAGCGTTACGGAGGACATCGAATTGCCGTATGTGGCAATTAAACGAGAGCCTGGACGAAATCCGGCTCGCGAGCTCCGGGGTTAGGCGGAAGAACTTCTGGCACGCCTGGAAGCCCATCAGCAGAGGACCAACCAACAAGTGAAGAGAGCTCGGCAGCAGTTACAACAGATAAATGAAGACATCGCGGAGGGTCTGATCCCGAGCACGGATGGGTATGCCCCTTCTTACGGCATCTCATTCGAGCTCGATGATCCTCGGGTGAACCACCCAATTTCACCAATGACGGTATCAATGCCCAAGAAAATTCTCCCAAAGGAGATGAGACCCACAATAAGAGAACGTGGAGCATTCGTACGCACGACGACAGACTAGACCAAAACCGAAAAACTATCATACACAATCCCGTTTCAATTGAATTTAATGAATAAATTGTTTGGAATTTATTGCTTTGCTTTCTTACATCTAGTTTTCCGACGGTTGTCACATAGCATACGCCTGTAGATATATTTCTTTTTAATTTAAGTTAATGATAAATGAAAGCTATATTTAATCAAAGAAATCCATTGATGGTTGTTTATTGTAGGAATGGATCCAAATGTGATATTGAATGCAGCTCTAAAAAATGCCCTGAAGGAGAATACAGATCTCCACCAACAGCTGCTGGAATTAGTTAGAGAACTTCAGTGCGTAAAATCCACATGGGTGGAGCCATCAAAAGCAAAGATCTTGTACCAACGAGTAACCGCCGCCCAACGGGGATGGGCTGAGGAAAAGCGGTTGACGCAGGCCATGAAGATCCGTGGGCTAGAAGTGGCGCTAGCGGCCTGCCAGGAAGGCCAGGCCGTCACCTATCCTCTCGTTTTCGCATCGGCCCAACTGGGTCACAATAACTACCACTGACCCCACAATATCATGGTGGGTTACAGGGTTTCGTAATTTGTCTGAATTAGCCTGTGGTTGCCCCAGTAACGCCATACAAAAAGATGCTAACTGCCACTTGGCACCCGTTGCTAGGCAACGTTGGTAATGTGTTCAAGTGGTGGATTGTCCGCAAAAATTGAGTATTATTGCTAGTACTGTAATTGCTCGGACAACCGTCGGGTTCCTGAGCTGTCGATAGAAGACATGTGCTCGCTTTTACTCATCTGGTCCCCTTGCGTTTTTAAGTTTCTATCGTTTATCTAACTGTTTTACTGACATTAGTTTAGCAATGAAATGGGTGGTACTGCTTATTTAACACTTCTACAATGTTGTTTCACAACCCTAAGATGATATAAAGATTACAGGATACAGACGGAAGCCACAAAATATGTAAATGATGCTTTATTTATCTATGAAACACATGGATTATACGATTTCCGACGGATTGGAAGATCGAGCGGCTCGGCGCTTAGCCCGCTCCTTACGTCCAGGTCGACGACTGGCTGTTGACGGGGTAATTGGAGTAGTTACGGTTGTAGATGGAGTAGGGTTCGCTTCGCGATAGGCCAATTCAGCAGGGGCAAAGACTAAAGGGTAGGTCACCGCTGCTCCCTCCTGACAGGCGGATAACGCTACCTCTAGCCCCCTGATTTGAGTTTTTAGGCCTCGTACTAACTGTTTTTCTTCTGCCCATCCCTTCTGGGCCGCAGCTAGTTTTTGGTACAGTCGTTTGACTCTCGTGGGCTCTACCCATGTCGCTTTAATTTGCTGTGTTTCCCTGACTAGTTGAACGAGTTGATCGTGTAGTTTCCTATTGGTTTGCCTTGCCTGGGTTAACTCATTTTGGAGTAACTGCATGGGGTCCATTTCTAGAATAATAAGAGTTGAAATTCATGATGACTGTTGTAAGGATAAGTGTATTTAATTTAAACATATTTATGAAATGGAAGCTATGTTAATGAAAGAAGAGAAAGAAATTTTTTCATCTATAATACTAATATTCTACCAAATAACAAATGTACAAATCATTAATTGTCATTATTGCGATGATCACCCGTCCGCGAGGAATCGTTTGATCCCTTCTTCTGGGGAATAACCAGGGATCACGAACACTGGTCTCTTGAGAGTCCGGATTGGCCTCAGTGAAGGGGGGTAGCTATTTGCTAAACTTCCGGCCGCCAGGTCATTTTTGACGTTGGCCAGGTATTCCGTGGCTCGTGTTACAGCTGCCTCGACTTGGCGTTGGTGTTGTAGGAGGTCCTCCAGGAGCTCCTGGGCCTGAGCGAGTATGTCTTGCGATGGGTTTGGTTCATCAGACGGCTTCCGGAACCGCCGCATGAATTCTTCTGGCGACATATCCTCTTGCTTGTCTTCTTCGGGCACGTCAGGGCATCGCTCCCGATACACCCGATTCCATGCCTGCCTCCATTGTTCCACGACATGAGCAGGGAGTTCAATCATAGCTCCGGTTTGGCCTGAATGGAAAAATTGATGAAATTAGTAATTGTTACTCAGTATCTCTCTTGACATTTTTTTTTATTGGGGCGGTGATCTGGTAGTTTGCAATATTGCAATATTTCTCGTCATTTAAGAAAACTGGAGTTAACTCAATTTCAAATGCGCTAAAACTCACGGAACTCGAGGTTGACGAGTTTTACTGGCTGGTCTGGCAAGGTATTTGGAAATTAGGGAGCACGACACGGTAAAGCTACGGGATTACGCGTTCTCATGCCGTAAAGATCCATTCGAGAAGATCGTTATCGACGTTGCCAATCCCTTATGGTTTATCTTATTCAGTTTTCAAACAGGTTATTTATTTCTAACAACTTAAAATTTGTGTACGTTTATGATATTCAAATAGATGTATATTTAACTATTAATATAAGATAAAAGGAAAATTAAATAAATAAATAATTTTCAAGAAACCTTACCAAGTATCCTTTGTACATTTATTACTATTTTCTCTTTCTGAATAAAATATTAATAAAGTGGTCTATCTCTCAAGAAGCATTAACCGGATAAGTAAACTTTTATAGGTCTTTTAAACTAAAATGATTTTGACAATTGCCGTTCAATCGAGTAAACATTTACATGTATTTTAACTAAAATGATTTCAACAATTACTGTTTAATTATTTCAAATAAAATCGTTACACAAGGTACAAAATTCATACTACATGTTTGGTTCATTAATCGATGAAAAATGCCGGGTCGAATGGGAATGATAACAGTAACATGATTCACCGACTGGATGGAAGGAGTCAAAGGGAAGTGCTTGGAATGATCGCCAAGCCACTATCATAATTTCCACAAGAGCTTAATTTAGGTTTCTGAGTTAAGCATTCAGGGAATTCGTTAAAAAATGAATCGTCCAGTACTCTTCTTATGTAATCCGGACGAGAGTTCTTGCACAGAGCTTGTTAACTAGTCATTCGTGGTGCGGTAGACCAATTGGGCTAGCTGAAGGTGCGTAGCGACAAATGAGGAGCAGAAAAATGATTGCTACACTTATGGGATGCCAGGGGTTTTTAGATCTGTCTGGTATAGAAATACTGCGGTGCATCAGCAAGTACAGTTTCTTTGGACATTGCTCTTAACCTGGAGAGTTTTCCTATGACATTTTTACTCGGCGAAGGCGATGAGATGGTTCCGTCTCTAGGGCTCGTACAGAATCATAATTTGTTATTAACGTTAATTAAAATTTACCTAAAGGGGCTGCTGCGACTTCTGGAGATTGGGGCTCGAAACCCTCGTCTGAGACTTTTGGCGAATACATAATTTGTCGAATATAGTGTTTGGTCGGTTATCGATGACAAATATATTTATGAATATATAATGAAAAACCGTTGGCAGGAAGTGAATGCCAATCGTGGTTTCGTCTATGATGGTTAATGTTTATGTCACCGGAAACGTCTATGTGTAAGATTGTTTATTTTTTCGGCTGGTAATTGACGAAATTTATTTTAGACAAGTTGAACTATTGAATCTCGATTTAATACATTATCGGTGAGGTTCAGGTTTGGTCAATGGATTTTCTTATTGATTGGTAATGATTTTGTGGAAAATCTCTCTCGGGGCATTCGGCAATTTATTATATTTAATTACTTTATTTTGGTACTTATTTCAAGGTATTCTCCTCGTCGCCAAATTTTCTCGTTGGATTTATTTATCTCATTCACCTTCATCACACAAAATTTTTGTTCGACTTCTACTGGAATCTCGTTGTTAATATCGAATTAATCTGCTTATCTCCTGGATTTCATCCGCATTATTTTATGTTACATTTGAGTAAGCGAATATTTTAATTTACCGCAATAAATTTTATACGATTTTCTTTCGTTTTTTAATATGTTAAAGTAATCGGTTTATCATATTTATGCGAATTAACGAGGAGTTTCCAGTTTAGAGATGAAACCAATCATATGATCGTTCAATGTTAGGTGAGTCGATTAGAATTCAAATTCAAAGTTACACAGCGATTTGGGTTGATTTATTGTAAATCGAGGAATTTATGTTATTTAGTTTAAATCTACAATTATATTAAAGAAAATTTGTTGATTAAATCAATGAGATACAATAATTTGGCTTCATATTTATTTTAATTACTGGAATTTAATCAATGATAGTTTTACTCAAAAATTCATTTACTGTTAATCAAAAATTTATAATAATTTAATTTAATGAATTACGTAATTTTACTCAATAATTACTCTACTTTTAATTATACTGATTTAATGAATTACTTAAATTTTTTCGTTATTTTTAATCAATAGCTACTTTACTTTTAATTAAATCAAGGAATTACTTATTTAATGACTACTACTAAGTTATTCGAATTGTAAATTTAATTTATTCCAAAATATTAATCCAAATTAGTTATAACGACGATTTCCATTTAATTTATTCCCCGTACCATTCCCCTTTAATAGACCTTAAGCGCATATTGTGTTTACATTATATTTACTGAGTGCCCACTGGACTACTCGGTGTGATGATTTTGAGCCGTGTGTAGTATGATTTTAGGTCGAGTTTACAGAAATGAGAAACGAGGAAGCAGCCAATAGACTTCTTCCTTATTCCTCATTTCTTCTATACGGGATAGTATTGGCGTTCCGCACGCCGGGTCTTCACGGGCACAGATCATTGGCGATATTTCACGCACTGACACGAATCTGATTTGTATGTAGATTTTATTTACTTGCGATAGGTGTTGGCTGTGGGCCGGAAAAATTTCGACAAATGTTTAATTAATTTTAAGAAAAACAAAATTTTAAACATCATAAATATATATTGGTGGGTTACAGGGTTTTGAATCTTGCTTATCCTCCCGGTGACCCTAGTAACGCCATACAAAATGATACTGTTCGCCACTTGGCACCCGTTGCTAAGCAACGTTGTTAATGTGTTCAAGTGGTGGATTGCCCGCAAAAATTGAGTACCATGTGCTAGTACTATAGTTGCTCGGACAACCCTCGGGTTCACGAGCTGTCGATAGAAGACCTGTGCTCGCTTTGCTCTGTCCCTCGTAACTATTCAGGATTAGTTCTTAATTGACTGTGGAACGAATTGGCGATGGTGGCGTACGGTTATATTAAAATAACAATTCAACTAAGTTTAAAACTATTCTATTCGATCTAAACACATTATCATTTACGGCTTGATGTTTTGGAGTTGTGTCGCACGACGTCGGGCACGTTCCTTACGTCCCGGTCGACGGTTGTTGGTTGTAGTGATGGACTGTTCTGCTGGCTTGGTGGTTGTCTGTGGCAGTTGGGTTGGGGCGAAGATGAGCGGGTAAGTTACCGCTTCACCTTCTCGGCATACCGCTAGGGCGACTTCGAGTCCCCGAATCTGCGTGCGCAGACTCTGGTTGAGCTGCCGTTCTTCTTCCCAGCCTTTCTGGGCCGCTGTGAGTCGATGGTAGATCGCTTTTGTCTTTGCGGGATCCGTCCATGTCGCTTTCATATGTTGCATTTCCCGCGTTAACTGGATAATCTGGGCGAGTAATTCCGTGTTTGCTTGTCTCGCGCGGTCCAGTTCCGTTTGCAAGATTCGTAAGGAAGACATCGCTGTAATTAAACAGATCGTTTTATTTATTATTGCTCAAATTAAAGAATCATCTGTTTCATTTAAACAAAATTGCAAATACTTCCAATTACACAAAAAGAACACACAAATTGCTGATATTTTAAATCATCCACTACATAAATTGTCATTATTAAGTCATTCCTCCGGACAGTATCGCTTCAGACTTCGTCTGAGAGCCTCCACTGTGTAGGGTCTTCGGGTATCTCGGACTGGGCGAGGTGGATAGGCGATGGCGATCCGCCCGGCGAGGATGTCTTCCACCACGTTTGCAAGGTACATCCTCGCCTTAACCACCTGCAAATCTACTTGCTCCTGCACCCTTTCCCACTGGGTGAGGAGGTTCTGTGCATTTGTGTAGGTTTCTGCCGCTGGTTATTGTCTTTCTGGGATATCGCAGGGCTCCTTCTCTACGTCTAATATTCTCCAAGCAGTCGGATACGGCCATGATTGAGGTATCGGATCTGCTGACATCGTGGTCGATTGAGTTATTGACTGACTCTGCTTTCCTACACTTCGTCTGATGTTTCGTTCGTGTGGCATGCCTAAAACGCTTTATTAATATCTTGATCATGTTAAATTGCTAAACAAATAGGGCTTATGTCACTGTTGAGTATGTCATCTGATTTAATCTTATCGAGTTCTAGTGACTTTCTATCTGATTGAACTGCTGTCGAAACGGGCGAACTATGTTGGTGAGATTACATTTACATGTGGTGAGTCTATTGATCAACTCATTTTATTCAATTAAGCCAGATGATGTCAAGAAATTGTCGAATTGATTTTAAGGATAGCGGCTATATCGATGGGGTAGCGTCGAATGTAAGTAGGGCTTTTAAAGGTTTGGTACTTGTATTCTATTTTATTTTGTTCATTTATTTAACTTTCATTTTTCGGTTTCCCAATATAAGTTTGTCATTAAACCTAGCAACTTTTATCGTCACATCCTATGATATAAATTTATGGATTTTCTAAATCCAATATCGACTTCAATTTTGTTTACCGAATATTATAACCAAATGATCGTCGGAAGGCGAGAGCGGATGTCGATTCACTGAAGCGTCGACGTATGTGTGGTGTAACTTCCGGCGGATATCGTGATTTGAACGGTCGAAAGGAAGTAAGATTATATAGTTGCATCCGGTGTTTTACAATATTTCATTTTAGAATTATCGATTGGCGAATTCGTCGAAAATCTATTCGGGTAAGTTATTCTGCAAATTAATTTGAATATCTTATCGCCATTTTTTTTAAGGGAATCAGTACATTATGTTTGAAATCTTGATGGACTATATGCTAGTGGAGTATGTTCTCTTTATGGATTTTTATGCATTCAACATTTTCGTGAGTTAACGATTTGTATGTTTTTAAAATAAAAGTTTTTTCTCATTTTTAAGACGTTGATTTTTATAATGATGTTAATTTAATTTCAACGGTAATTCATGTAATTTGTTTTCTGTCTCTGAACTTGTTTCATTTTTAGAGAACATTATCACAAACTTATAAATCATTTCAGTTAGGTTTAGGAATGATTGCAATAACTTAGTTCGGTTTCGTTACTCAGTTTTTCGCCTACCTTTTATTTTACTAATTGATTCAACCTTTACTTCAACTCTATAAAACTATATTGATATCATTGCTTCAACTAATTTATTCAACCTTTATTTTAATTCCGTGAGCCTACCTTAATATTAACATCATTGTTAATTTATTCTACCTTGATTTTAATTCTACGAAACTATTTTAACATTAACCTCATACTAGTAACTTCGTGAATCTGGTTCTACTTTATTCTTGTTCAAGGTTTATTTGATCTTTACTACGGGAACCATTTTACTTTTATTCGAATCGTTTAATTTTTATCATTGAACGACTTGGTTGTTCGGCATCGACTTTTATTTTACTAATGTATTTTTGTTAACCGAGGAACTATTTAACCCATAAACTACCATATGAAAACTCTGATTCTAATCTATAACTACGTTAACTTTAATTGTTTCAATTTATTTAACCATAAAGTGTGTATATTTACGCAAAACTCCTTTAATTTTTCCCCAAAAGTGAAACACATTCAGTTTAATTCAGGAGTTATTTGTCTTTAATTATTAATAATTTAATCTAGTCGAGTTAATAAATCATTTATAGAATAATTTTCCCATTTAATTTAGTATATCAATGATTCGTTTATTACACATTATAGGTCTCAATTAGTTATATCAACGATTTTAATTTGTTTTATCCCCGTACCCTTTCCCTTTAATAGACCTTAGGCGCATTTTTTGTTCATATTATATTTACTGAGTGCCCACTGGACTACTCGGTGTGATGATTTAAGCCGTATGTAATATAATTTTAGGTCGATTTTACAGAATTGAGAAACGAGGAAGCAGCCAGAGACTTCTTCCTTACTTCTCGCTTCAGCTATAGGGATAGATATTGACGTTACGACCGCTGCGTTGCGCACGCTGAGTCTTCACGGGTACATATCATTGGCGGTTTTCCACGCACTTACATGCATCTGTACTATGTAGATTTTACTATCTTGCGTGATGTGTCGGCTGTGGGCCGGAAAAATTTCGACATTTAAAATTTATAAAAACATATAAAACAAGTTATATATATTAATAATATTTATTAATTATAAAACAAACTAATTACCCATTTTTAACCATTCCATAAATTGAAAACATCATAGCATAAAATAATATAACATAACATAAATGCCTCTCTTCCCACGTCGCCGCCAAGCAGAGCTCTATAGAGATGCTATGGACGTGACGTGGAAAGAGGGTTCCAACCAAAATATTTCTCACCTAAAATGAATAATCTTCGGATAGTTTTTCAAAATAGCTTAAATAAATTTCAAAATAATTAAACTAGTTTGCTTCGAAAACGGTTTGAAAATGGTAAGTTTTCAAAATGGTTTTAATCAGTTTGAAAAATGGTTTTAAAAAATGATTCACAATTTTCAAAAATGGTTTTGTTAAATGTGAAAATGGATCAGTATATATACCTAATTTTTTGGTGTGTGAAATTTGATGTAGTAAAACAAAATTCGACCTTGCTCTTTTCTAGCAAATTCTATTATTTATTTTTATTATTTTTCGATTTATTTTTATAATTCTTTATTTAGAATTTTTATTGAATTATTGCTAATTCAAATTTTTCGATTTAAATTTCACTTTAATGAACTTTAATTGATTTTTTCAATTTCGTCGAATTTGTTGTGTTTTCTTGTTGTATTTGTGTAGGTATCGTGCGGATCTTGGTGCATTTGTTAATATTTTAATTTATTTTTATGTTTATTATTTTATATTTAATTCTTTTATTTCTCAGATTTTATGTGGTTTACTTGATGTTTCAGTAGGTTTATTTAAATTGCGTGTTATTTTTGCGTGTGTATTTCTGATCCATTTAAACATTTTCCAAGGCCGTTTACGTTCTGGCCCAACAATATTAATATAGATTAAAATAAAATACAGAATTACTTGACTCATACAATCAAAATTTCATAAAAATACATCTCCCCCACGCCGACATCCAAGCAGAGCGCTACCGAGGTTGCGAGGATGTGACGTGGAAAGAGAGTTCCAAATAAAACCAACTCTCACCTAAAATTGCTGTAATAGATTTTTAATCAATAAATCAAATTTTGATTCAAAACGGTTTGTTTCGAAAAACGGTGTGAAAATAGTTTTTAAAAACGGTTTCAAAAATGGTTAAATTTAATGTGAAAATGGATCAGTATTTATACCTATTTTCTGTCCCTAACCTCGCATGTTAAATTTGATGCAGTAAAACAAATTCGACCTTGTTATTTTCTAGTGAATTCTATTCTTTAATTTTATTATTTTTCAATTTATTTTAATAATTTTTCATTTAGAATTTTTATTGAATTATTACTAATTCAAATTTTCTGATTTAAGTTTCATTTTCATGAACTTTTATTAATTTTTTAATTTTGTCGAATTTGTTGTGTTTTCTTGTTATGTTTATGTTGGTATCGTGCGGATCTTGGTGCGTTTTGTTATTATTTTAATTTATTTTTATGTTTATTAATTTATTTTTAATTCTCTTTTTCCTCATATTTGGTAGGGTTTAATTGGTGTTTAATAGGTTTATTTTAAATTTGCATGTTATGTTTGCATGTATGTTACCGATCCATTTAAACATTTCTCAAGGCCGTTTGCGTTCTGGCCCAACAATCATATTTGGGGTCAATAGCCATAGAGTAATTAATACTAAAGTTTTGTGCTCAAAAATTTTTCTATTAAAATATAATTTAAATCACAATATATTATATAAATAAGAAAGGTATGGAATGAAAAATTTACATATATATATATATATATATATATATATATATATATATATATATATATATATATATATATATACATACTTCACAAGCTTCAGATTAAAGTAGTAACAATGATTTCATATATGACCTTTTGTTTATTTAATTGCAATTTTTGATTAGAAAATAATTTAGCTATTGAACTTTAATTAAATAATTTATCATATTAAGTAATATAAAATAGTTTTATTCAAAAACTATGCTTTCTAAATCATTTTAATCCATGAAAACTTAAAATGCTTGCATAAGCGTCATTCTGTTAATTTTCTATGGATAATTCATCTTATTTATCACCCGCTACTCATGATTCTGAAGGTTCCATTGAAAAAGACTATGCTCATGATTTACCAGAAAATTTATTAAATGCTGGATGGCGGAAATTTTGGTCTAAACGTGAAAATCGAGAATATTATTATAATAAAATAACTGGAGCAAGTTTATGGGATTTAAACGAACTCCAATTACAAGAGTCCAGTTATAATAGCATAACCAAACGGAAAGCAAGTGGTGATAGTGATGAAATTAATCAAAAGCGTGCTTGCTATCGGTAATTATTATAGTAGTTTATTACAATGTTATCGTTTAATTTAAATAGAAGCAACATACATATCGAGCCATTATTGGGCCCAGCCTTTGTTCCTGGATCCTTGTATAATTTTGTTAGTTCAAAATATATTCCAATGGTCAAAGGTCGACGTCCTAATAAATCTGTATTTTTACCACCGCATCCATTGATAGAATTCGAGAGAGCAAATTTGTTAAACAAATTACGTAGCCAATTTGTCAATTCATGCATGACCCGAGAAAATATTCACCCGCCAGATGGATCTTTCAATCGGTGGTTGTTACAAATGAAAGTAATAGATACAGACAAATTTTATATATGATGCATTTGATTTAAAGACAATTGATTATGGTTATGATCCAATTTTTCCGAGTCGATGCGATAAAAGCATTGGTTCATCAATGAAACGCGAATTGCTGTTGTCACTTCCGTTTCCAATTGTCAAACCAAAATATCTCAATGCGGCTAAAACTCAATTGATTCGATATTCGGAGTCGGTTAAAGGCCTAGTTGAAAGACGGTAATGAAATAAATAAAATAATTTTATTATAAAAATGTAATAATGATATATTAATTAATATTATTGATTTAATTTCATTATTAATTTTAAATTAATTCTATTTATTATTTATTTACTTGAGTAAATATAATTTTCAAAAAAATTTTTAGGCTTTAATTGCATTAATTATCTATTTAAAGAATTGTTTTTTAATATTATTTGATATTGATTTCATTTTAATAGGTATCGATTTACATTTATTAATTAAATTTGATTAATTTTATTAGATTTCAATTTTATATTATATCGATTTATATTTATTAAATAATTTCTAATGCATTGATTTAATTTATTAATTATCTAATTAATGATTTGTTTATTAATTTATTCATTTCCAATATTAAATTAAATTCTATTAATAATTGGTTTAATTAGATTTTAATTTAATATTATTAGATATTGATTTATATTTATTTATTGAATTCTATTATTGATTTATTTTATATTATTATATCGATTTACATTTATTAAATAATTTCTAATGCATTGATTTAATTTATTAATTATCTAATTAAAGATTTGTTTATTTATTTATTAATTGATTTAAATTTATTAATTGTGTAGTTAAAGATTTATTTATTATTAAATCTATTATTATTAAAAATACTATTTTAATTCAATTCTATTAATTATAACATTGGTCGACATAATCTTCATTGCCACTGATATTAGAGTGAAATTTGGGTAAATTTACAATGCTGAATCCGAATCTGGCAGTCATTTTGCTTGATTTGCTCTATTTTTTGAGTAAAAAATGAGTTTCTTTTATTTTCTTTTATGCACTGCAACAAGAAATTTGCTATGGAAAGTCCAGCAGTAATCTTTCATCACGTGTTTATATCTTTGTCATCTTGATATCTTTTTCCTAGGCCTTGCTATTGAGTGATATATCGTAGAAGCTTTTATTATCTTGTCCTACAGGTGGTTATCTTAATTTTAGATGTTACGTAGTTCTTCTCATTCAACTTTAAATGACTCCTTCGATCAACCGAGATAGATAGATAGATAGATAGATAGATAGATAGATAGATAGATAGATAGATAGATAGATAGATAGATAGATAGATAGATAGATAGATAGATAGATAGATAGATAGATAGATAGATAGATAGATAGATAGATAGATAGATAGATAGATAGATAGATAGATAGATAGATAGATAGATAGATAGATAGATAGATAGATAGATAGATAGATAGATAGATAGATAGATAGATAGATAGATAGATAGATAGATAGATAGATAGATAGATAGATAGATAGATAGATAGATAGATAGATAGATAGATAGATAGATAGATAGATAGATAGATAGATAGATAGATAGATAGATAGATAGATAGATAGATAGATAGATAGATAGATAGATAGATAGATAGATAGATAGATAGATAGATAGATAGATAGATAGATAGATAGATAGATAGATAGATAGATAGATATAGATAGATAGATAGATAGATAGATAGATAAACATAACATAACATTTCTGATATCCACAAATGGTCTTGTGAATCTTTGTTATTATTAGTCATTAAATCAGCTGACATCTTATAATTTTATTACTTGAATGTAAGATTATCAATCAATCTAGAACAGCTAGTTTATTTTCCGTCTCCTTAAAATTGGTTATCATATCTATGCTTAATACTATTTTACTAATGTCATTTATTATTTCTGTAATCATTTGTGATCAACTGATGCGTAGTTTTTGTATTTTGTAAATAGATCATTGATCCAAATTTTAGCCGCAACTATCTGATAAGTAGCCTCGGGTTTTATTTTCATATTCTAATAGTAATAATAGATTATTGGACAGAAAAAACTCTTTATTTAAGCTAGTTAATATTAAACAATTTTATTTTTAATAATCAAGTTGATTGATACGATATCCAGTTTTCTTTTTTAATATTAACTAGTTGTGATCTTGAAATATAATATTAAATCCTTTTATTTTTAATAATCCAGTTTTATTTTATTAATTGCAACCAGTTGACATTCGTGAAATATTCACAGAAGTAAAATAAATTCCAGATTTTTGAATTACCTTGAAATATATAAAATTATCAGATTCATTTAATTTTTGAATTGATTTAAAATAATTAAAGATTATTTAATTTCAAACATCCATTTTCTTCTGTACAATTTTATTTATTAAAATGTTTAAATAAAGTCGCTAATATTATAATATTTTACATCATATTTTCAATGAAATTATTTCACATTTTTATGACGCCAATTACTACATAAAGTTCCATACAAATAATTGAAACTATTTAGTTGTTGCAGGTTATATCATCGATATTGTTTTATGGTCATTCATTCGGTAATATTTCTTTGAAATGTTGTTGTAAAACTGTAACTTCGTTCTGTTAGGATTTTCATCAAATAATCTGTCAAACCTTTTCCAGCCAATTTCATGGCATTTAACTCATCATATGCATCATCGAGTTTATCGGTCTCTGTCATCTGCTACAACTTCTTGTTCACAGAACAGTACATCCATATTTGATACAGTTTGTAATCTTCGATGAGCAATATGGAGCAACAACTTCGTCTTACCAGGACCATTTAAACCAATACAACCATATTTTCTTCATTCATTTAGCTGAATAACTCTTTTCCAGGTGCGCTGATATCAAACTTTTCAATTTTCATATAAATTGCATTATCTTGAAGAACATTATTTAAAACGGTTTGTGAAACATCATCCCCAGCAAATCCAGCTTTGCATATTTGTGATCCATTATCATTATCCAAAGTGTCAATATCTTCTATTTTTATTTAATAATTTTAACTCCAAACTAATTAAATCAAAAGAATAATCCATTCGAATTTTTTGAAATTTTATTGTTATTTATGGTAAAAAGATTGGTCGTATTTATGTATTTGAAATTAAAAATAAACGTTTTGTTATTTATTATAAATTACTATAATTTCAAATTCATAAACACAACCAATCTTTTTACCACGAATAACACTGCAATTCTGAAAAATTCGAATAATCACAGAAACATTTGAAACTTCCGCGATTAAATTAAAAATCTCAATGAAGTTCAAGCATGCTAATACAATACAGAAATTAAGAACACATTAGGTACACAGTAACAAGCCAGCAAGAAAGTTAAGGCGCACACAGATGGGAAAATAAAAAATAAATGAGTGATATCATAATTATATTAGGAATGAATAATTACTACCAGTAAAGTACCACTTTAAGAATGTAGCAATGTGCTTTGGTATGAATACTAATATATTCGGATAGCATGGTATAATATTATGGTCTTCATGGTTCCTAGAATATATTAAATATACATACTTTGATAGTATGATGGAGGTAGAGCAGATCATTGATTTATACTGTGTTAAATCAGAAAAGAACTTGATCAAGAGAAATGAAGTTTATGTGACCAGTTATGGTTCAGCCGCAGGATTCGTAGAGAGCTATTGAATATTTCTTGAAACCTCTATATTAGATTATTTGAATGGAGATTGAAATAAATAGCACAAAGTCTCTTAAATCTTAAAAATTGTTTACGGTATCGAAATGCGTGAAATTCAAATTGTCTACTTTGGTCAAATATTAGTTGCCTAGGAGTATCATAACCTCCAAATTCTGTTATTTACAAAACTCTAAACCCTCTAATAGTTTTATGAGGGTTTGGGAACAGTCTTCGACAATCTCGTGTTAGGATTAATGTATGCTGATGTGACTAAAGTAGGTGTCCTATGATTAAAAAAGTTTAAAAAGATTGACTGTAGGTTAGTATCTAAACGTTAATTAGCAATTTAAACATAATTTGCATTTTATTTCTACGATTCTATGCATAAAAATTTAATTAAAATTCATAAAGAATTTTAACGACTACAAACTGAATTATTTACAAGGATATTTAAGACACAAGAAATGGTATTTTATCATTGGAATTTATGTTCTAGAGTCCTTGGGGGTGAGATTAATTTGTATATTGTTTTACTTCGTGTCTTACTTCATGATTTGATTTTCATGCAGTGTTTTTGGTTGATTTTGTTTCTTTGTATTATTTGTGATAGTACAATCGTGGCTGGTTTCTATCGAGATACACTAATGGTTTCGTGATTACCTTTGATGGTACATATTGCTACGTTGTAGATTGTGTGGCATATTGATCGGTTATTGTTTCAAGATTTTTGATAGGCTCTAATTTGTCTTGGTGGTTGGTCCATTTGTGTTGGGCACAGTACGTCTAATTTTTTATATTTAGGACCTTCCTGCGACTTATTAGATTTTTAAAAATTTCCATTTTTTAAAGATGCTTTAAAACAATTTTTAAAACATAAATAATAAATTATAAGATACGTTAAGTGATATCCAGTTCATTTCCCAATAGTATACTAGTTTCGAGCTAATGGCTCTCATCAGTACTATGCCGGGAGGTGCTCAGATTTCTCTGAGCGCCAGGTAAGTGTAAAAACAGTGTCAAATTAACACTGTTATACACTTATCCTGATGCACTGGACATCAAATAAGTTTGCAAAGTTTGGTTTTAAAGCAAGAGAATAGGACGAATCTTTATCTTGAACCTCCTTTAACTTGATCTGAGTAAGCACAAAATATCAAAACTTTTGTCTTTTAGCCGTGACCGAATTTTGGTGGTAATTTTTCCACAACCTGAAAACACGCGCTCTGATTCCACGCTAGTAGGTGGTATTGAATTAAAGCTATCATAGCACCTATCCAGATTCTTCCCACGATTACCCTCAACTTCAAAAATAGCCAATTCTTTTTTTATAATGTTGGTTATAAGATTTTCGGTTCTTAATTGCGGAGTAATCGTAGAATTGACTTTCTTGTGAATTGCTCTATTGAGTTTTTCTTCCAGAGACAATCCAGTTTCATTAACAACGACACCAGTTTCTGAGTCAGATTCTGATGACAGATTGCGGCTGGGTGGTTTTGATATATCAGTAATTATGGTCAAAATCATCTTTTTGCTTAGACGTACAAACTTTCATGTGAAGTCTAGCTCAAATTCTCTAGAGCCATAATTTTGTTTGCATGTATGCAAATATTGCAGCAAACTAGCTGCATTTGTTCGCCGTTCATTCATTCGACGGGAAAGCGATCCCTTCATTTGAAGAGCCAATTTATTGCTGCCTAAATTGTTGATCATGAAGGAATTGGTCGCATCAGCTGATATTAATGTTGTATCACTGACTATAGTGATTATTTTACGTATCATTGGATACAGCTTATCTATCAGTTCTTCTGATTCATCTTCGGTGCAAACAATTTGAAATCCGTCATCTTGATCTTCATTTTCACATTCTGAATCGCAGCCATCGCCATCATAATCAATTTCTTCGTTTAGTACAGAATTAGGTTTTTTGTAAAGGACATCCAAAACTCCTAGATCGATAGCATGTGCCAAACAAAGTTGCTGCTCATATGAAAGTAATTTTCCAACTTTTTGCATAACTTACGCGCCATCCGTCGGAATGCAAACAATGTCTAAGTTTAATCCAAATAATTCCAGCCTTTCTTCAATAAGTTTAATACAACTTCCTGCCATCAAAGATCCACATACTTGGACCAATCCCAAATTAAAAAACTTTCACTTAATATATTTAAATTTTATTTATTTTTATTATTATTTTTATTATTATTATTATTGCCACTGTATGTGGCATTTATTCAAATTTCTCATTTTAAGAAATGCTAGTCCACCTTGTCGTAAAATAATTAAACACAATGTGGATGAAACCCTTAGATGGATCAGAAGTGAAGAATACCGTTCTTTCGATGATTATATAGTAAGTATGTTTTTATATTTTGAATTATGATCTAACTTGGTTATTAAAATAACTGATCCCAGGGTTCTTCAATATATCAATATAAGGTATTCTTATTCTATTAGATTTATCCCACTAATTATTTGACTGGATAATAGATGTAAATTATGCATGTTTATTGCATCTAAATTGTGTATTACTAATTATAGATGTTCCATATAATTATTGAGTGTATACAAGTATAGGTACAAAATTAAACAGTATTGTCATCGTTAAGCTAAAAGAAATCATGTAGAAATTTGATACAACAGAGGGCAATAATTTAAATACAAAAAGATTCTTGGTTACATGATGTATAGCCACAAAAAAGTCTTCAGAATAAAAGTGATGTCAATTACGAATTTATAATTGTGAGATTCTTTAAAATGAATGACTTCAAGATATTGAATAATACAAGAAAATCAATTTACCGACTATAAGAACTTTTGAGACAATAATTATAAATTAGAATAATAGAACAAAAAGTATGTAAAAAATTCATTTCATTTTGGTAATTTTTACGAATGAAAAGTTCAACTAGTAGTAAAAAATAAAAATTATTTTAATTAATTAAAATGTAAATGCAAATTTGAGTTTTTGCTATTAAATAAAAATTTTAATTATTATTATTATCATTATTATTATAATGATTTTTTTTTATCACTGTCACAGTAAGTTTGGAACTAGAGTGATTCTAATAACTACTTTTTTAATTATACCTTTCGATCACAATTTTCTGATACCTAGGGTTGATGTTAAGTTGACAAAACAAACACTTTTGAGATTTTGTTTCGATCTTAATAGAAATGTTAACTAAAAATCAAATGTAGTCTAGATTTATTGAATATGCTCTGTTAAGGATAAAATCTTTTCAATTAGTAAATTATGCTATGAAATAAAAATATTTTTGATTTAAAATAAACATTTCAATTGTAAATAGATACATTTTTGGATATATAATTTTCCAATATATTTTCAAGGAATTATTTTCTGTTGGATGATACACGTGTATTCAACTAGAACGCGATTCACACTTGATCAATTATGGATGCGATTCACTGAATTTTCATTTTTGCCAAAATAAAGATCAAAATGAAAAAGAAAAAAATTTTTAAAATTTAAATAACATTAATGCGTAAATTAAATATCGGCATAGGAATGATCATTCAATAAATATGTATAAATAATAGATTATAATTAACAAATCAAAGAAATATTAAATAACTTCGAATGTAATGAAATTGTCTTTATTTAATTTTTTAATAAATTTTAAAGGTAGTTTAATATATTATAATATTTCCAAACTTTTGTTTTAATATACTAAACCCACCTCTCAATTTACATAATATGAATTTTGTATGAAACAAGCATATGATAAAATAATAATAACGACAAAATTTTAGGTCGTATGAATTAATATATAAAAAGAGAAATTGGTTCTACTAAATGCTGAGTCTTGATGTTCAGGCCCTTATATATTCATATGATCAAGGACTTACATTTTTCTCGCTGTATATTTTATTGTAAAATCACATAACAAAATAAACATTAATTTTTATTCTCCGTTAAAATTTTTAAAACTTTTTTTCTTCATTATTTGCATAATTCAAACACTCGTTTTACGAAAAATTTGACATATTAACTGTCATCTTCAGGTTCAAAAACCTAACAAAATATGGATTAATTTATATATTTTAATCAAATTATTATTTTTTAATTAAATATTTAAATAATTTTACATTAATTTTAAAATTCTATGTAAATATAAAGTTTCTCCAGAAAGTTTATGTGAATTTAAGTATAAGAGAAATATGGTGAAAGGATTGATTTATCGTGAAGTGTTGATAAATTGGTTGAGTTATCGATAAAAATTGGTATTCCAAATCATTTTTATTATTGATGATAAAAGAGACTGTTGACAAATTGAATAAAAATCATAAGAATTCATGTTTGGGAAGGTCTGAATTTAATTTGACAAATTAATGTAAATTGAGTGCTGATATAAATAATATTAAAAATATTTATAAGAATAATGAGCCTAAATTTGTGTTAGTATTTCCATAATCAGAAGTTATAAGAGGAAAATACGAAAACAGATGGGAAATTTAGAGTATAAGATCGTTTCTAATTTGTGTAAGGTAAGCACTATTTTTATTAATAAATCAAAAAGTCCTGTTGGATTGTGTTCAGATCTCGTTTATCTATTTACATGTAATGTGTATAATGCCACATACATCGGAAAGACTTACCGTCCTCTATGTACTCGAGTTCTAGAGCATTGTCGATTGAAGGGATTGACTAATATTAGTGAGTACAATAGAGGCTGTAAAAGTAAAATCTCTATGTCTGATTTTAAAATTTTATTGAAGTTTTATTAATTATTGGGACTGTGTGAATCATTTTTGATAAGCTCATTGGATCCAAAGATTAACATGCAAAATGCCATGACTACGAATGTTTTGAATATTTTTAAATAGTTTGATTATGTAAAATGTGATAAATCTATGTTTTTTGTGTTTAAATTTTTTTTTAATTTTTAATACTATTGTTTTTATTATATATTATATTAAAATGATTTAAATTTATGAGACGTTAATATTGTTTTACTATTTTAAGTAAAACGATTCAATATCTTAATTTGTAATATTAATTAAAAATTGTTATTATAGAAAAATTTTTTATATTTATATAGATTTTTAAAATTTGTGTAAAAGTATTTAAATATTTATTTATTAAAATATTGAATTAAAAAATAATAATCTATACTATTTTTATTGGTTTATTGCGTTAAGTTTACAGTTAATCTGTTCAAATATATCGTGAAACGAGTGTTTGGATGGTGCTTTCTTTTACTAAAATCGTTGCCAAGCTTATATTATTATTTATTTGCATAATATTAGAGAAATTTCATCTTGTCTTGTCATTAGAACCATTTCAATTGTCGAACTGTTAGTTATATTTTCTTCTTCAGTAATGATAATGGATTTACTTTTAGTTGATGTTACGAAATTCATGATCACTTCGGCGACGATATTTGTTAATTTCTTGGTGCAATCATTTTTAATATTTAAAATAGCACATGTTTTTTAGATCTAAAAATATCAAATAAAAGAATTACTCAATTTTAATATAAAATATACAATACAATGGAAATATTCAATGAGTCCTTATGCAATTTTTTTAAATTTTCTGTGAAGTAATTGAAAAACGGAATTATATAGAATATTTTATGTATAATCATTTGTATTACATATATTTTGTAGCAAATTTGAAGAAATTCCTGTTAATAATGGAAAAGATTCTATTATTCCTTTTCAAATTTAAATTTAACATTATTTAGTATGTAAATATTGTTTTATTGTTAAATTAATTTAGGAAAAATTAGTGAGTATTAAAAGAATTTGTCAGCCACATATTCAGGATTTGGTTCGCGAAAGTGTAGAAAAAATATGTATAAAAATGTATAATCTGAGTCAAGAGTATACAATGAGATTGCGAACAAACCATCTAAAACTATTTCAGCAAAATGGAATACCATTACCAGAAATATTAAATGGTAGTTTTTTATAATTCATTATTTCATGAAGAGAATTATTTCCAGATTTAAATATCGAACATGTTGTGCAAAATCCATATAATGATTTACTGGATATAGATATTAATCAATTGACTCAAAAGTCAAATGAATTCATTAATCAAGAGTTAACTCCTTGCCATCCTATTGGGCTGGCTTGTCCTTGTCCTTTATTTACCTCTTTAAATACTCAGATGACAGTTACAGTAAGATTAATTTCTTTACGATAATCATTTATTATAATCCTCATTTTTTCATTTACAAAGTTTTTGGCAATGACAATAAATGAAAATAAAGGAAATTGAAAATGTGAACTATTCAATTTTTAATTATAATTTTTACACATTTTATTACCACTATTACACATTTAAGTATTTTAAATTGATTTGATTTATCTTTGATTTATATTTTATTTTCCTATTAATTGCTTTTACCTTTTTTCAATTGTATACTAAACTTTTCGTGCTATAATTTATTGAAAATCAAACATTATATTTTTAATTTTCCTGTATATTTATTATTATTATTATTATTATTATTATTATTATTATTATTATTATTATTATTATTATTATTATTATTATTATTATTATTATTATTATTATTATTATATGCATTTCTTTTAATTTTCAAATGAAATTATTGGACTATGAATTAATAAAGATATGAAGGTTTTTTCATTACCGGGACGGAAAGTTTTTGACGAACCTCTTGACATTTTTTAAAAATTTTTAAAATGCTATCAGATAGCAAATAAAAAGTTAGAAAGAATGACATAAAGAAATTTTGAAAATATAAAAAATGAGAGTGTTAAATCGGAGTGGGAGAATGGCTGTCTGGGTCATAAAGATTTTGACATTTTTGGAATTCTTAAAATGCTTTTCCGAAAATTCGTGACATCCCGATTTTTAAACAAAATTGGAATAATTTTCCTTGAATCCTTAGTTTTCTGAAAATTTATGGTTGAGATTTCATTTAATAAGAAAGAGAATTTTAAAAATTTGACTGTATTCATACATTGCTAAATTCAGTTTCAAGAAAATTCGTTCTATGATTTATTATCTGCTTATCAGATATTGTTTTAGAATTTGATTAGACTTTATAACTTCCATATTTGCAGTTAAGCTTGGAAATTTTGAATTTTATCAGTAGGTAATGATGCAGAGTTTTCATAAAATACTTGCGAAAAGATATTTCCTTGATTAGAATGTTTCACAATTATAAGTAAATAAATCAGTTCGACAGCGAGTAAGTAACTTAATTTGATTGACAATAAAGTCAATACGGCGCTTTTTTTAATTTTAAAAACGTAAAATTCAATGATGAGCTACAAGATAACGTTAGTATTGCTCAAATAATTCAGAAAGTCCGAAAAGTGGTGCGGATGTTCTGTAAAGAACCACTTAAAAATGAGATTCTGCAAAAATAAGTTAGAATTGAATACAATTAGGAACTTAAGTTGATACTGGATGTAAAAACAAGGTAGAACAGCATTCTTGCAATGCTCGAACGATCTATTGCTTTAAAAACTTGTATATTAAAAGCTTTTATGGGCTTAAGTTTGAGAACTCTCAATATTGACGACATTTCGGAAAAAGGATATTTACTAATAAAAGTTTTAATAACGGCTTTGCAACCAATAAAAATTGACATTGAAAGACTTGACCGACACTACTTGAAGCAGAGGGCGTATTATTATTCATTTTGGATGCCTTGATCAAAAATAAAATAGTTTTCCTTCTAAAATCCATCAATCTGCGCGACAGAGAGTTTTGTTGGTTTTGTACAATATTTAAACAATTCAAAAATATCAATACCCATCGGACATAGATTCGGTAATGATATTTTTGGTGGCCGTATATACTTTCGAATTCTTGCATGGCTTTCTGAGATAAAACCAAAGATATAATAGTGGGTGAAATAAATGAAAATCCACCAGAAATATCCGCAATATTATTCCATTTGGAAAAATAACATGTTACGGCAAATACCGATTCAACACTGATTTTAGTTGGATAATTGTGATTTTTGTTAAGATCTTTTTGTTTTTCTATTATTTTCCAATTACATTTACCAAATTCTTAGTTCGATATTCTATGCTTTCATTTTTCAACGACTTTTTTGTCAAATGTCAGAAGATATTGTCTTAAGTCTTCACTTATAGTTGTTTCGTCATTTGTTTCTCGTTATCTGCGTTCAATATCATTTTGATCAAGCTCAGTCAAAACGTCTTCAGCTTCAGGATCTTTACTTTGATAAGTATTATTGAAATCATCCATTCCGTTTTTATTTAGAATTTCAGATTGTTTTGCACAAGATTCATTTGAATCTTCATTTTATGAGTTGGATAAGCTATGATGTCGAAACTGTGAGAAAAATCATATTTTGTATAGTTTGTAAAATGTAAAGTAGCTGAAACGTTTGTGTATTCATGAAATAAATTTTCTTTAATTTAAATATCTTATAAAAATTACAAAACTATTTTACATAAAAACAACCATAAGTTTTCAAAAATATTATTTAAAGTATTATACGAACAACTATTAAAAGTACCAAGGATTAAAAGTGTACCAATAATTAAACGTATTAATATACCAATTTTTTAAAGTACCAATTCTTTTAAGTTTTTCAAAATTAATTCCACATAAATTTTTTTTTTCTTATTTTTAAAGATTCTTCGGACAAGATACAGATTACTACAGCATTGCCTTCTAAATCGGAATTATAAGTCACCCAGAAACCCACCATAAAAAATAAATGTTTTGGTTTTTTTAACTGTATATTATATGAAAAAATATGGTTTTTTTTTAAATATATCTATAGAAAAAATGTTGCCCCCTCTGAGAAAGATTATGTGGCCACCATGATGTTTATCATCAAATAATGTTGTTGGGATAAAACTCAGTCGAATTAAGATTGTTCAAATTGCGTGGTTACATAGCATATAAAACCGGCACACCGGCAGTAATTAGAAAAAAAGTATTATTTAATTTTATAAAAAAACTAGCTTAATTGTCACGCGTTGCTGTGATCTTAAAATAAAGTTAATTCGAGGACAAAAAATTAAAACAACACATTGAAATTTATCTATTTTAATACTATTTATTTATTTATTCGAGTGCTTTCAGATACACAATATTTTTGTTTTTTCATCCGGTGTGTATACAATAAAATCGGAAGGTTTTCCCACTTGTGAAGTGGCCACATACAGTTATCCGTGTGAGAAGTGCTTTGTTTATGATCATTGAAAAAGTGAGTCGCACTGGAAACTGTAAACGTTTAAATTCAAAAGGCATATCTGTTTGGACCATTGGAATTCGTTGTAAAATTACATCTTCCCCCTTGAATTTGCCATTCAAAATTGTGGCTTCGATGACATTTTTCATAATTATTTTTACCGAAAGTGTAATATCGTTACAAAGGAAAAGAATAATAGACACTCTAATTTTCAATATTAAAATGTGCGATGGAATACCTTGCAAATCCAGTGAATTCTAGAATTCCCTTGGGTAATTGACAAATTTGTCTTGATTCATCACAGTGTCGATGGACTTATATGTTGTCGCTTCGTCTGGTATTCCACTTTGAATTTTGAAATTAATGGCATTCAAATCATTATTAGCAGCGGTTAATATAGCACGTGAACTGAGCCACTAATGACTTTTGTAATTTTTTGTAATATTTAGGAAAACTTTTTGAATCAATTTGTCCTTAGTTGATACCATCTTACAAAAGTTTACTGGCAGTATGATACATTGTGTAGATCTGTCGATTGCCATTTTCACGTTCCCAGTATCCCCTTAAGTACTTTAAGTTACGCTTCCAATGCTTTTTTGTGTGCCTTTGATATAGCTGGTTGATCCTGCCAGTAGTCATATACTTATTTCAAAGATTAAGCCATGCATGTCTTAGTACACAGACTAGTACTCTGAAACCGCAGATGGCTCATTATAACAGCTATGATTTGAGAGATTTTATCATTTTGCCACAGGATAACTGTGGTAATTCTAGAGCTAATATTTAGAGAATGCCGTGACTCACGAAGCAGCGGATTTTGTTTGTGTTTATTTTAAAAAATTGTCGAGAAATAATTAATTTTTTCTCGAGAAATCTGAATCTCGACAATAACAATTCTCGAGAATGAGAAATCTATAATAATACAAATTCTCCGAAATTCTCGATATAAGATTTCTCGATTACAATCTTTAGTCCGTCATATCAATAAAAATATTCATATTCAATTATGATCTTTCCCCTGAAAATATATTTGAATTGCATTTCTGCAAAAGAATTTTGTCTAGTTTTGTATTGTATCATTCAAACTAAATTCAATCTTTGGTAACAATCTACACCAATTACTCTTTGTTTTAATCTCTGTCAATGATGTTGACAACATGTCCCGATTTGTTCTTATGATTCGCTCTGCTAAACCATTCGATTGATGTTGGGACAGTGAACTAAATTCTTGTTTTATGCCAAATTTCTCCATCCAATCACGAAACATTGATCCTTCAAAAATTCTTCCTCTATCTGAAATTGTTGCTTCATCCTGTGTACTTGTTGCTGATAAACTGACCAATTTACTTAAACGATCTATTATCACTATCATGTATTTCTTACTTTCTTTTGTCTCCATATATGCAATCTCCACTACTATCTGTTCTAAAAATCGTTCTCCTGTTCTTGGCAATAAGATTTCTTTTGTTCGTCCTTGATCAATCTTTCTACTAGCACAAATCTTGCATTTATTAATACACTCTTTAATAATTTGATTCATGTATGGCCAAAAGAAAAAGTCCTTTAAATAAAATAAGGTTTTCTTGATGAATATAATTTACTAAAGATTTTACGTACGAGTCAGGTACAATCACTGCAAGTTTTCCGTCTGTATTAATCATCAATACATCATCTTGTGTCTGTAATATCTTCAAATACTAGAAAATACTGCTACTGATTATTTCATAAGATATGTGAGCCTCATTTCCATTAAGATGTGATATGAATTCTGAAGTAACTCAATCTTCGTTTTGCTTTTGTTTAATAATTTTCATAATATATGAACTTCCTTGTAAACTATTAATGTAACGAGTTCTACATTTCGCCTCTTTGGCATCTTTGTGTCCCATCTGACAATGAGAGCATATGGTATTATATAAACGAGACATACCATCAGCATTTCCATGTTCTTCTCCCTTTCTATATTGTAACGCAAAATCGTATTCGGATAAATTTGCCATCCATGCCTGAAATTGTGGGCTTATTGGTTTTTTTGTTGTATTCATAAATTTCAATGCCTTGTGATTCGTTCTGGCTACAAATCTTCTCCCATATAAATATTGTCTAAAATGTACATAAAATTCGTGAAGAGCTAAAAACTCTTTTCTAGTCACACAATATCCCATTTCATGCTTTGTCAAATGTCTTGAACCATACGCTATCACTTCTTCAGTGCCGTCTTCCTTAATCTGAGATAAAACTGCATCTATGGCTCCAAAACTAGCATCCGTATCAATGATAAATAATCAATCTGCCCTTGGATATTCTAATATTGGTGCTTCACATATGAGTTTCTTTAAATTGATAAAACTTGTCCTACATTCTTCAGTCCAAACAATCATTTTGTCATTAACCTATTGAGACAGAACTGTTCTTTTGTACTAAATGTCGTCTTGATTTGCGGATTTTCATTCAACTCTACTTGATAATAGGCTTGTCCTTAGTCAATGGAAGAAAATATATTTGACTTACCTAAGCAATACAATAATAATTGCATGTCTGACATAAGAAATGAAAACTTTTCTGTAACTTAATTTAATAACCTGAAATTTAGACACATTCTTTTAGAGCCATCTGGTTTTTCAACTATCACTAATGGTGTGTTCCACGGACTTTGATATTTCCTCACAACTCCAGCTTCTAAAAAATTCTGTACTATTTCTTCAACTTTGCCTTCTAAATGCATGGGTTGTCTTCTGGGTTTTGTTAAATTGGAGGACCTGAAGTCTTTATTTCACGTGTTATTACTTTTGTATGACCTAAGTGAAATCTGGATGCCATAAACATGTTGCTAAATTTAGATATTAAAATACCCAACTTCGAATTCTTGTCCAACTTGAGTGTCAATTTAACCGATCGGAATCTGTAAATCTATTGTTAACTAACGAGGATTCAATATTATTGACTTCCTTAAGGTTCATGCCAAATATTTTCATGGTGTCTACTCCTATGAAATCTGGATGAATTTTCCTAACATTAATAACATTCAATTCTCGAAATATTTTGTTCCACTTTACAACGATTTTAACGCTTCCAAGAGGTTTCTCGTCTTCTTTTGAAAATACTCCACTCAACCGTATTCTGCTGTTCATCAGTATTGGACTGCCAATCAATCTCCATAATTTCTCACTCATCATACTGATTGAAGCTCCTGAATCCCATAGCATCTCTACATGAAATCAATTTATTTCCATCATACTTCACTTTCTGTCATCATTCTTCTTAAACATCACATCCTTTTCCACATTTCGTTTTTTAAACTCATCTACTCTCTCGACCCTACTGAAGAAATATAAGCAACAGGGTCTTGTTGTTTTTTGTCTCAAGATTATGAATTAGTGGTTCAATCAATTCATCTGATCTATCATCGTTTTCTTCATCTATACAATAAAGTTCCTGTTTTTGTGCATTACTTCGTGATTTCACTAACAAATTGCAACTTCTAAATGAATGAACTTCCTTACCGCATATTAAGCACTTGTCCTTCAATGAGCATTCATATCGCATATGGTCATTTTGTCCACAACAAAAGAATTGACCAGGTTTTAACCTTTCTTCTACTGGTTCTGGTAAACCACAACATCTATTATAAATGTTCCCTGCGATATGTTTCATTGAAACTAAAGTTGGTGGTCTAAGCTCCGTAGTTGTCCTCTCATTATATTGTTCTGCCAAGGGTTTCACTTTATCAAATTTCGTTTGAAATATTTCGTTTCTTTCATTTCTATTTTCATAAGTTATTTCTGACAAAGGAAAAAAGTTTCAGGAATAACCAGGTTAACCTATAACAATAATGCAATTGATATGAACATTGTTTATTGTAAATACAATGGTGAGTTTTAACATATACAAATATTTGATAACGCTGTTTAATGCAAAAGTGCTCAAACATCAAATTATTTTCTCAAAATTTCTTATCAGTCTGAATATAAAATCAGCACAAATAAAAAAGTTGATGCAGACAAGTGTTTTATTAGTTTATATATTTAACATATTTCCATATAATAGATTCAAGAAGAGCTTAATATATCTGATCCTAAAGCAAGTTTAGTGTCTATTGAAATCCCAGATTTAGCAAAATTTCATATTACCAAGTGCCATTTTGAAAAACTTGAAACTCTTTATCTAGTCAGTACAAGAGATGATCCTGAAAAAATTGCATTTAATAATCGTCTTTGGTGTTTACTTCAAAGATATTACGTAATCACTTTGTTTTATGTTTTTTTGAAAGCCAACATTCCACAATTAATATTTAGAGTTATCTTGGCTGTGAAAATGGTTCATTTGGTGGAGTCATCAATCAAGCTGCATTACCAGTTGCAGTTTTCGAAGTCTTAAATAGATTATTTGATGTTAATTTCGAGATGTTTGCTTCTCCTCTCAACTGTTATTTTCCTCAATACTGTTCTGCATTCCATGATACAGATCGATACTTCGGATCATGTGGGTATGTTTCGTTATGTTGGCTTTTTAAAATCAAATGATCTCACTTTTACCATGGATTAGAAATACCTAAAGTACATCAATTTCAAATAGGTACCAGTAACCACTAGATCAGTGGTTCTCAACCTTTTTCAGATAGCGGCACCCTACCCTTTTTATAATAATATTTCAGCTATAAAAATAACAAGTTTTGTAAGTTCTATATTTAATAAACTAAATCTTTTATAGCATATATTAATGTGAAATTTGAACTTGATGCTTTTTGCATATCTCCTTATTATTAAGTCATGTATTTGACAAACATACTCGTAACTCTTTCTCAATTGAGTTCAGTTTTTGCCTTTTCTTGTTCTTAATATTTACCAAAGATTAATATTTACCAAAAATAATTGATATATGTACTGCTATTTCAAGTAATTCAAAATCGTAAATTTTTATCAAGTTTGTTCTTTAATACTTTAATGATGAATTTATAATATTTTCATAATACTATTAACTTTTATAATAATGCAAAAATAATTTTATAATTATGCAAAAACAATTTTATAATAATGCAAAAATAATTTTATAATAATGCAAAAATAATTTTATAATAATGCAAAAATAATTTTATAATAATTCAAAAACAATTTTAAAATAATGCAAAACCCTGTAATATGTAAACTTGATCCTGAAATTTATCTTTGACGAATATCCGTAAGAAATTGAATGTTACTCGAGACTCTAACTATAAAGCATATGTGGAAACAATAGCGTTGAAAAGGTCTGTGAAGAAGCTTAAGAAGAAAGGAAAATTGAGTTGATTGCAGCATCAATTCTTGTATTTTCAGATTCCAAGAAAGAATTCATATTAGATACAGACAGAAGCTTTGACACGATGGGAGCTGTATTATCACAAAAAATAAATGGAGCTTATGCATATTATGCAATGATTACCAAAGGATGATATTATATCACACAGATGGAACTCTTGGCTATATTTTATTTCTGTCGTTACTTAAACGATTTGTTTTACCACAAAAAATCCCATATTTACTCAGTTCTAAACATGGATAAATTATTATAGCAGTTTGAACATGATGATGTAATTCAGTGCATACGAACGCAGAAACACATGTGGCAAACGTATAATATGTTTGCTTTACCATGAAAATCCATAATCTGGACGATTAAAACTAGATTATTATCGTTGATGACTGAACATAATGAAGATGCATGGCAGAGAGAAAATGCAAAAATACACGAATTAAAAGATCAGTTAATTAAAAAGAAAAATATTTTAAAATGAAATATTATCTACACAAATCAAAAGAAAATATGGATATCAGAAACAAAAAGACTAGAAATGATAAAGGAAGCAAATTTATTATTATCCCATGTAAGAATAGAAAAAGTAATAATATATTCGGAATGATTTTGATAGGGAAATAAAATAAAAATGTAATATAATTAATAAAATTATGTGTGAAGCATTCCAGAAAAACAAATGAAAAACTCAAGTATTTCAAACTTCAGATCCTATGGCGAAAATATAAATGGATAATTGCGGTGTCTTAAGAGAAGCAAATCCCTACATTTTTAATAAAATCTTTTTAATATTTTTATCGGATTATAAAATATAAAACTGAAAAAATAATGTGTTGCATTTATTCACAATTAATGATAATTATAAGTTGTTTATTGTATCTTTAATATCGAGTAACTAGTAATCACTGAATGAAATCGTAAGTAATAAAAATTATTTATGTAAATAATTATTTTTTAAATATTTTGAAAAATATCTGATAATGATTTTTTTTAATGATTTTAAGTTCTATAATTATCTATTTTTTGGAATACATTTTTAGTAAAATATATATTGATGGATTTCCTTGATATCAGAATGATTATAGTCCTTTTCACAATATAAGTTCTTATGTGACCTGAAACGTTTGAGTTTTCACATATCAATTAATGTTATTTTCAGAATCACATTTAATGGTATAATGTTTTCTTTGATGAGTAATATCTAAAATGAGAAAATCACCGTCCTTTAGATTTTTTATACTTAAAATTTATAAAACCTGAAAATTAAAATTTTAAAAAATGCTATTAAAAAAGTCTTTAACTTCTTTCTCGTTTGAACAAACTGCAAATCCATAGGGATGAAACTGCCTGTCTATATCAGTGGTACATATAATAAAACAAGAGAAACCCTGCCGTATCAGTTTATAGGTTGCATCTGCATGAATTCGGTTTGAGATTTGATCATTCTGTAGCAGTCTTTTTGTTTTGACAAAATATCTGAACTGATTTTCTTTGTCAAAAATATCTTCATCATCTTCAATTTCATCTGCATAATAACTTAAATGTTTTGCAACCCAAGGCTCGTCCTCATCATTAGGTATGCTAGAATATTGTTGACACCAGAACTCCAGATCACCTAAATGACTTGTCGACATACTGTTTTCTCTTAGTGCTGTCAAATAGTTTGACAATTAGATTTTTTGTTGGAATAGGCAAGCTTTTCTCTTCTAGTCTCTAAAACTTACTTTGGCTTAATTATCATTTTGTGAAGATTATTATTGTTATTTAACTCAATAATGTCACGATCCTCTCATTTTCACTATGGCAAAGATGAACAGCAGCTGTACAAGGTTTATCAGATTTCTTTACTTGATTACATCATTAGTAAATTCTTTTGCCTTCAGTTGTAAAATTTGTAATATATATGCTCCAAAAACCATCGCATTTTATTTTTTATAGGGCTTCAAACTTGGTCTTGTTTGTACACACTAGTAACCACTTTTTTCTGGCTTGCATCGGTCTTTGTTTTTGATGTTTGCACCGTTACTTCCTTTAAATCCATTTCACTTTCACTCCCATCACTAATGTATTGTACCGCACTATGTGACTGTTCCATTTTTAAAATTTATTTTTCTTTTTGTAAATGTCTGTTTTTTTCTGAAAGGATTTTGTAAAACTAACAAAAATATGATCCTATTTTAATGTTGCTAACAAAAAATCAATCAATTAAATCTATATAAAATTAATGCTACTTTAAATAATTTATTGTAAGTTCAATTTAATTACTGTCATATAAAATAAATATGGCCAATTCAGTATTTTTATTGCTACAATGAATAACTTTTTGCCAAATTCAATTATCGATAGGTTATTATTATTTAACGCCCGATGAAATATAAGCCAATAATGTTCATTTATCCGATTCTATATTTGTAATGAAAGTTGTTTGGGCACGGACGATATCATTGTAAAATGAAATAAAACAAAAAAAGCAAAATAGACTTTCAAAATAAAAGTTTTTAAATATTTTTCAGTTTAAATGGAAGTCAAACTAATTAAAAATGACATTTTAGAAAATTAAAAAATATTGTACAATCTAAACCAATGTTTCTCAACCGCTGGTTCGCTGAAATTTTAAAGATATATAATTCATTTTTGTAATGCAATTTAAGCTATATAGAAGTATCACCGAAGTTCACAAACACCTCCAATTACTTTTGCTAGGTCTAGGTAGATTGTTAGATAGTCTTATTGAATATAATTTACAAGTGGTTTTTCGTATTTTTTGGTAATTTGTTATGGTACATTGGTACATTGTTATCGATCCGTAATAAGTTTTGAGTTGAGAAACATTGGTCCAACGAATATAAAATCCTCAGAAAATTCTTCTTTCGTCTTTCTCTTACGTATTACACAAAAATTAAGTTTACTACCATCAGCAGTTACATTAAGAGTAATTGTAAAATTATTTCTCGTAGCATATTTGTAAATATTTTTATGTTCTCACTATCCTTTTTATCTGCGATAAAATTTGATGTTATATAGAAAGACATCATGACTTTTTCCATGTTTACTATTTCCTGTAATTCAGTACCTCGAATATTTTCTTCAACAAATTTTTTTCTAACCCACTGAAGTGGATTCTTTTACAGATAGATTATATCTTATTCACCAGCAATACATTTGGCTCTCAATGGTGTACTTATTGTTGAGACTCTTACTTTCTTTTCTTTGATAATTATTCCACATTTTTCATTCTGGTTCTTACCAAAACTACTTTCGATATATATCCTAATGCTCTTATTGATTGCCTGATGTTTTTCAGACTTTTTTGTTATTTTTTTGAATCTCTGATAATATTACTTTTATGTTCCAAAGAATGTTTTAATATCAATTATATAGAACAGGTGTAGGCACACGTGATGCCTAAGGCAGCCGCAATCCGGTTTTTAATATTCTATAAAGAGCCATACACAAATTAAATTTTTGCGCTCAAAAACACTACAAGAAGTTCAAGGAAACAAAAAAACTGTGTCGTGTTACCGTATTAGTCAGTCTGGGCGTTGAAGAGCGACAGTAGGAATTCAGTGCTCTTTCATTTTTACACTGCTAGATTTTTTTCAAAATTTTGATTTGTAAATATCATTCATTCCAATAAAAAATATCTGGTCACTTTATATTAATGTTCTGTCAAATAGTCTGATATTATTGTAACGACTTACTTTTTAAAAGTATCAAATAAAGTGAAATTTATGTTTAAATGGCGGAATATTTAATAAAATGAGATACTTTACTAAATAAATCGATATTGATAAAATAATTATTTTCCAATAATAATAATAATATTAAAATCAATTGAATATATAACTCTAATAAGTTGAAATTGACAATCTCATTAATATTAAAATATTCTTCTTAAATCATGGTTAAATGCATCTATGATTTATTAGACCAGCTTTGGAATTTTTTCCTGTAACAGGATCTTTTGAAGCTAACCCTCCATTTTGTGAAGAATTACTTCTTGGATTTGTTAATTATGTGGAAGTTCGTTTTATTATAATTAATAATATTATTCATCGGGAATTAGAAACTTTTGCAAAATTCTGAATTGGCATTAAGTTTCATTGTATTCATTCCTGATTGGAGAGATCCTCCATTTGAAGCGCTCACTTTATTGGAAGTTTCACCTTTCAATAGACATCAAGTATTGTTTTGTAAAATGCAAACTTATACTTTATAACTGTATCAGATGACCCTCCGAGCACGAGAACATGAATATAGAATTGCAAATTTTCCACCTAATAATAACAATCCGAGTTCTAGTACAAGAAATCAACCAGAAATATTGAAACGATCTGGTCATAGTACTTTGGTGGTCTTTTTACAGAATAATTCCGGATTTCAGCGCTGGACACCTACTACTGGTAAATTAAAATTACGGAAGTCAATAAAAATTTCTCTAATTTTAGAACGCTTAAATGAGTTAATGGCAGTATATTATACTGCAAATCTGTCAAATAATATTCCAAGTAGACGAGACTTTGATGAAGAATACGTCAATTCTGTTTCATAAAGAGATCATTTAAAGACTATAAAACTATAAAAATCATTTGAATTTCAAACATTCGACTGCCTGTATTCAACATTTATTAATATTTCAAAATTAATTTACAGACATTTTATCTTACTGCCTTGTATTAATTTTTCATTTCTGTATTAAATTTTTTATTATTTCAAATATCAACTATTTCATCGGTGTAGGTATTGCCGTTGACTAAATTTTCAGCAGCTAAATGTAATTGGATCATCTACCTTTAGCCAATGGCTGTCATTTATTATTCACTATAAATAGCTGAAATCATTTATTATGTTTTAGATTTTGATTGTTACATCCAAATGGTAAGATTGATGATTAATTGTAATTGTTATTTTTAATTCATATTATTTGATGCTTTAATTTTATCATTTTCAAATATTTTTATTCACTGATTATCACAGTTGATAAAATCGGTAATTTTGTGTGGGATTCAATATACATATTAAATAAACAAATTCAGTGTTTTATGAACTTGAAAATGTAAATATCAAAATTTCTATATTAACTTATAATATAATTAAATATTGATAAGTTTTATTTATCGAAAATTAAAACTGTCAATTTATTTTAACTATAGTTTTGGGCTTTTATATGTTGCTGAAAACTATAGGGAACTATCCTATTTTATTACCAATATGCCCATGAGTCTAAAAAGTACCTAACAGAAACAGAATAATTGTAATGTAACCATCACAATTATTCTTAAACTCTGTAATTATACTTAAACGATCCTTACCTGTCTAATACAAACAATTTAAATTCCCTTTGGCGAATTGTATCTTAGTAGGCTTCGTATTTAGCCTTTTTACGGGTAGCATTGAAATTTATTAATATATACCTAATAAAATTACGATAAATAATATTAAACAAAATATTTTTGTTCTGAAAGTTCCAAGCTTGATAATTATTATATAATATTAAATTGAAATACGAATAATATCAATTTTTAATTTAACTTTAAAATAGCTTATCGATAATAAAATTATTTATAAAAATTATAATTCATTAAATAACTACTAAGGAATTTATTCAGAATTTATTCAACAAATAAAATATTTTACTTAAAATTTGTGTTGTCACTTTTTACATTTTTCTTTTTTTTAATTCGATAAATTTTGGTTATTTGACAATATTCCCTTGAACCAGTTTAGACAAACTTTAAAATAACTTCTCAATAAGGAATTAATTATAAAAATATTATTCTAAAAAATGGCCAGTTAAGCCATTTCCAAAGTGCTTATTAAATGAAATATTTCGATCTAAAAGAGGTTCTGTTAAAGTTTATTTTTAAAAATTATGTTTAAGCAAATCAAAAAGAAAGATTTGTTAAATTTTATATTGAAGTCGAAATATTTCATTTTTATGAATAAGCACCATGGAAATGACTTGACCAATTGTTTATTTGAATTATATTATCAAATAATTATCGATTATATTATTAGAGGTGTAGCCATTGTGCAAAATTTGATAACACTTGATATATAGTATGAGAATACCGTTGATGACGAAAGGGAAACATCAGCAATAAAACTTAAGTATCAATATAAAAGTTTTATGGAGTTTAAAGGTATGGCTAATGAGTTTCGGGAAATTCGAATACAATGATTCCCATTAGAAATTTTAAAGTTACTATTATTCATCCATGGGTAAGGTGATCAGACGTCCCGATTTTTAACAGGTTATCCCGCGTCTCGCTGTGTTTTTAGAAAGTCCCGATTTTTAGAAAGAATGCACGACAAGCTATGGAACGGTGGGAGAACGGGAAAGGAATTGTTGGGGTTAGGTGATTTTTAAAAAATTATAATTATTAAATTTGGAAAAATAATCAAAAAATTAAAATCAATATTTTTCGGGGGAAATGGGTATGTGCCAATGCCAATTGACGAGACGAGTACGAAAATAATAATATAAAATTAATTTGGAACCCCTAGAAAAAGTTGTTAAGAAAATACAAATTTATTAAAATGTCGAAAACAAATAAATTAAATTAGGAAGAAATTCTCCAATTTTGATAAATTTAATTACGAAGGGAACTAATTATTTCCTAATATGATTTATTCCGAAGTTTTCTCCCGGGGAACGGCCGAAGCGACCAAAAGATGAAAGGGAGTTCAATTTAAATTTCCGTCAATCAGATTAGTTGTTGAGGAGAGATTTCCTATATAAGGGAATCTAAAATTAACAACACGGACAAGGATATTTTTGTATTTAATTGAAAAGCGGCTTCCGTGTGGATTCCTGTCAATATTGTAAAAGAAACATTTGAATCTTTGTGAAATTGTTGGTATCAAATAAAAGTTTTCCAGTGTTAAGTTATTTCAGTATCATTTAAAGAGCATTCGGAGTCAGAGCAAACAGTTCCTATCGAACCAAATAAAATTATAACTCAACAGAATATACGTTCAAATTCCAGGATATGAGTGTCATATTATTTCTGTTAATTTTATAATGTTAAACGTTAATAATAAAATCTCCTAAAAAATTCACTCAAATAACAAATAGGTCAAAGAATAAAATAATGCTTAATATTATTTTTTAATGTATTATATTTGTATTGTAATAAAAATAATATATTAAAATACTATTTTTGCGTTCTATATTTTTCTTTCTCAATATAGACCAAATTTTTAATCAAGTTCATGGTGTCCCGCTTTACGAGTGTTAAAATCTGGTCACCTATCCATAGGATAAGAAGCCTTAAATATGAAATATTCGTAGACAATTCCTAGTTACGTCCCTCATTTATTCCAGATGCAATTATAATTATCATTAATTTATTAAAAAATATATTTGTATCTTTTCTAAATTTCATTTTGTTATTTACTATCAAGTAAATGTCGCTATTATTAGTGGGGGTGATTATTGTAGATCTAGGTTCAATTTAGAAAATGATTGATAGTGTTATCATAAAGATTTCAATATTAAGCTCTGTACTTCCCGACAAGGAAATATATAATGGTGAATTAGACTAAAATGGTTAATAAGTGATTGTATTAATATGAATTGTTTAGTAAGTAATTAATAGCTTAACTAGGATTTTGGTCGCATTATCAAATATACAGCTTAGCCCCATTTTCATAAGATAAAAGAATTAAAAATAATATTTAAATTGAATAATTATATATTATTAGAAATTGAATGTATATACAATTTTAAATAGCAAAATGAAAAACAAACCTTTTAGAGCTATAATATAACTAAAAGCATGAACACGTTTGAATGTAAAATGTAAATTAAATGTGGCTTATACATGAACTAAGATCCTGAGTTTATTTATCATGTTGAAACGTGATAAAATCTGACAATATATTTGTTTATACTCATTTCTAATTCCCGGGTGAACACGCTCAGCACAGCCAGTAAGATTCCTCACTTTTCGCTATAAACAAATTACATATTTGTAAGAAAACCTGATGCGATGAAATTTTTCGAGTATTTTTCCCGGTTTTTTATTTAGCAAAATCTATAAGAAAAGTATAAAAATCCTGTAAAGTTTTTGTTTCAAACCTGGGTGATAAATCACAAATAGGAACATTAGTATTTTAAAAGTCTGATTTAACAATCATGTCATCAAAACCGAATTACGTTTTACAGATTGTATGGAAATTTCTATAGTGAAATATTCACGCATGCCTCATTTTGATTGTTCCTCCCGAATTTGGTATATTTAATGTTATCAAATATTACATTTTTATTAGTATTTACTAATGCTGTTAATTAGTTTTCTATTATAAAAACACGATTCTTAACCGATTATCGTTTTTTCATGGCCTTCATCAAAACATATTATAATATAATACACTTGTTACTTTGTGTTATCATACAAAATAAACTAACCATAAATTTCATAGAATATATTAGATTTATAATAGAAATTAGATTTTAAAAAAGGAAGTCAGATTACTCCATTCAAATATTTAAGAGTCTACGTAATAAATAATAAATTTTTTTTTTCAAAAATAATACCATTTGTGATTCAACCACTCCAATTATTTCTTAAATCACTTTTTAAACAATAAATAGGAAAATGATTTTTTTTTAAAAACAGCTTATCATTTTCAAAACTGATAATCAAATTACTGATTTTAACTATTATTTACTACTATAATATAAAATAACTATTAATAATTGTTACTGTTATTGGATGTTTAGAAATTAATAAAGATTCTAATAAAAAGTTCTGTGGCACTGATTTATAATTAGAATACATCACTGAAGCATAACTTATACCATTATATTCACCTTCACCATAAAGTAGAATTGAAAAAGAAACTATATGGATTTTAAATTGCTTATTCAGACAAACTAATTCATAATTTTATTATATTTTTAAAGCCCTAAATTTGTTTTACATTTTAACATAACATCATTTGATACATAATTTCATTAACTTATCACTATAAAAACAACAACACAAATCCAATCACAACATTGTAATGTTGTTAAAATGTGTAAAAAAATAATCTCTTTAAATGAGCAATTAAATTCATATCGATTTTATTTCAATTTTATCTGGTTATAACAGTGAATCTTTCGAAATATAGTTGTATAAGTTAGTCGAGGGGAGTTTTCTATTGCTCTACAATATACGTCTTAATTTTTTATATTTATACTAATGTGTGTCATGTTATTGTTTAAAAAACTGTGATAGCAAAAAAGCATTTGCCACACTTGATGATTCTTTATAGTTAGCCACGCTGATGTTTATGTTTCATGATGAAAAATTCTATAAAAAAATTCTTGAATTGAATTTTTGAAATTTAATTCTTTAATTAACCCTTAAGTAAACGCTTCTTAATGAGCGCGCGGGGCCTATAGATTTATGTTATAAGTCATACAATGAAATAATTAAGCTGTGATTGCATAAAAATAACGGAAATTAATTAGAATGAAAAGGTTTTATATGAGGTGATAAAATTCAATCGATAAGTAATTAAGTGAATTAAAGGTCAAACATCAACCTATTTTAAGGAGGAAAACTGGAATCAGAAAAAATAAACACAAAAAATGATTATAAATTGAAAGGTGTTTGTCTCATCAATCATTGTGTGAATAACAAAGTCAGTTTAGACATTTTATGTATCATAAGTTTACATACATAGTATTCAACAGGAATTATTTCGTAAAGTTTAGTTGGTTTCTTTAAGAAATTCAAAGGCCAAATGGTAAATCTTCGTAATAATTCACTATGCCGTTACTGAAGCATCTATAAAAAGTATATTTGGTTCTCATTTTAAAAAATATATATAGAGAGATATAAACAGTAAAACTGTGCTTTCAAGAATCTATTAATTTATTTTCATTATTTAAATTAAACGTTATTTTTGAGCTTCTAAACACAACTTTTGTACAACAAACTGGGTTTTTATTCTTTATTGTATTTGTACGGTTGATTTGTAATAGGAAAAAATCGTGAGATTGATAAAATAAATTTGCGAGGAAAAATTAAATAGTTGAGTTAATTATCATGTAAAAAAGTATGTAAAGAACTTTAATAAAATTATAATATTAAATTTAAACTGAACATTAATAAATAACTTTAAAGTTAAACTATGGAATAATGAAATTGCTAGATTGTAAAATTAATATTTAAAAATGTTTGTTTATTAATATTCGTGCTTGCTAAAATATCCTCAAACTAAATACTAAAAATATTTATGATAAAAAAACGGGTTCATAGTTTTAATATTAGATTGTAGTAGAAATTTGAAATAAAGTATTGAAATTAGTTAGTTATTGATGTTCTTAACTTGCGGAATCAAACGACTAACAAAATTTATCTCACAACATTTAACAAGGCTTGAATAAACACTCTTTTCTTCAATAAAAAATTTTTAGTAATTTTGTTAAAATTTAAGCAACATATTCGTTTATATTCGGTTAACCTTTATAAGATTTTTTATATCCAGTGCCATAATAAAAGTGCAAATTTTCCGGCACTTATCACTAATACAGATAAGAACTTTCAATTGAAAGAAATTATTTTGTATGTTTTGTTTTCGGTTGAAGTCAAATTAGTTCACTACATATTAGTTGGGTTCTGATTAAAACTGACGCTGTTAGTAGTTATTCGATCGAGGTTGGTTGTCAGTGTGGCAATACTGACCATACATTGTCTTGCCTAAAAATTCAAAAGAATAAAATGTCACGCGTTTGTTGTTAAAGTAAATATATTAATTTAATACCTGAAATGGAAAAATGTCAAAATATTCGATTTTCCACGTCAGTCAAACCTCCTACAACGCGGATAAATACGTTTTCAGAAAAGGCTTCGTTGTAAGAGGTATTCACTTTACTGTGAATATGTAGAAAATAATTCGAAATTAAATCAGTATTTTTGCATTTTCAATTAAAACTTAGATAGATATTAAGATATTTACAATTACCCTTTTCTCCGCTTAATTTTTGAAGTTGTTCCGGGGTATATTTTAGCTGCATCTACATCACAAAAGATATTGGTCGTAAATAATTTTCTTTGCCGAATCAAGAAATTCTTATAGTTTACCAACATCACGTTGAAAAAAAAATTTGCATTCTTTGAACCGCGTTGTGGCGAAATCGGTTATAAGAGTGACGCGTTATAGGTTTCACTGTACACAGAAATATATTTATCTATCTGGTTATATATTCCCAAATTGATGTCTAAAGATTGCTTCATTAGAAACATTTTAAATAAACATTGATAACGCTTTAAAAGAAAATTGAAGAAACTGAAGAAATCAGATAATTTTTATTTTCAATTTAAAATTGCTCTACAAAATTTTTTTAAATAATAAGTTTGTTTTATTAATAAGCGGTTTAAATATTATTTGTTAATACTCCGATAATTTAAAGTTTTTTGAAGTCTTATTTGTTTGATTGTTTTCTATCACCATATAAATAAATATAAAATTATATTTAATTATAGTTATTTCATTAGTAAATATTATAAAATGTTGATCTTTATGTTAAATATTTATCCTTGAATATCTTGTTTAGATATAGTTACATGCAATTTTTTCAGTAAATTTTAATTAATTCTCTTTATATTTTTGTAAATTATTCTAAAGCATAATTGATAATATTTGCAAAAGTTACTACTACATTTTTGTCGTTAGATATCAGTAAATCACTGTAAAAATTTGGTTTCCCTGCGACCTTGTAAAATTTATAAACGATAAGAACATTTATTTCATGCCGCATTTTTTGAAAGTTGGACAAGTCCATTTGTTGTTATAACGAGATATTTGAAGATTTGAGTTTCAATAAATTTTAAAATGTTGATAAGCTTTATCGCCCAATTTTGCATGTTTTGTAGTTAAGCAAGACAGTGCCACCGGTAACATTTGTATGATCAAAATGGAACTCTAGCTTTCTTTTTGAATTCAAAGTTCATTCACAACAAAAGCGAGGTCATGTTTTATCTTCGTTATCTTTAGTGGGGAAAATTGTGTTTTTTGAGAATTAATCAGTTTTGTATTCAAATATTTTGTGTTTGTATAATAGATAATGAATAAATATTATATATATATATATATATATATATATATATTCCCTAATATTTTCTACAAAATTTGACTATGAATACCTTAAATAAATCTGATTCATAGTCAAATTTTGTAGAAAATGTTATATGTCACTTATAAAGAAATCAAAAAAAGTCCTTATAATATATTTATTTATTTATACAATGAAATCTTAACGAGACACAACAAATAGCTAAAATGTTTTAAAAAAAAATTATTTATTTATAAATTTTTCACAAAATCACCATCAGATAACTAAAAATATTGCCTAAATATAAAATACAAACAAAATTTTTAAAATATAAAAATTGTGAGACATTATCTATTCTATATTGAAATGTCAATTAATTTATTAAATTTTAATTTTTGCATTAAAAAATCGGAATAAACTTTTCTTTTGATGAGGAAAATATTCTCGGAGTTCTAAGAAACTAATCGACTGAGAAATTTCAGTTGAATCCGGCGAGTTTTGTTATTTTATTGGAAATTTACATCAATTTAATGGGTTTTAAGCGCGTTTCTCAAATATTGTGAAATAACTTTAAATATTTTTGTTAATAGATGACATCTTGACTAGAAAATGTTGGTCAACCAGTAAAATGAAATCCAGTCTTCTTCTTACAATCGTTTATTTCCTATCGTTTTCCAAATCTTTGATATTATCAGATTTGTATAGTGGTGGAAACTTCACGCAAATGATGAAAATCATTCTCTAAATCTTTTTTATTTTAGTGAAACTTTTGAGCATAATAAATGAATTTTAATTAGATAAAGTATTTTGAAAAATGTTCATGTATTTTTCCTTTTTCTATGCTGCAGCAAGGTCCGTGAGGGTACCATTGTAGTCAGCCAATCATAATCTAGTATTTACAAATAACATTTCAATTTTGAAATTCATAAAAATAATTAATCAAAAATATATTTTAAATAGTTCAAAGTAAATCATTTAGACCTTATGTTCGTGGAAAGGGATTATTTGTGTTGAATTTTAATTTTCTGAACAACTTAAGATCCTGCATGCAGAATTTGTCATTTCTTTCTTTAAATACCAAAATCGACATATCAGTGTTTGCTTGAAAATAACATTTTAATTTTCGTTCAAGTTCTTTATATTAATAGAAATTTTTTGGTAATGACAACTCGAATTAAATTAGATATTTTTGCTAAATTATGGGATTCGATCATTGATGGGGTTTGGTTCTTAATGTTTTTGACATAAAAGGTGTATGTAGTGTAATTTTTATTAATTTTTATAATTCAAGATTTAATAAATTTAAGTCTTTGGAAACGTTCAAATAAAATATTTTTGTTTAAAAATCCGTTAAAATCTTTTTAAAGTATTTTAAATTTTTAAATACATTTTAAACTTCCCGAAGCAAACCAGTGAAAGTCTCATGGTACACAGCGAGGGAACCCCGTAACTAAAGAGTAAGCTATATATGGATCAGTTTGGTGAAAAATGGTTTATATGAGTTTCTTATTCACATAATTATTAAGACGTCAAATATACTTATGTGTTCAATTGTAAAAAAACAAAAACAAATAAGCGACAGCAATTAAACTTAGCGAAATATTTTCACTTGAAACCTTTCAGTTCTTTTTATTTTGAAAATTATTCTTCAGTTTTCCTTTAAGAAAATTCGAGACAATTTTCAGTTATATACAAGAACTGTCAACAAATGTTCCAAAATTTGCAATTAAAGATATTTAGAGCAAAATTGCAATAAACAAATATTTGTTTTGTAATCCAATTTTAAAGCTTGCTAATTATTTACAGGTCATTTTGTTATATAAGCTATTTATTTAGTGAAAATCGAAACTATTTTCATTAATTAAATCTTGTAAATTATTTGGTACTTTTTTGATAACGCCTCCCAGTTAATTACAATTATGGTTAAATTAAAAAGTAATTTATAATAAATCGATCAGATTATATTTTAGTTGTGATTCCATAATTGGATTTAACTGGGGCCGTTATCAAAAAAGTACCAATTATTTTAATGTTTTACTTTCAGAAAATTTATTGGAAATTAATTAATTATTATAATAAAATTATTATTAAATTATATTACATTTTTTTTCTTAATCGAAAAGTATCATTTTTGTATTTTACAAACTTGAAACTTACAGCCAAGATTGAAACTCGTGCCTTATATGATCGGTATCTAGCCTACTAATATTGGACAATATATAAGGAATAAGATTCGGGTCGGCTTGCGAGCTCCTCATTGGAAATATAATTCGTTTTTTGTTAATGTTAACGAAATAAAACACTTGTTTATTTTTGATATTAACACATGTTCCACTATAACTGCTGTAAGATCCATATATAAACGATATTTTTCACTCGGAATAAGTTTGACTCTTGACTAATAACGTTTGGATTTTATCTTCTCTCAGAAGTCCATAGAGATAGGGTAATTTAACTGTAGGTAATGTTACATGAAATAATTTACAGTTAAAATATTTTGAATTTTGATCTAGAGATTTTCTTTTTATTTCGATGACATTATTTTACAAGAAACTCTAGTATTTGCATTCATTTTTCTGATTATTATTTATTGAGATGTCTTAAATCTGCTCTAAGTGTGATATTGTATGTTTGCATGTCAATTTCTACAGCAACCTCTGCTTATAACTTATAATCGCATTTATTTTATCTTTTCTGGATTGGAAGCGTTTTTAAAAAACCCTTCTTTTGTACATTTTGTAATGTGTTTTGAAAGCGGGACAGACAGATCTCATTCTGTAATGTTTATTCCTGTTGAACTTTCTTGAGATTTAATGTTTGTTCGATGATTACTGAAATTTATTTAGCTTTTTAAAGTGTTTTATTCTTTCAATAAATGTCTTTTGTATTGGCTGGCTGACAAATACTGAAAATTGATCTGATATGAAGGATTTATTTTATTTGCCGGCCTATAAATGAAATATTGGGTAAAATAACTAAATTTTGCAAATTAAATTTTTTTTACTAATTTTACAGTTTTATAATTTGAAATAAATTTTATCTTTATAAAATTAATTTCTTAATCCTTTTGCAGGTCAAATACCTAATTTCAATTATGCTATGTATTTTAATCAGAGAAATGAAAATGTACGAGACAAATGACAAAAATGTGGATTTATTATATTCCAATGCTGAACTGCCGCAAGTCTGGCAGCTCTACAAACGAATGGCTAATAAAAGGCATTTCTATACCGGCCTTCTCGGAAAGCGATTTGATTCGTCTGAAAATTTTAGAAATATGCTACATATTCATTAATTATTTCACATTATATTTAAAAGGTTTTGGCGATAAATTTAAGTTTTAAATATTTTTAGTACAAATATAAATATTTAATAATAAAATTTTATCTCAAAATTCTTTTAAAAAATGCTTTTAAAGTAAATTTGGTGCCAATTTTAGAAAACATTTCAAAAAACAACTGACATTAGATTAAATAATATAATCATATTATAAGCACGTTGAATAGCATTTGAAAACATACATTTGTATTGAAAACAATTGCTGGTATAAGGGGGTGATATTTGTAAAACATTTTGTTTGAATTAATAAATCTTAAACCTCTGATGCCCGCTGGACTATAGGTATTGCTGATTTAGTGCTCAAATAATTTTTTTGCTATTTAATGCATCACAACGACTACAGGAAAGATTATGTCTATACAATGATGGATGAAAGGTTGAGATAGCATTCATAGTTTTCCTGTAACAACCAGTTGAAGTGTGAATTGCTTATAAATGCAGAAGTGTTATCTATATTTATTTATATAAGTGATCAAAACTCAGAGTTTGGAACCCAAAACATATATATTCTCCAATAAACAGCACCATCCATTGAAAATCGTTTCCCATCAGAAAAAAATTGAGTTCTTCATTGAATGGTTCGTTGACATTTATTTTCAGATACCCTTTAGTCTACATTTTTTTGTTTTCTTTTGATAAAAGTAATTTAAAACTTTATATATATTTAAAATGTTGAGTTTTAATATGCCATTGAATGCTTCATGTGTATACTTCTAAATAACAAGTATTCTAAACTTTAGTTGCATTTATCTTTTCCATTGACTTTTACTTTGACTCTTAATTCTTAATTTTTCGAGAACTTTGATTTGAAATTTTGGTTTTGTTAATTTACAAATAGGCATTTTTTAATAATAATACATGTTTTATACCGAATTTCGAAAATTGTGATAATATTCTCAATTTACTGAAAGCTTTTACCCTGAATGTGAAGCCTCAGACATTAAAATTTCATTTTATCCAATGTTTTATACTTCATTAATTAAACAATTATAAACAATAATTGAAAGAAAAAAATATATATATATGTTTTGAAATATCTTACTGGCCATTTTTGACTCTTTTTCATACTCGGTCAAATACTGCACAAAGGATATCTATTACTCAAGATAAAAGAATATCAATAATGATTCAAAGTATCACAATTCAAAATCATCGTTTATCTTTAACAAAACTAAAAAATAAAAAAAAATTCAAATGTTATTTATAAAATCCATTTGCCGCACAGGGCATAAGGTGAGATCAATTTCTCTACCCTTCAGTTTTTTCGATTTTATCAATATAATCGCATAATAAGGAGAGATTGGTTTCTAGTTCCTTCAACAACATCAACTCAACAGGCGAGCCAAGGCAGTATCCAGCAGTTGTCGACAGGCAGCCAACATCAGGAGCAAGGGGCATAGTATCAGTATTTGGTCATTCAGTTTCAACAACATAGAATCCAATTTCTTATGACTCAATTCATACCGCACCGAAGACTAACAAGATCAATTTCAAATCATTCAAAAATCATTACTTTATATGATGTTCTAATGCATTTGGAAATTATGTTTTGTTCTCAATTTATTTTTTAAAATATTTGTATTGTGGTTTTTATACTTTAATTTAAAGTTTCAAAACTGAAATTTTTAATTCTTTAAAATTTTCTTAAGTTAGCATCTAGTATTCATTATTCTTATTGAAATTAACCATATTTCAATAACTACTTATTTTTAACTAAATCATCCTTTAAATTTATAAGTGCTTCAAAATTATGTAGTTGTTGATAAAGTCAAATAATTTAAACATTAAATGTAAAAATCTGTTAAAAGCACTATCGTTCTTTCTGTAACCATAACCATAACTATATAAGTATTTCATAAATGATGTCAGTCAGTATATATACGTAGTAATTCAAACCTAAAGAAAAGAATGGTCAGAATCCTAGTCCTTTTATAATCCCAGTACATTCAATCAAACGTAAATAAAGATGTCTATTTTTATGAGGATAAGGTAAAGTACTAAAAAATTATAAATCACAATATATTTAAATGAATAGAAAAATATGCTACAAATTTCAGTCATCCGATATTAATGAAAATTGAGAGGACAATATAGATGTTGCAGAATTTGCCAAGCATGTTTGTAAAGGGTTTGACCTCTCTTTTATTCAAAAGCTATATTTTTTTTCATAATTTTTTACTTGGGCTATACTCATACTTGTAAGGTATTCATAGCTGTTTAAGTTTGGGCCTTTGGCGCTTTGATGGTACTGTCCCCGTAGATAGAAATGACTATAGAAAAAGAAGTTCAATACTAAAAACGTCCAACACCACTTTTATTTTCTGATAGAACAGAAAGAGGACTAATGTGATAGATATCATCCACATGCATCTCTGCCAGCTAATATTTCTGGACCTCGTTCCGGCTATCCTGGTTTTCGATTATTAAGCGCCGGTTATCTTTCTAATATTCTTTATAACCCTTGCGTTCTAACTTTTGTTGGAAGCTCCTTTACTAAAATCTTTATTTGTTTCTTTAAAAACTTAAACTTTAAAATAATGTTTTTTTTAAAACCTTATTTTTTTAATTTCTTTTGTTATTTTTGTAGTTATCGTTCGAATAGAAGCTATTCACCACTTCAAAAATTACTTTTATGGAAACATGCTCCTTTACTAAAATGATTGCAAAACAACAAATTAAATTCTCCAAAAAAAGAAACTAATTACAAAAAAGGAAAAATCTTCTAAGAAAAGACGTATGGAAAAGGACCTGAACATTCGAATGCCGATTAATTAGCTCGAAACAAATTTGGATGGTGTACTTGGTGTTTGGTGATATAAGAAGATGCGAAAAGTAAAAGGATACGAAAGCGATGAGTGAGTTAAACACATTGTATGCCGATATATTGTGGCACGAACACATGCGTGTCTCTTGAAACGGTCTTAAGAACATTCTGGTCTTCTGTGGTAAAGCGATAAAAAAAACATACGCACTTACAATGACTCGTATTTATGCGAAACTCGCTCTCCACCGCAAGTCTACTAAAAACGTTCTTTTATGTGACCCGCGCTCAAGTGACAGATTACAAAAAATCTAAAATTATGTGACCCTCAGACAAAGCTATAAATCAAGATAAGAGTTGGTAGTTTGAAAAATATCAGATCGAAGAAACTCCTAGAATACAGAACAAAGATGGAAAAGTAAATAAAAACCAAAAAGTTGAATATCAAAAAGAATGAAAGAATTATTTTTTAATTGCACCAGACATTATGTGGTATGGCATACAAAAGATTCGCGATATATCGGATATAACATGGAAGAAATGCAAGAAGCAAAGTCAAAAATATAAGACATTGACGATTTTAACAAAAAGGCTAATTTATTTCAGTTTTGTTATCAAAATTATTTTTTACCTATCTATGTTATATGCCCATTATTTGTATCATTTTCCATGCAGGTGTGTATTTTATTTCTATAAATAAATTAGTTATATATTAAATAGAGATCTTATTTAATATCTTTTCAACCCATAAAACAAATAAGCCTCACTTTTCATGTGTTTATTGTAATTTTTTTTTAGGTTTTGATTAATAAAAGTGATATGTTGATTCAAAAGATTGGTTTGATTCTGCCCGTGTTGATTCTCAATTTGATTGTCAGTAATGAACTCAAATTTTATTAAGTGCTAAATATTTTATAGGGAACTTTGCATTTAGTTAGTTATCCGTGTTTGCATCGATTTTCAGTATAGTTATTAGTTGATTTGCAAAGTTCTCTGTTTTGTTTTTTTTGTTTTATAACATCAAATCATTTTAATAATGATAGAAGACTTAGGTTTTTCTAAACTTATTCACATCTCATTATCACTTGCATTCTAGAAATTCCGTGGAATCATATACTGGAGCGTTGCTGTCCATCTCACTCATAACTGTCATTACCTGTCATTGCGTATCCAGCTCCGGATAAACAGCTCGGTCTTTCGGAAATTGACATTATATTCGTTAGGAATTTTTTCAATGAATATTTTGAAGTTTCGAGCACCGAAAGTGTTGGATTTGTTATATTGCTTCGATTACTGCGATTGTTTCTCTATCGAAAATTGAGCTATTTGTTTGGTATGATTTAGATTTTTTCAGGAAATAACCTTTTGATTGTTTTCCGAATTCGTTACCTTGATAATTTTGGGCTCAGTGTGAAGCCTGAACTGTCTGTTACAACTTTATGACTTTAATTGCGGTTTAGTAGTAACACATATTGAGATAACCTTTCCTAGGATTTATGAAGTTTAAGACACCAAATTCAGTCTAAACGATTTTGATATTTTTTGTTTTGATAAGTTCGGTATATATAAATAGAAAAATCGAAAATTTCTAAAATTTCACATTTCTAACAGTCTGGCCTGCTTAGAATTAAGAGTACTTTTTGTTGCCGTTTAAACATGCTTTTTTGTTTGAATTTGTCATCATTATGTCAACCATGTTTTTAATTGAGTTCTGACAATTTGATTCATGAAAATTTGAAATATAACTGCTTTTTTTCCAAGCCTAATTTCATTCTTGTTTCCTAACACACCAAACGGCGTTATTACTGCTATAAAATAAACAGAATTAATTTTCCTATTTTATAAACAAAATAAAATTTAAAATTATATATAAATTTGTTGAGTTATAATTTTACTTGGTTCGGTAGGAACTGTTTGCTCTGACTTCGCGTGCTCTTTAAATGATACTGAAATAACTCAATACATGAAAACTTTTATTTGATACCAACAATTTCACAAAGATTCAAATGTTTCTTTTACAATATTGACAGGAATCCCCATGGAAGCCGCTTTTCAATTAACTATAACAATATCATTGACAAGTCTAACTAGTTTCCGTTTAGAATCTCACGAACTCTTTCTGTTTCCCAAAAAATCTTTTAATTTTTCTATTGCTCGCAATTTTTATTAAAATATTTGTGTTCGTATTATTGATTTGAGATTCCCTTATATAGGGAATCTATCCTCAACAACTAATCTGATTGACGGAAATTTAAATTGAACTCTCTTTCATCTTTTGGCCGCTTCATCAGGAGAAAACTTCGGAATAAATCATATTAGGGAATAATTAGTTCCCTTCGTAATTAAATTTATCAAAATTGGAGAATTTCTTCCTAATTTAATTTATATGTTTTCGTTATTTTAATTAATTAATTATTTAATTTGTATATTCTTAATAACTTTTTCTAGGGGTTTCAAATTAATTTTATATTATTATTTTTGTACTCATCTCGTCAATTGGCATCGGCACATACCCACTTCCCCCGGAAAATAATTATTTTAATTTTTTGATTTTTAATTTTTATTTATTATAATTTTTTGAAAATCACCTAACCCCAACAAATTATATATCAAAATTATATATAATATAATGTCAATAGGAATTATCTTTCGATGTGGCTCATCGTGTTCAACAGTAAAGTAAAGAATGCTCGAATCCAAACTAAAATAATTCTCATATTCAATCACAAGTGATACATAATCGAATCATCAGCAAATCAAAATGTTCTCTTTTGTGATTCGCTATATTTTGCTTGTTAAACTCCTGGAAATGTCTGAACTTCCATGGAAAACAAGAGAGATGATTACTTTATTACAGTCATTTGGAAAAGTACACTTGATTCTCATGGTTCTGTAGATTTAGTGCAGACAATGCCAGTGAAAATTTCTGTAGCAATAAAATAAAGGGATATGACATCTTTTTCATTTACTTCAATGTGTAAACATTATCTTTATCCCTGTCTAGTGCGCTACTTATGTTTCCCAAAATGCAGCAAAACCGCTATTTTGTGATGAAGAAGCTGTAATATTTATCGGTCAGATGAACAGTTAAAAGAATTTTGCCAGTTTATAGAAGTGAACTACATGATTTTGCCTACTCAGATGTGTCTGACTTCACTTCCAATAATGGAAAAATTGCTGTTAAGAAAATAGTCTCCTTCATAAAGACGCAGTGAACTTTTGTCAATAAAATATGTATAGACAAGGATTGTAGAGATTGTATACCGAACCCCACAGCAGAGGTGTAAATTATAAGTGGTCCCAAATGCACAGTAAGAATACGTTTTTGTATGAAAAAGCTTTCTTGAAAAATAGGAGCCTTCTAATTGCACCGTTACCTTTTATTGTTAGTAGATAGCAACCCTAACTTTTGTGTATTTCAGAAAAAAATTACTTTTTATTATGATAACAAAATATATTCGTTCAAATTTTCACCCATACAATTACACTTTCTTGATGTTAAAGGTAACTAACTCTAAGGAAGACAGTCTCAAGCACAATAAACGAATCTGAATAAATTTCAATATACCTTACTTGCTTTTTTCAAAAAATTTCTCCTAAAACACTTTAACTCCTCAAATATTACACACACTTATTCTTCGGCCTTTTATGACGGTTTGAATGAGCTCCTTCAACAAGGATCTACCCTTGTAAACTGAAATTAAATTAAATAACCGACCCCTTGTCTAGCGGACCAAATAGATTTTATATCAAATTATTCATAATTTTCTCATCATTTCCCACCTGTTCATATCTTTTTCCCTGAAAAATATTAATTTTAACATTAATTTTTTACTAAAAATCTTTACGAATGCATTTTTAATTAATTTTTGCAACTTTTTTTATGTGTTTTGTGTATCCACTTTAATTTTATATAATCTCAACAAAATACAACATTTCCAATATCTATTAAAAATTATTAATATTGACGTTCACAAGATTTTAATTTACTTTTCCTCTTTGGTCGATTTTGACTGTACGTAAACAACCACCCGTTGTAAAAACAGTAAAACGCCAAAGAAATGCAATATATTTCAAGTAATTTGTCCTTATAAACCTACCTTCAAAATCTATTTCAGGTGCTGTATGTGGAAAGAATAATGATGCAATTATTATGATTTGGTTAGTTAAATAATCTCAATAAATTCATTGTTGATGGAATAGTAATTGTTTGGAGTTGTGATATAATCACCAATGCCTCTCATAAATTTTTTCTTGCTTGTTATTGAAATTTTTAAATAAAATTTCAAGTCTTTCAATTGGTTATGCTCTTGAAACCATTTGTCAAGATGAAAACTTATTCAAATGTAAATAAATATATATACAGAGCAATACCGATGCATAGGAGCAATGGGTAAGTCACACACCTGAGGCGATAACCTGATATGTATACAGAGGTTTGAGGCTTTGTAATAAAAAATTAGGAACAATAGTTTGCAACTATCTGCAAGAGTCGTAATCTGAATGATGCTTAAAATAATTCGCCGATATATTTTTAGGATTTCATAGATCTAAAAATTAAGTTACATAGATTTTCACACTTTTATTATTGAATTGTTTATTAGATAATAAAGAGAATAAAGAGAATAAAGATAATAAATTGAGATTTCAAAGACTTTGGCTTTGATGCACTTCTCTTAATGCCTTGCCACTTAGATTGCAATTCTATTTTCTTGTTTATTATATTGTCCTGTCTCGAGGGACTTCCAGCATTTGCCAAGAATTTTAAACTTATATTTTTATAAATCATTTGATGAAGACTAGTATTTATTTACTGGTCTAATATTATACTCCTTCTGTTCCGAAATAATGTTTACATATTACCCTGATTTTTTGTTCCTAAATAATTTTTACATTTAAAAAATTTTATAGCATTATTAACAAACAGTCATAACAATTATTGTAAAAATCTTAATATTTCTTAGATGAAACATTTTATTGGTGATAAGGAGGGAGGATTCAATTTTATAGGGTTTGATCATCAATATTTTGGCGAGCCGTAAGAATCGCTTCTGGTTTACAAGTTAGGGATATTGGTAGAGTACCATTGTTGCGGAGCTAATATGCGGCAACTTATAATTATTTCCCCCATTTGCAAGCATCGTCTCCTCCATGCACTGCTGGAGTGTAAAAAAATACATTATCCAGTTTATCTGGGTGTAGATCATCAAAGGTATTACTCACACAGCTAATCAATTCATCAATGGTCTTCGGAGAATGCTGATGCTGAATGGATTGAATGGCATTGAAGAATCCAAGATCTAATACGTTCATGTCAAGACTATTTTGTGGTAGATTTTTAAACATAATATAAAACCCATCTTTTGATTTTTTTCGAGCATATCTGGATCGACTTCATTGAAATGCGGCTTTGCATTATCTTGCTGAACGTAGATGATATTATTTGATCGAGGAACCTTTGCTCTGATCATTGGAAACACATTTCGCTTGATCATTTTTTTATATTCCTTCGAATTATTTGATTCAATATTTTTAGTGACGTAAGTACCCTTCAATCGGTTCTTGCTATTTCTTTTGGCTTCTTCTTTATAAACAAACGGTCATATGCCAATCTTGCCATCAAAATAATTCTCAGAGCCAATATCACCTCGGGGCCTAGCAACTGCTGCCAAAAACATCACCTTTGTTATGGATTTTTTGCTTTGACATGTTCTATGAGGAATCTCTTATCCATGGTCAAGTAATAGCTGCGCTAAACTTTCGAAAGATAAAACCATTTTTCATCAATATGAACATGATTGAAAAAATTATCGAAGCATCCATCTGTTTTTATATAGGACAGACAAAATGTTGGCGTTCAATTTTATTTCTATTTGTTAGTAATGGCTTAACTGTAGATGAAACCCGTCTTAATGGTTTAAACTCCTTCAAATTCCTGAATAATGTTGTCTTTGGAATACCACTGGCACATGATAAACTTAGAAGCGTTCCTCGCCAATTTAATGGAATTTTCTTGATATCGTTTAATTTATCATCATAGTTTTTCTTTTTTCGTCAACAATTTATCCTCATTGATGATGAATCAATAACTATTTCAAATGTTCGAAATTGTTCGGAAGCATTTCTCCGACGTTTCGAAATTGAAGCTCTCGATACGTTGTACTTAGCGGAAATGTCATTTATGGTTCCATGCTTCAGCTTAAGAGGATTTCTGCTGGACATATTCATTAAAAAATCTTGAAAAATTAAACTTCTTTCTTCATTAGATAACTGATAAGTTGAATGTAAATTTTCTGTATTCATTTTTTATTTGTATTTTAGGAGTATTTAAAATTTAACAATAAAAAAACCTATAATCATGGAAATTTTTGTCAATCCATCCATACTAGATCATTATCTATCTATATAAATTAATAAAGTTTAAAGTTGACCAAAAACATTGGTAATCGGAAAAATTTATTTCAAATGTAAACATTATTAAATTTTTAATATTAATTAATATAGAATCTTTTAATGTTTTTGATAATTTATTTGAAATTTTAATTGTTGACAAGACAGAAATTTTGAAAGACACTGTGCAACCCATAAATATTATGGAATTTGTACCAAATTTTTATATAATGCTTACAACATTATTACCATTTTCTAAGGGTAAGATCAATAGAAACTGCAACTTTATTTTTTGATTAATGATTGTTTGGTACCCTTATAAATATGGCAATAATAACAATAAAAAACCAGATATAAAATCATAATAATGTTATAATAAAATTATAGCCAGGGGCCTACCGAGAACTTTTGTGGCCCGGAGCGGTCTCAAATTTCTCACCCTTTCTAAGTCTATCAAATGGTGGTTTGTATAAATTAATAAACATAAACAAACAATAGGTGGGGAACTTTTATCATTGGATGCCAAATTTAAATAAGGCAATGATATTGGAGACCGTATAAGTTGATATACTTACATATGCAACTTTTATTAAAAAAAATACCACAAGAAACTCTTCTAACTTTCATATTAGAACAGTCGTATATAATGCTCTCAAAATTTATTTTATTTGTAATTTCTTGTTCTATGGTCAATATTGGAAGATCTTGTAGTCTTAAATAACTCATTGCAGAACGAAGATAATTTTTAATAAACTTCAATTTTTAAAAGCTCCTTTCTTAATAAGCGACACTGATGACAATTGTTAAAAAAATTCTTAATAAAATTAGAATGATGGGTACAGAATTTTCCAATCTATAATATTGCCATATTTCTTTTCGTACTTCTAGTTCTAAGGATAGCGGTTAGCCACACGTCTTGCTAAATTTCCCTCTCATATTTTTTTCGCTTCTAACTAGACGCTCAGTCGATATCTTCAACTCTTCATAAATCGTTTTGGCTGCTATAATAGCGTTTTGTATTAGCGCATCTCTTTATTCCACGAAACTGATTTGCAAAGAATTGAATTTTTTATGGTATTATTGGACATTTAATCCTTTTATTTGCAAATATTTTTGCGCGGCATTAATTTCAAAAAGGACGGGTTTCTATAAAAAGAGATAACATAGAAAAGAAAAGTTTGAAAAATGAAATTTTCATCGCTTGCCTTCTTTTACTTTCAAAATGAAGCTGTGCTTTATTTTATTCGTATCACCCAACGGATATATTAAAGAAAATAAATTACAGAAATAAAACGTATGTGTATTTTATATAATAAATATTTTTTTCAAAATTATGTATGCCTTTTGTAACGTTTATTAATGGAGAAATTTGAATATAATTGTTAAATTAAAACGATTATTTATATCACTAATTGTAATATTATTAATATTAATTAAATAAATTAAACAGTACGTTACACTGATAAAAAATGATATACAGTTAACTTTAATAGTACATTTGATAAAGAATAAATATGTTAACATGTTTAGAAACAAATCAAATCCGAGGTCATATAACAGGTAAGAACCGTTTCCTGTGATTCACTAGGTAACAGACCGTATATATATATATATACACCTAATTCTGTTTTTACACGATAGAATGGTTCCCGAGAAATTCGTGTAAAAAAAATCGTGTAAAAAAAGATACTGGCCAAGTACAAAAATAATAGATTGGTTCTAGACCTCAAAAAATAAGTTAAAATTAGACTAAATAATATAAAAAAATATTGTTGTAGTTATTTTAAGAATTTATTTTCGTTTTAATTTATTAAATAAACTAAATTATAATAAAATAAATTAAAATTTAGATTTCATAAAAAAAATAATACCAGAAATTCATTGCCAAAAAACTTAAATAACATAAAGTACAACCATAAGAAAAATTTAAACATTAAACAATTTTATTTATTGTCACTGTCTGATAATAAACGTAAACGTTTGCGAAAGACTACAATATCACTGCCATCACTGGAATGATTTTGTTAATCTTTATCATTTCTAGCCGACTGTGTTGGGACATCAGTAGATTTTTGAACGAAATCAGTTATCTTAGATTGAGTTTTATTTCGCGTTAACCCATTATAAACTTCCCTGTAAGATGCCATTAATGATTTCAGTTCACGTTGAAATTTGGCAGCTCGTTCCTCGTCATGATCATGTTGTTCAAAATGACTACCTAATTTTGTAGCGAGATCAAGACCTTCTTTAATTAGAGATGCTTTCAAAATTGGACGATCTCTTTCGTCACTATCACTATGTTCTTTATCATAACGAGTCTCAAGGGTGAGATCTATAATTTCATTTTCGCTCAAGCTTTCATCTACCAACAATTCTTCTACATCTGCTAACGATAGGTCATCGAATCCATCCCCACCGATTGCATTGGCCATTGTTATTATATCAGCAAGTTCAGCGTTATTATCGATAACAGGATCTTTGCATTTTACGCATTCTGGCCAAATATTTTTCCAACACGAGTTCAAAGTTGATGGCTTTAATAAATCTAACGCGATCTTGACTTGATTAATGCAGTCCATTATAGAAAATTTTTTCCATTCATCTATGACTGATGATTCCTCATAATTATCAAGTTTTTCTACAACATAATGAAATGAACTTCTTATGTAATACGTTTTAAACGTAGCAATTATCCCCTGGTCTAGTGGCTGTATAAGAGAAGTGGTATTAGGCGGCAAAAAACAAAATTGTACGTTTGGGTGCTCCAAAACTGGATGGCCTGGTGCATTGTCTAGAATCAAAAGAACTTTAAATTCGAGACATTTTTCTTTCATGTAGCGCCTAACTTCTGGGATGAAGTGCTTCTGAAACCACTCTGTGAAAATTGCACTGGTTACCCAAGCCTTTTTGTTCGCCATCCAGTGTACAGGCAATTTATTGAAATCTACACTTTTCATGGAACGTGGTCTTAAGGCACGATGTACTAGGAGTGGCTTAAGAATACGTTCTCCTGAAGCATTGGAACAAAACAACAACGTAATACGGTCCTTTGCTACTTTAAAACCACCGGCTGTTTTCTGCGATTTTGCTACATAAGTTCTTCTAGGCATTCTCTTCCAAAAAAGGCCGCTTTCATCTAAATTCCAAACTTGGTCTGGAGTATATTCTCCATCTTCAATAATTTTTTTTAGTTTTTCGGGAAATTCTTTAGCAGCCAATTCATCAGCGGATGCAGTTTCTCCCTTAATTTTTATATTGTGGAGAGCGTATTCTCTTTTGGGATTTGTCTTCTATCCAGATTACCAAAGCTTTTTCCATTTTCTCTTTAACAACATCCCTTACATACGATGATGACTTTGCACTTAATTTTGTTCCAGAACATACTGATGCTCTAATTGCAGTTTCATTTTTTTTAATTGTTCTTACAGTAGCTTCATGGATTCCGAAATTATTTCCCACAACCGTTGCGCCTTGTCCCGTTGCAAGTTGATCTAAAATTTTGATTTTGGTATCTAAGCTGATCGCTTTCCTCATTTTTAATGCAGGAGAATTATGTAACATGGGTGTGGCTACCAAAATATATTTTATTAATCAAAAATGCAAAAATCTAAAATTAAATATTTGAAACTAACCTGTTATTGGTCTACCAAAATTATATGAGCTTCTACTTTATTTTACTTAGCACTTGTTAAAAATCAGCAAAAACTAACGATCTTTCAATTATAATTGTCAAATAGGAACTACATTGTGTGTAAACAAACAAAACAAAACAGCTGATGCTTGAAATTTACTTGTACAAAATTGTTCTAGTAAAGTTCAAGCTATTTTAGCGTGGTGAGTTGACTGTCATCGTGGTGAGTTGCTCTCTTTTTACTTTCAAAAAATTCATTGAAAAAAAACGTGTTAAATCCAATAATTCATGTAAAAAAAGTAATTTTGTTTTTTTTGTATTCGTGTTATTTCAAATTATGTCGTGTAAAAATAGAAATATTTTTTCGTATTTACTCGTGTTATTTCAAATTCGTGTAAAAATAATTCGTGTAAAAACAGAATTAGGTGTATATATATATATATATATATATATATATAATATTAATTCACAAGTAAAATACAATTCACAAATAGAAATTAATATAACCGTAATAAATATTTATCAATTTATATTATATTTATATATTTAAATAATAGAACTAATATGTCTACAGTCTAAAAGGTATAATCTAAGGTTTATTAAATATAAAATATAATTTATAGGTATTGTATTTTTTTGTGAAACACCTTTGTATTAAAAATAAGTAAATTATCATAAATAAAAATGTAAAGAAAAAATTAATGAGGTACAACATAATTAAACATAGAAACGGATTATCCAAAAATGACAATTGAGGATCCCTGACACTTAAAATAAAGAGCGACAAAGTTTTAGTATACAAACCAAAGAATAAAAAATCCTTATCTAACATAACTTACTTATTTTAAATCATAAATTCATATAAATATAGTGGGTTTCATATTTATAACACCACTCCGTATATTCGGAATTTTCCGTGAAGGACAGTTACCATTTTAATGTATATCACGTATGTTGATGTTCATAGTGAGGTAATGTTTTTAGTATTTAAAAACTTGGAAAGCTTAGCTTACTGCTTGTAATATTTTTGTTTTTAGAGCGTTGTATAATTATAACAACACTTAATTTTACACCGATTTATAAAAAATAATGATGTCTAGACCAGTATTTCTCAACCTTTTTGACTTTCAGTCCCACATTTTTTGTTCGCAAAAATTCCAGGCCTACTTTTACATTAAAAGACTCAATTTTTAAGAAATGTAATTGTATTTAACGTTCAATGACTTCCTTGATCTTGATGACACCCGACCAAATTGCCCAGTTCAATCTTAAGTGATTTGTTTAGTCTAAGTCGTAACTCTTCTTAAAGCTCAATGTTATACAAATTTCTTCGTTTTGATAGTACGTCAGAAACGGAAGAAAATGCAACTTCAATCAACCATGTAGTTGGGAATGCAAACAATTAAGGCAACACTTCTTGATAAAGCAACGGGTGCGTGGATATCACTTGTAACCAAGCAGTTAAACCTTCTTTATTTATTTTTCCATTTTTATATGGTCATCCGTATGACTCATCCTTCAAATCAATGATATCATCAGCAATAAAAGAGTTCAAATCTGTCTTAATGAATATATCAAAATCATTCAAATTCATAATCAATATGGGACAAATTATTTATTGTAGTCTCATCGATTTGCTACATGCTTTTTAAGGTCACTGTCATGTTTTTCTTTATTCGTTCTTATGCTTTTTTAACAAAATAATAACGTTCTCTTCCAACTGATCCAGGATGTATTAATTTCTGAAGTGGCACTAGTTTAGATTTTTTCATGGAATCGCTGTTCATTATTAGACCACATTCAATGCATTCTGATTTATCAGAACTGATGCTTGAAGGTTGGAAACCAAAAATAAAAAATTCATTTTGATAACTTCTTTTTAAAATAAAAATTACAGTTGACAAAAAAATTTAATATATTTTAAAAATAATAGTAATTGTAATATATTTAGACATTTAATAATATAACAAATTTAGTTTAAACGATAGAAGAGCTGCCGTAAATTTTATGGGGAATTTACGACAGTCTTCTTTTCATATTCCAAAATTTAATATTTCAAAAATTAAATTTTTGGGATCAACATGGGCCTAATTTATTCCCTAGAGCTCACGTTGAAAAACACTGGTCTAGATAATCAAGAACCAATTTTAATAATCGCTATAATATCCCTGGAGTCGAATAACTTCAAAAATACGATTTTCCATGCTCTGAATAAGGTTTGACAAAATTGTGCTTTCAATGGTAGACCAGGTTGCTTAGATGGCCATTTCCAGCTCTACCTGACTTTATAACTGGCAGCTGCTAGCGTATGCACGCCTGGCGAAGATGCCTCATAAGTTCTCCATGGGGGTTAGTCAGGACTGCACTGCGAGCCATTTCTTAGTTCCTCGACTGGTGTGAATGGCCGTATTGTCTTATTTGAATATGTAGTGAACTGTGCGAAATCTGTGCAGATAAGGCAACAAACTGGATGATATACTCTGCTATTCATTTTTGAAGAAGTAAACTGCAATGGTAAACATCTGTTTGCTTAAAACGCCTCACGCGCCATATCACCGATCTACCGCCAAAGTTACTTTGAGCGAAAAAGTGTGGTTCGCATCGCATATCACATCCACCATCCTGCCCGTCCAAGTTGAATTTTTTCCGTCAGAAAATATTAACTAAAACACAAAAATAAAAAAAGAATTCATTTTAAACATAAATGTATGTGGTAAGAAATATCTGAGAAAAGTGCTCACTTTTGTCCAGTCAGTGTTGATGATTTTACGCCAAATTCCATCCTCGTTGCTATATGACGTGGGAAAATCCGTGGAATAGTCTTCATAATTTGTCTCGCGATATTTGAATTGCGTGATAATGAACGCCAAATAGTGCTCTTAATAACATTTAAGTCTAGATAATGGGCAATGCGTTTACAGCTTTTAGCTGTATTAGCAACGTCATGTGCGACAGCTCGCTCTGCTCTTTCAGGCAGCTTTCTTTTTCACCTAGACCTCTTTTTGGTTCCATATCCAAGAGAGTCCTTCAAATAATTATGAATAACACGATGGTCAGGGCCTAATTCTCTAGCAATAGCACGAATTATTTTTTTCCTAAGTAAAAGCGTCAATCATCCTTTTTCATGCTCAGATAGTTGAGTTCCTCTAAGTATTCTAATAATGCGACGAAATTAATTGAATTTGCGTAAGAGTTGTATCGACAATTTATAGGAACAAACAAAATGGCTAAATTATTAAGTGGTTATAATTATGATACACTTAAAAAAAGTAAAATATAATAAAATATTACTTAATAAAGCAATACTTTTAAACTGTTAATATATTACAAATATAGACTCACCGTGGCCATAAACATAATAGATATTCATCAAATTCCAAGTAGTCCTTCATGGGAAATTCCAAAAATTTGGGGGTGATGTTATAAATATAAATCACATTGATCATAAAGCCTAATAATTTATACAGATTTATTTAATTTATAATTCTATCTTGGTGTGACTCTACCTTAACTGTTTCATTCAAATATAATCTACATTTCAGCTTAAAATATGAATTATCAGTTCTTTTGGAACCAATTACAATAATGATTCATTATTAGTTTGGTAAAATAGAAGTTCAAACCAAAAGATACAATGTGTTATTAATAATATTAACAATCTTCAAAGGGGTGTTCCTTCCTAACCAGAATAACCCGTAAATTGTAATATTATTTATTTAAATGGTTTGAAGTCGTTATCATTATTAATTGAATTGGAGTATTGAACTGAACTATGTGTATCATATATGTTCGTTGTCCAGTAGAGAGATATTGACGGATAAATTAACCAAAAGAAAAAGGATTATTACATATAGAAACTTATTTGTCATAGACATTAAAAACTAGCGAATCCCATTACTTATTCGGCTAAATTATTTTTCTAGGACAAAATTTCAAATGTGAGATCAAACAAGAAATTGTAGAAAAGCCGCTAGTGAAAACTAAAATGCAAATAATGTCTAATTCGAAGGAAAAATCATTATTGTGAGATCTTTCAAATAAAATGTAAGCCAGTTTAACTAGTGATCTTTATGAACCGTATGATACAATAATATCGAGATAAAAAAATAAATAAAGTATGTGTTATAAAAAATGAAAACTCTCAAAATGGCGTTCAATTGTCACAAAATAGATAGATAATAATGTAAATTAAAATTAAAAATTCATTATAAAATTTCCATTTGAATAAATGCATACAAATTATATATAAACGCAACACAATATATACGCTGTAGTAAGTTGATGAAATAAAAAATTGACAATTATGCATTTGTCTCCAAGCTTATATTTGTAAGCGACATGGGATTTTATTGATCGACTCAATCGAAACCTAGACATCATAATTTTGACTACACCACACAAAATGATAAGAAAAATAAAGAATTATATGAAAATTTTTAAAAACTTCTTGAAGAATATCCACCTGACAACTTAATATCACGGAACGATTGACTTGTTTTCTTTTTTTATTAAGTCGTTATAGTTTTTTCTTTTTGATTTACTGTAAATTTAAATGTCGGTATATATTTCTCCAAATCTTAAAATCTGTTTCATCACTTTCACCAACATCCTAATATTTTCTCAAATTACCTTTAATGTTCAATATGGTTTTCAGACATTTTCATTTCAATTATCACTTTACTTCTGAGATTAAATAACACAAACAATTTTGTTGTTCAAGTTCGGATAAATGAGTTTATGTTTATCATTTCGATTTCTTAGATGACCGTAGAGATAAAAATTTATTTTTCGCTTTGTTTTCGATCTTCTATATTCAATCTGTACTTATTAATTAAAATATACCTTCTGTATTTATTGCTTAATTATTTGCATTTTTTATTTGTACCATCCTGATTTCTGGAGGCCTACAATAGCATCCCAGTGTAAAGTAAATTGTTTCCCATTACCATTCTAATAATTTTGATTAATGTATGAATCCTCAATATTTGCATATGTAGCTACCTATATATACACACAAACTTATGCACTATTCAAAACCCGGAAAATTAATAATCGAGATACACTCCTAATGTTATTTTTAACTTGTGGTTTTTACAAACAATTCTTTGCTTTATATGAAATGTTAACATTAATCAATTGAATTCAGCTAGCTAGATTTTGAAAATCTTTGAACAAATAGATAAAATTCTAGATTCTACTTCGTAGCTCGATATGTCACTATCGGGACTTCCAAATTCGATTATATTATTTTCCAAAAAAATTTTAATTAATTAGTTTGTATTTTTACAATTACATATCATTGGCACCACATCGATTTAAAATTATTGAATTCGTTTAAATTTTTTTTAATATTCTTTCACTTCGGTTTTGATTTGTCCTCTTTCTAGCTCTATTTAGTTTTGTCCCCTTATTTCAATTGATTTTAATATATAAATTTTATTTTTGTACATAACTCCAATATATTTTTAATGTGGTTACATTTATTCGAATGAAAATGTTAGATTTTTTTAAACAATTGATAGAAATATTTATTTTTCTTCAGATATATATTTATTTTAGGACCATTATGCCACTGTAAAAAGATCAATTTATTTTAAAAATAAAGCCTTTTCGCCAAAGATCTTTATTTACTTCTCGTTCTTATTATAATTTGAATATACACGCCTTCAATTTCATCAATTTCAATCTCCTTTTCATTTTTATCTTCATAATTTACAACTTATTTTCATTATATTGATCTTACAGTTTGAAAATAAATTAAAAGTCAAGCTATTTTCAATATTAGCAAATAATTCCAGTAGCCATATCATTAAATATAGTTTTTCAAGTATAGCAGAACTCATGTAAAAATTTCATTCTTTGTCTTAATTAGTTGAATACAATAACGCTGCATTTTTCAAAACTGTTCACAGTGACCTACTAAAGAATTTGTGTAAAACTATTGTACAATTCATAGCTAACAAACGATATTTGTTTAGTACATATTTAATTATAAATTTAAACGGATATCTATTTTCATGAACAAATCCTTATTGAAAATAAGGAAATACGTAATAATTAAGCTAAAGAAACAGTGGATTGCTTTCCTTAATTCCTATTGTGTGTAATTTTGTATTGTATGAATTATACGTAGATATTCTTATTGAGTTTTTTTTCAGTATCAATTTCGTTTCTTGTTTCAATCGTAACAATTTATACTCAAATAACCGTATTATGGCTGAAATTATAAAAATCAAATAAGAATACAGCTCAACATTTTAATCTTAATTACAAGGAAAATTGTTTGTTTTAAAGAAAATTGCTTTGATTAACATATGATATTTTTATATTGATTGTTAAAAAGTATAGAAAATATGAAATATTTCCATATATTTAATGGACGAAGATTATGTTTACCTTAATTAATAAAGGTTTTCTGTGAATTTCAATGAATTCTAAAAGTGACAAGGTGAGTAAATTTCAAATCAAAAATTTGCCTTCTGCCAACGAAATTCTTGGTTCTTTTCTAAAATATTGATCTGTTGTCAGTTTTCAATAATTTTTCAAAAAAAAGGGATTTTTATGACATATTATTTAGGTAAGTTAAAGGACCAACCAACCTTTAATAAGCAACAGAAGGACTTTTCCTTTATTATAAGTAAAAAAATGAGTTGTATGTCATTAATTAATCATTGTCAGAATAAAATAGGTAACAAGAATTTTATGAATGATAGCTAAATAGAAACCTTAAATCTTTCGTCTACAATTGGGGAAAATAAAAGTTTAATAATTTACATTTTCCAAAAGTTCAAAAAAATAGCATGTTTCTCAGGAATTTTAAAGAGAGTACACACACACACATATATATATATATATATGTTTATTAAATTGTTTTGTCTAGGACAGATTCAAACTCATTCTTCATAATTAATTTTACGCATCCGTCTATTAACAAAATTACAGAGAAGTATATAGAAAATGACCAAAAGATTTTCTTATCTAAGAAACTGAAATTTTAGAAATGTAAAAAATGTATTAAAATTCAATCCAATATTTTCACATAACCAACAATTGAACGCTTTAACAGAAGATTCATTGAGTAATATTTCCATTTTACATTTCTAAAAATTATTTACCATTGCATTTTTCTTTTGGTAATTATCCTTTTTCTTTATTTTGGAAAATTTTATTAATGCATTTACGTCATTCAAAATATACATACGACTATTTATTTAATCATTTAATTTCAAAGTAAATTTAAATTCTATCATAAGGCATTTTAATTTTAAAAAACAAAATATTCACTTACCTTATGAAGTAAAACATGATTAAATAATTATAAAATAAATATAAATCAATAATTAATTTTTCGCATTAAAATTTCAACATATTTTCATTATTGATTACAATTTTGAACCTATGAAAATAAAATTTCACACCCCAAATATATTAATTATTAAGCATTCATATTCAAAATTCGAAACAAAATTTTAAATAAGATTCTCCAAATACATTTTCCAAATTTCTATTTGAAACATTTTTGGACAATTTAATAATTATATTATTTTTACTTTTACGAAAATTAATACATTAAGTAAAATAATAACATTTACCATTTCTTGATTCTATTTGAAAAATGAATATGGTGAATACAGACCTTGGAAAAGGACTCCACGAATAAAATAGAAAAATAGAATTTTTTTATTCGTTTAATTTATAAGGAAAGTTCAAATCGAGCTGAACTAAAAGTGAATTCAAAAAATATTTTTTCATTAATCCCCAATTTATAAAAAATAGTAAAATAAATTTTTTAAATTTTAATTAAATATCACTTAATTTTAGATTGAAATAATTAAAATTTTATTATTAAATAAAAGGACGAAAAATTAAATTAAATATTACATTATTTTTATGACATTAGATCATGTTTTCTTTATTAGTTATCGTAAAAATTAATAAACTAGAATACGATTAGCTGTGACAGAAAATCAGATACTTTATTAATTGAAATTGTAACGCTGTTTTAAGTAATTTTAAAGTTAATAATTTTAAAACAAAAAATTAATTATATAGCAAAATTTATCTAATACAAACAAACAAATTTGCTAAATCACGAGTTCTGCTTAAATTAGAAATGAAGAAAAATCGGTTTCAATTATGATTGGTTGTTCATTTTCAATAAATTTACATTTAATAGAATAAATTAGGGGTATTTAGAACAATTATTTAATAATATTCCAATGATAGATAAATATGAAATATATAAAAAGCCAAACATAATTTTCATGATAATCCTTCATTGGTAATATTGAGAAATAAAATATAATTACCGAAAAAGTAAATTTACTCTTACACTAATGACAAAACAGACTTTCGCTGCAGTAAAAACGAGAAAGCATTGATAGAATTATTTGACATTTTACTAATTGCTAGAATAATTGGAGCAAAAGAGAACGTTACTACAAAGGAAACACGGTGGCACTGGGAAGTGGATAAAAGTTAATAACACTTCAATTACAATCTACTTACTTTTCTTGTATATCCTTTCAACTTTCTATTTAAACCGATTTGTTTTGCTGTATCACTACAATAGCAGTCATAAATGCTTTACTATCATTCGGTTACCATTGGAAACCGAATAATAAAACAGAAAGTTTGTTAGATCCAATAAGTAATTGGCTGGGAAAAAATTGTTTCTTCTACGGCAAATTTTTGACTGGAAGACTTTCGGTTGGACTATTATGATACACATTGATAAATATAAAAATACTGACACAGATTGATCCTGTGTGATATCCAACTTGTTTCATATCATAGATTTGAATTAGGACTACTCATTCTATTCATTTGCAAAGACTTTGGTTTTTGCTATATCATATTCACTTTGTAATTTTGGATGGGGCGACCTTGACCAATTAAAGATATTGAGATGAAGGGAATGAAATAGGTTAATAGAGGACGACTTTAATAAAAACTATCTAACTTGTTTTGAAGTGTAAATTAATATAAAATATGTAACTGCTATAAAAAGTTGTTATATTAATAATCCTCAAACAGAAAAACATTTTTTTCTGGTTAACTAGCTTATAAAAAATTTTCAAAAGTCGCTAGAAAAATAATGTACCAACTATAAATCTTGTTCTCAATAACCATAAACCAATATAACAATGAATGGTACTCAAAGGAAGTGTTGTCGATATGGACCAATGAGGTGTTTCCTCATTCGTCCAATCAAACATCACATAGTAAAATTCGCTTCAATTATCAGTGCGAATGTAGTTATTTGCCTAATTTTATAATGATTAATTTTTGTTATTCCTGAGACACGTCATGATTCATAAAAGTCAAACTGAAGTTTGTATTAACCTTTGTCCTCGTCCAAGATATGAGGGGTTTTGAACAACTTTGCTACCATATTTCCAGTTGGTTTTATATTATTTATTTTCCCACATATATATTGAGATAGCAGAAGGTAGAGATCTTCAATTTCTAAAAATATGGAATTATTATGAATGACCTCTTGAACGGTCACCTAAAATTGCAAATTGCCGTGAAGGATTTCATTGAAACCCTGATTCGATTGCAGTTATCCAAGATTGTGTTTTCTGCTTGGTAGACAATATAGGGATTTGCTTTGCTACAAAGTGACACCATCTAGTACATAGACAGGTCACTTGGCGTGTAAACAAATTAAATACTTTAGATTGAATTATTGCGATGTCACTTCTTTGCATGAATATGATCAAGCGGAGAATAAACTGAAATACGTGAGTAGATTGACTAGCAAACAGTAATATAATTATATTATAAAATATTTCCTTTCTTCTTCAAAGTAAAAATGACAAATTAGCTATAGGGAAAAAATAATTTTTTTAGTTATAACAAAATGAAAGCATTTAAAATTTTGTGAACGATTTTCATATAATCTTCTTTCACGAGCCATAATATACGCACAAAACTGGTAATGTATTTAAATAATCTCCACTTCACTGTTAAATTCATAAATTATTAATTTATAACTATATAAAATGATGTTTAAATTTAGTATCACAAATTTTATTTTTCATTAATAAGATATATAATTTTCTGTCACATCGTAACCAATGACTCGTGTAGAAATTTTAAAATTTATAATTTTTTATCCCTTTTTTAAATAAACTCTGTTTTCTGTAAAATTGTATAATTATTCGAATTTTAATTTTAGCCAATAACAGCATTATTATTTAAATTTCATTTAAAAATCAATTTTTTATTATTCAATGAAACAAATAATTTCTTTAAAATTATTTAGTTATATAAATAAGTTATATAATAAGCATTTTAAGCTTATTTTAGTCAAAAATTAGTTTTTTAATACAGTTAAAATTTCTGATCCATAGAAACAACAAATATGAAATTAAAAAACTGACATTGCGTAACAATTTCTAGTTTACACGTTCATATTTTGTGATTCTTTAAAAACGACTACTCCCATTTGAATGGATAACTAATATTTACCTAATGTCCAGTAACTCATAATTTTGAATTAAAATGTTAAATATTATTAAGGATAAATCAATTTGTTATTAAGTTCACGGTCGATTACGTAATGATTTAATCAAGTTTAATCTTGATTCAGTTAAATCATCATCATTCGTAATATTTATAGAAATTACAAACCAAATTCTAGAAGAAGAACAAAAAAATAACTGGAAAAATTAAATATTTTCCACCCAATTAAACATTGAAAATAAATGGAGATTTATTATAATCTCAACAACGGAAAATAAAAAATTTAAACAAAAAGAATTTATTAAATTTACTATTCTACTTCTCTAATCGACCTGGAAAAAATATATGTTAAATAATTATTTTTACGTAACAACAGATAACTCACCAAATTTTGAGTATTGATTTTCTATTATTCGAAATAGATTATGTTAAATTTTCAAATACGTTTTGTGACAGTGTTAACTGAAACCCAAAATGTCCCATTCAACTTCATTTTTACAATAAAGTTTTTCAATCAATATATATTTAATTATAAAACTATTAACAAATACAAACTAAATGAAAGCCCGCTAGTTCATATAGTTTACTTCTCTACAAATTTTCTGAATAAGCTTCAACATCTGAATCTAAATAGAAAAAAAAGAAAATCAAATTAAGTAAAGAAAAAAGAAGTTATTTAGAGATGTAGAAAAGGTAGAAATTTATATCGATTAATAATTAACAGGAAGCAAAAAACCAAATGGAATATATAGAACGATAAATTTGAAAACAAGAAATTCAATGGGCTATATTTGAGAAACACAAAAATCGTGACCTGTGCTTAGATGGACAGAGAAAAAAAGAACTCCATTAACAATTATCAAGTACATAGCTAACATCAACAAAACTATATATTTACATTAATGAATACAGAAGCAAAAACTATTGGTGAAAAAAAAATGTTTTATGGGTGTTTATTGCCAATGAAATAATAATCTGAATTTAGTTTGGAACTAGACGAAATCTCCTTACTATTATTTGATCGCCATTGGTTTCTGATAATTGCTTGATCTGCTTGACGGAGACATTTCTCATCAGGCGGCAACAATAAATTATCGCCATGATTATAATCAAATGATATACAGGCAGGTTGGGATTGTTTCTTAGGCCCGTTACAGCCGGTATCAATTTTGGCATTATCATCATTGCTGACATGTTGCTGTTGCTGCTGTTGCGGTTTAGAGTTGCTCGATGATAATGATGTCGATGATGATGCATTATTGATCTGATTCACAAATGGAAGAAGTGCTTCGTTTAGCTTAACTGGGTCAAATTGAGTTCCTTTCGGTAATTGTTCTAGAATATTTTTGATGAGATCTTTGGCATTTGGAATCAATTTCGAGAGAGCTTCAGAAATATCGTTAGCGTCCCCATTAATCAATTTGTCATAATAACTGTCAGATTTATCACTTTTTTCGTCGAATTTATTTCTCGATGAATTGTTATTGTTACCGATTCCTACAGACACTGGAACTGACGATGAATTGTGACTTTTACTATTATTGTCTGTGATTTTTGAACTAGTACGACTGCTTTTCACTTCTCCCGATAAATCCACTCCCATTTTGTGTGCTTTCAATTCTTTTTCCTGTCGCATTAGCTTGCGCCTTTTTTTACTGGACAGTTCATGGCAATCTCTGTCTCTAGGGAAACTGGAAAACATCAAATAGATTTGATTAAATAAATATCAGCTTACTCGGGTGGTTTTATCTTTTTCGAATCGACATTGCGTAGCCAGTCACTTTTCAATGCTTGTGTTGCCGTGCAACGCTTTTCTGGATCTAGTCTCAACATCCAGTCCAATAAATCGAGAGCTCGTGACGGTAATCTTAACAAATTGTAGGTCATAGGAACCACAATAATAATTCAAGCTCTCACGTGCAATAATGTTCACGCAGTCGCCGTTTATAATTGTGTCTGGGTTTGTATGATTCAAATAAAGGCAATCGAGTGACTTTGGGCCAATCGTTTACATTAGGCACTCCACAAACTTTGGAAATTGATTCCATTTGTTCCATTTCTTCACTTGCAGTGAACATAGTTTGTCCGGTGAACAATTCACCAAGAATACAGCCCAGCGACCAAATATCTATTGCGGGACTATAACATTCCTCACCCAACAATAGCTCTGGTGGTCGATACCACAACGTTATCACTTTGTTTGTATATGGTCGTTTTTTATCATCGGCAATATAAAGTCGGGCTAATCCGAAATCCGCTAGTTTTATCTCTCCTCTGTAAATAAAATTTTTTGAAATAATTCGTCATTAAACGCAAGATATCATAAAACTTAATGGAGCAAAAGAAATTCAAACGGTGATAATTTATTTAATAACATTATAATAATATCGAAAGTATGCAATTGAATACTGATAAAATTTAGTTATTTTCTGATAAGAGTAAATTGGATCAAATTGACTTCAGGAAATCAGCACTTTTTGCTACATACTGGATTATCGACTGTTTCAACAATCATTTTATTATTATTTTAATAAATTTATTACCAAGAATTATTGTTGCTAATGTAATAAAGGAATTAATTAAAATGATTTTATTGAATAGTGAAAATTATAAGTAGTTACTGACAAATTAATAAGTAGAATATAGTAAAATTGTAAAAATGCCAATTGGCAACGAGTAACATGGTAAATTTCAAAGTGAAACAAGAAGCTATAAAATTTACCTGTTATTGACTAAAATATTCGAGCATTTGATGTCGCGATGAAGGAAATTTCGACTGTGACAGTATTGAATTCCTTCGAGTAATTGTTTGAAAATTGATGCGACTTGTTCGTCAGTAATGACAGATTTTGATTCAAGAATCCCAAACAAATCATGATCCATGTAATCAAACACCAAATAAAATGCGCCTTTATCTTTTTTGAAATCCAAAGCATTGTCTATGTCGGTGACGATTTCGCACAAATTCACTATATTAGCATGGACTAATTGCATCAAAATCTTGATTTCCCGAATTGCCGTTATTGGAAAGCCTTCTTTTTCATTTTCTAATCTGACTTTTTTCAGGGCTTTCAATTCTCCAGTTTGAATATCTTCGGCCTTGAACACGTGCCCATAAGTTCCTTCACCGACTTTGTCTATGAATCTGAAAGCGCTGACCGATCGTTCACCCCATGTTACGTTATTTCTAGTTGCACTACGTTTTGCACATATTCTATAAATTTTAATATCACTTAATTCCTATCTAAATTAATTACCCAGGTTTTTTCATTAAAGATACATCTGATGAAAGCTGATGACTTTTAGATAGAGATTTATCAATTTTGCTCTCGGATTTACTTGATCTAAAAATTGAATTGACGGATTTCGTAGGTATATTCGGAAGAGGTAGAGTTGGCTTACAATAGTTCTTTGACTTTTCTGATTTGTGACTGAAATTTCATTATAATATTAATCTTTACATAAATTCCTTTACTTAATAATTCAATTCAAATGGGAAAACTATTAAATTTAAACTGTTTAATTAAAAAATTTAGTTGTTATAAACTAATTAAATTTACTTGATATGGTTTTCATAGACTGAACTACCGATTTTCGGCAACGGCAAATTGTTGGGAATTGTTGATAATTTGGTAAATTCTGTGTTTCCAAAAACAGCTTTAGTTTTCGTTTCTTCCTTAGTTGGAAGAAGTGTACTAAGTTCGCTCTCAGTTTCTGGTTTTTCTAATTCAATTAGGGGTGGTGGAACCATTTCAGGTGTTAATGGAGGCGGAGGGGGTGGTTCATTTAAAATTTCTGCTTTAACTTCTTCGATTATCTTTTTAGGTTTTTCAGGTTCAGGGGGTAAATTAATATCTTCCAATTTTATATTCATATTGTCAAAAAGCTCTGCATTTGGTTCATCCTTGATTTCATCGGGTGGTGTGTCAGTAATGACTTTTTCTGATTTATTTGGAGTTGCAGATGGTGTGGGTGTCGATTTTTCACTGGAATTACTATTTTCTGATTTTTGAAACTTTTTTTGTATTTCACTCAATAAAGAGTTAGAACAATTAATTTTTTGTAATTCAGACATTATTCCTGACTGTTTTTTAAATTTATCCATAAATTCAGAAGGGTATGAATCAAATTTTGTTGAATCCTCCTTATAATTAGAGTTGATTTTTTTCCTTCTAAAATAAGTCATAGTTTTATAAATTATTTTTGTATATCTCACTTTGAAGCACTTCTAGATCTAGATTTAGCACTATGTGAGTGCTTATATTTATGAGATTTACTAGATTTATGTTTTTTAGATTTTTTTAATTTTTTTTCAAGCTTAACTCTGAAATAAAATTGAAGTTTTTTAGTTAAAATTTGAAAAATATTAAACCTTTTCGGAGACAGAGAATAATCACTAGAAGATCTATGGTGTGATTTCCGTGATTTTCTAATTTTTTCAGTTGATTCTGATTCACTATCATATGGTTCGCACATTTTTCTTTTGCTATTCATATCTAAAACGTTATAAAAATATATTTTTTTAAAATATTCTATTTTTGCTACATATGTAAATAGGAACTGCCATATAAAGTAATAAACAAATTCAAACAAACAAAGTAAACTAAATTATTATCAGGTGATAGAAAATCTTTATTATATTTAATTAAATATCATTGAATTTATTAATAATTAAATTTATACTAATAATTATATGACAAATAATAAAAATTATTTAGACTAAGTATGAGCAGTCAAAAGTGACTATGAAAATCACAAATTTTAAATTCAAATCATTTATTTTCAAAATTTTTAATTTTTTAATTATTTAGTTGACATAGTGTTATAAGAAAAATGTTACTCGAATCAGAACATAAATTTGACCATGAGTAAATGGTTTTGAGATTTTGCCATGACTATATTGATAATATACATCTGGTGGGTTTCTGGGTTTTGATATTTGAGACTATATGGTTGTTACCCAGACAACCCCACACAAATATCTTTCGCTTACCACTTGACACCCGTTGCTAAGCAACGTTGGCACTGTGTTCGAGTGGGTAGATCGTCCGCAAAAAGTAAGCGTTATTGCTAATTCTATAATTGAGCGAACGATCTCTGGGTCCAACGAGCTGTCGATAGAAGACCTGTGCTCGCTTTCGATTCTTAGGTCCCATTATTCTTCTATCTCTTTCAAATGTTAACCTATACTCTCATATCATTTATTGTCAGATCCATTCTTATAGTCCTTCTTATCGTCGTCCGTGTTGATGATTATACTTTGGCCTGTACACCCTTTGTTATGTTAAATATTCACACAGTATCTCTCTTACTCTTATCCTTATTATAACCACAATGTTCCCTATTAAGTATTATTGCTTGCCTTATCATTGATACTATTATATGTATTACCTTTATTATTATTTTTATTACTATATAATTACCATTACATTTATTTTATTACTACTATTACCATTATTACTATTGTTGGGCCAGCACACAAATAGCCTTGAGAATTGTTTAAATGCATCAGTAATACAGCACGAAAACCCAGCACCAAGATAACTTAAAATACAATATACAACACCAATTAAACACTTTAAAATCTGAGAGAATATAAATAAATATAAAATCAAAAACATAAAAGTAAAATAAAATAAATACAAAATGCATCAAGAACCGCACGAAATTTACATAAAAAATAACATAATAACAAGAAAATTCGACCGTAAAATGACCATTTATATAAAATTAAAAATTAATGAATTAAATGAATAAAAATAAAATATTTTTGGATGAATAAATTTAATTAAAAATATTAAAAATAAATTACCAATTTAAATTAAGAAATAAATAAAAATTTAATTTAGATAACATAAATAATTTCAAAGTCGAATTTTGTTTAATCGCAGTAAAACTAACACGCAAGGTTAAGGCCAAATTATAGGTATAAATACCGATGTGTTTTCACAAATTTTCAGTCTTATTTTTCGGAGAAAAAATTTCATTATAGAACTGTATAACTGGTTGTATAACTGGTTGAGAGCCGTGCATTCAGGCAATTAACACGGGTAAGTGTTTTGCCTGAACACGATCACTCTCAACTGGTGCAATATTATTAGTTGATTTTTTCGAAGAGAATTGATGGGTAATTTTTCAATTGAATTTATGTATGACTTTTCAGATCGAATTGATGGATGATTTTGTTTTTCAAATTGAATTTATGGATAATTTTGTTTTTCCAATTGAATTTTATGGATGATTTTTTGAATCAAATTTGTGGGTAATTTTTCAATTGAATTTATGGATGATTTTTCAGATCAAATTTATGGATAATTTTGTTTTTCCAATTGAATTTATAGATGATTTATGGAATTAAATTTATGGGATTTTCGAAGTAAATTTTATGGAATGGATACAATGAATTTCAGATGTATGTAGCCGATGTAATATGCTGAATAAATATTTTATATCTACAGCCTTAGTGCATCGAAACTTTTATTCCAAATGCTATGGTAAAATATTATTTGTTATTCCTTTTTCCGGCCCACAGCCAACACATAACGCAAGAAAGCAAAATCTACATAGTACAGATTTGTGTAAGAGCGTGGAAAATCGCCAATGATATGTACCCGTGAAGACTCAGCGTGCGGAACGCAGGAGTTGGAACGTCAATATTATCCGTACATAGGGGAAATTGGAGGGTAAATGAGTAGTTTATTGGCTGCTCCTTCACCATCCGTTTTCTGTAAAATTGACATAAATTTGTAACAACAATCGGCTCAAAATCTCTAACACCGAGTAGTCCAGTGGGCACTCATTAACTATGAAATGAACATACATAGATCTTAAGGACAAAAAGAGGGAATGGGTAGCGGGGAAAAATTGCGAAATCGTTGCAACAGTTAAAATGGATAGCCATCGGAAAAAGATTAATCCGAACGACCAAAATCATGAAAATAATGTTTTTAAATAAAAATTAAATAAATTAATTTGAGTTGAGGCGGAAAATATGGGCGGGACGCTGCTCAGATTTTCCGAACTAATTCAAATACTTAACAAAAATAGTAACGTAAAAATGGAATGCGTAAAATAAGGGCGGAACGCTGCTCAAATTTTCCGAGTCAATGAAAATACTTTGTCGAAAACGGTAGAATAGGGATGAACCGTAAAATAAGGGCGGAACGCTGCTAAAATTTTTGAATTTACAAAAATACTTTATCAAAAACCGAAAAATATAGATGGACTACGGCTAATGTTGTATATCAATAAAAAATTTAACGCTGAGGAATAAGGAAGGATCCCTACAAAATCTTAATAATAATAATGATAATGATAAGGGTAATGGTAATTATAATAATGATAATTGTAAAAATAATAATAATAATAGTAATATTAATAATAATAATAATAATGGTAATAATAATAATAATCATGGTATTTGTAGTAATGATTGATAATAATCATGATAACAATAATAATAATAGTAGTACTAATCATAGTAGTAATAACAATGAATATAATGGTAGTTATAGTAATAAAAATAATAATATAGGAAATGGTAGCAACAATTAATAAAGGTAACACATATAATAGCAACAATAATAATGCTGGTAATAATAATGGGAAACATTGTAGTTATAATAGGGATAAGGGTGAAAGATATAATGTGGGTGTATTTAACATAACCAAGGGTGTACCGACCAAAGAATAATCTTCGACATGGACAACGATAAGAAGGACTATGGGAATGGACATAAAGATAAATAATATGAGAGTATAGGTTAACATTTGAAGGAGATAGGAGAATAATGGGACCTAAGAATCAAAAGTGAGCACAGGTCTTCTATCGACAGCTCGTGAACCCGAGGATTGTCCAAGCAATTACAGTATTAGCAATAACACTCACTTTTTGCGGGCAATCCACCACTTGAACACATTACCAACGTTGCTTAGCAACGGGTGCCGAGTGGTGAGCGAAAGAAATATTTGTATGGGGTTGTCTGGGTAACAACCATATAGTTTCAAAATATCAACACCCAGAAACCCACCACTATTATTATTATTATCATTATTATTACTATTATTATTATCCTGATTATGATTATTATTATTATTATTATTATTATTGTTGGGTTATTATTATTGAAAGTCGGTTCCCTCTGACTCCTCGTGTCCTTTTTCGATCAAATAAGCAAACCCAACACAGAATAATTTTATTTGCACTTTATCACAATAACAAATCAATCCTTTGGTTCAATATTTGTAATCACAATTTCACTACTCGATTTGCACCTTTTAACCACTGTTTGGCTCGGATTATCTTAGGGTAGGTTGTCCAAGGGAGAACCACCCTGTCTGATAGATAACCTTGACTTTTACTTGGATTTGGATTTCTCTACTAACCTAGCTACTGCTCGTTCACGTCGATTCACTCTAGTTAATAATCTGCTCTCTCGTACCTAGTTAATAATAATTGTCCTTTCTTGTCTGGTTGATAATGTCTCTTTTCTTGTCTGATGAATTCTGGTCCTCTTTTCTTGTCTGATGAGTTATGGTCCTCTCGTGTTTTTCCCTCTTTCTTTTATACTCCTGCTCAGACTGTTTTCCGACGATTGTCAACAATAGGTTCTGCATTATCAAATTATCATTAATAATTACCTTTCAGACCGACATTTGTCAACAACGTTTGACGTTGTTTAGGCTAATTTATCCTACTATATTATTCCGTCTATGCGCCGGGTTTTCCTTATCTCTCGGGTTTTCCTCAGCTCTCGGCTTTTCCACATCTCTCGGGTTTTCCATTGCCTCGGGCTTCCCATTAGTAATTAATTTTCTTAATTAATTTCCTTTTTTATTTTATATCATTTTCTAGGGACCCCTCACTCAATTTTTATTATTATTTCCGGACTCGTCTCTCAATTTGGCGTTCAACCATACCAATTTCCCCCCGATCATTATTACTTTCGAATTTTATACATTTTTTAATTAATATTGTACTTTTATCATTTTTTGTGTTTTATCGATTTTACTGTGCTTTTTCGTGATACCCCAACATATCTCCCCCCTTTAATGAAGATTCGCCCTCGAATCTATTCATTTGACAAGATCCAAATTTAAAAATTTGGTTTTTATTCAATATAATAACAATAATAATAATAATAATAATAATAATAATAATAATAATAATAATAATAATAATAATAATACTAATAATAATAATAATAAATTTTAATTAGTTAGCCATAGGCTAAATTTTAAATAAATTTCGATAATAATAATAATAATAATAATAATAATAATAATAATAATAATAATAATAATAATAATAATAATAATAATAATAATTTAATTAGCCATAGGCTAATAAATCAAATTTGACATGATAATCGGGCTCTACCTGGTAGATAGGAATTGTAATAATAATAATAATAATAATAATAATAATAATAATAATAATAATAATAATAATAATAATAATGATCCATGTGCGCACGTGCGACTCCAGAAAATGTGGGTAACATAATTTTTATTGTTGCTATAGTAATTGTTTTACATGCCATATTAGACAACATCATACCGAATGTTTGATAATAAATTTATTGGTGATTATTTTTTTCTGATTTGATAATCATGAGAAGGGAATGAATATATTTAGCTGTATTGGGATTTTGTTTTTTTATAATTTTACTTAATTTTTTAAAATTATTAAATTTTTTTTTGAATGGTTTCCGGTGGTGTCTATCACTTCAATAATTGCTTGGTCTTATTTTGCGTATATCTATGCATATGTTAGTATATATTTAAAGATTTTTTATTTTAATTTCTATTTTAAGATTTTGTGGAAAACATATTTGAAAGAAGTAAGTTGATGTATTTTATTGGTCTTTTATCATTCGATTTTATTGATTTTTATTTGGTCATATGTTCAAACAATACTCACAAAACCTTCTAAACCACCCAATGAAGTAGATGATGTTTATAAAAAAGAAATTTGTGATCACTGATATAACAGTATTTTCTAAATATCAAAGAAATGGATAGTTTTATTCTTCTAAATGATTATGAAAGCAAATCTAAACTTCTCGAACAGATAATAGAACATAAACTTCTCGAACAGATAATAGAACATAAACTTCTCGAACAGATAAGAAGAACAGAAAGAGTTGACAGCCATTTGCAGATCTAATGAAGCCATATTAGAAATCAAAAAAAATGCATCAAATATGCTACCCTTTTTCTGTTGAATAAACATTTTTTTTTAATTAACATTAATCCGGCTATTTCATGTTTTATCATATTGATGCTTTGTGTTACTGGCTTGATGGTTCAATTCTTTTTCATTGGTGTAATATGGTCTTGTTATCAATATATTATTGCGTCACGGTGTCACATATTACCAACACCACGAAACAATGTGAATCAAAATGGGATTTGGGGTTTGGATTTATGGTAAGTTATTTTGTCTCCTTAATATCGTTAAAGAAGAAAGATGCCGGAAATAAGTGACATTGTTTTCGAGGAATTGCCGAGATATGAGGTAAATTCTATTATTATTTAAAAAACAATAAGGAGATTTACATTTTTTTTTCATCAAAAACAATAAAACTTATAATACTTATTTGAATTTTTTTTTGATTGGGTTTGTAGGCTATATAATATTGAAATGATGATAATAATAATAATAATAATAATAATAATAATAATAATAATAATAATAATAATAATAATAATAATAATAATAATAATAATAATAATAATAATAATAATAATAATAATAATAATAATAATAATAATAATAATAATAATAATAATAATAATAATAATAATAATAATAATAATAATAATAATAATAATAATAATAATAATAATAATAATAATAATAATAATAATAATAATAATAATAATAATAATAATAATAATAATAATAATAATAATAATAATAATAATAATAATAATGGCAATTTTGTTTATATACATTTTGTTTTTGTTTTTGTATGGGACGACATAAATCAAAAGACGAGATTTATTAAATTAATATTTTATAAATAATAATATAAATAACATTAATTTATTTCATTTCAAGTTTCAGTGTTTTTGATCCACATTTATAGTGTATGACCGTTTTCTTTTTCTTTTATGTAAGCTGGTTTATTACGATAGTTTCTTCACTATCGACTTCCAATGAATTCAATGGAGTTTTTCTCTTTCTGCTCCTCGGCGAGATACTTGACCAAGGCTCGAATATTGGTTGGATTTGATAAATTTGTTCGTGGATTATCAAACCCAAACTCTCCTCAATTGTTTCGATCGTCTCTTCTATTGCCCATTTTAATTGAATAGTTTGAATTTAACCATCAGTTTCCATATCCTCTGCTGACGTGAGGTCAATTTCTTCTGTGATTTTGGTCATTGATGTTGAAACGGTGTTATGAAGTTTCCGATATTCCTCCAACGAATATTTCTTCGATGGTTGCTTCTTTGGTATTTCAACATCATCAACCCACAGTTTCTCAATGTGCAAATATATTCTTCTTATATTCTTTACATCTTCAAGGGCTGAGTGTATGCCAACCTGCATATGTTCTCCAAACATCTCCTGGACAACAGTTTTTAATTTGAAAAATTCTCCTCTTCTGGAAACTCCAAACTTTCCCAATGCTTGCTACGTTGCCAAATCTCGAACACCATGGAACTGGTTTATCCAAAGTTTTAAATATTGTAGTTCCCCATGAAGATCGTGGCCAATTAATATCTTCCCAACTACCAAATTTTGGACTTCCTGCATAATTAAATATTGGTCATTTTGATTCCTACTTGCCACTTCCGTTATTCCATGAATTTTTGAATTAAAATGCCACAATTTTCCTCTTGGAGTAAGGTAGACATCCTTTATTGTTTTTCCATAATAATTCATTATCGCAATAGATAGCGGTACCATCTGTTTGGTTTCTGATGTTCCATATTCCGCATCTATAAACAAGATCCTACTTCTTATCTCTTCTTGATCCATTTCTTTTCTTAAAAATGACATTCTTCTTTTTAGCATTTCTTCTGTGATTGCCAACAATTTTTCATCCACAGGTAGTGTTGATATTACCTGCGGTATTTCTTGAGCTTCGTTTTTCGTTCTGGTTTCGAACACAACCAGTGCATTTTCATTTGCTGCTCTCAACCTTTTTGTCATTGCTTCCTTCTGCATTTTCCACGACGATCCCTGATGCATTTCCCACCATATCTTCTGATTGTCTTCAATCATTTCAACATTTCCTTTGATAATGTGGAGCATGAATTCGTCCTTTTTCGTTATATTTATCTCATCCGCAAGTTTAATTCCAGCTTGCCTATTTACTCTGAATATTTGGATCTTCATTTTCCTATCATCTATTCTCAGGTAGTTTGGAATTTGCAAATTTTCCTCGATAATGTATGGATTTCGTCCAACATCGTTCCTATGTAGCTTTAGATAGCTATCATAAATTGTCCTTGCCCATTGAATTTGTTACATTGCTAAAATATAGTTCGTTAATTTATTTCAATTTTAAAAATTGACGCTAGAGTCAAGGTGGAGTACCCTAAGGATACTGACTCAACTGGTAGCGGTATAAATAATAATATTAATAAAAAAAAATTAATTACCTATTTTAATTTGAATTTTTATACTAATTTCATTTACTTTTTTTTCTTATATACCCCTTAATAAATTTTCTTTGCCCCAAAATTTCTACCTGCGCAAATTTTGTTTCCCCTTCTTTGCTCTCAACAGCCAATCAAACTCATCAATGATCGAAAGGTGCAAATCTTTACATTATTCAAAATAAAAAGTTGATACTTATACTGTACTACTACATTATCATAATTGCATGCAAAATAATTGTATCTCACTACACGATTGTCTCCTCATAGACAATCCAAGGTCTTTGGGTCATGGATTGACGCTCAAGTCGTTGCTTTAGTTTCCAAAGATATACTAGCGATGCGAGAAGAAAAATGATGGAGAATGATATCACACTGATTGTACAGATCGATAAAATTACAATTATGGTTTCATTGTTATCTGATAAAGATGATGTAGTGTTATTCTCACGAATTTGCACATTAGCCATATAGTCGTTGAACAAAGGTAACATTGTTTTTTGTTTTCGAATATTTACATTAGAGATATGAGAATAATTGGTGTTCTTTATGAGTTCCGTTGAATTATATACAACTCGAATGAATCTCGTTTCGACAAAAATGATTTCCCAGGGATTGAAATTTGATATGCGTTTGTAATACTTGATTTTTATCATTACCACTTTTGATTTAGATCGTATTTGCTGAAAATTTAACATTTTTAAGGTAAAGTTACTTGTTAACGTGGCTTGAATTTTCCCATGATAATAGATCATAACTTTTTCATTCATACCTGAATACCGTGAAATATTTAGTTTTTGGTCAACTAGCTGTAAATGAACTCGATTTGTTTCGTTTTGCAACAAAAGTGATTTCCGACTAAGATAGATCTTGACCCACCGGTCATTACTCTCTGTACCATTATCGTGCAATACTTTTTCGTAGTAATGAACTGCGATATCGTAGGTATGATGCAGTTTTAGATTCGCATAATGCACGAAAGACCTTCTAACATTCAACGTATCGATTGTATAATTCTGAAAAATTATTTTCACTTGTTGGGAATTTCGGGGTTCCCAATATATATTGATTCCATTCAGCACTGGTTCTATGGAAACGTAGTTATTTAATGTTTTTGTCCATATTTCAATCTTAATCAGGTTCATTATTTTATTACCATTGGTGGGTTACAGGGTTTCAAATCTTGTTTGTCCTTCTGGTTACCCTAGTAACGCCATACAAAATGATACTGTTCGCCACTTGGCACCCGTTGCTAAGCAACGTTGGTAATGTGTTCAAGTGGTGGATTGCCCGCAAAAATTGAGTACCATTGGCTAGTACTATAGTTGCTCGGACAAACCTCGGGTTCACGAGCTGTCGATAGAAGACCTGTGCTCGCTTTGCTCTGTCCCTCGTAACTATTCAGGATTAGTTCTTAATTGACTGTGGAACGGATTGGCGGGGTGATGAAAATGTCTAGGACAATGTTGACATGCGATTATGTTAAAATAACAATTCAACTAAGATTAAAACTATTCTATTCGATCTAAACGCATTATCATTTACTGCTTGATGTTTTGGAGTTGTGTTGCGCGACGTCGGGCACGTTCCTTACGTCCCGGTCGACGATTGTTGATGGGTTGTTCTGTTGGCTTGGTGGTTGTCTGCGGCATTTGGGTTGGGGCAAAGATGAGCGGATAAGTTACCGCTTCACCTTCCCGGCATACCGCTAGGGCGACTTCGAGTCCCCGAATCTGCGTACGCAGGCTCCGATTGAGCTGGCGTTCTTCGGCCCAGCCCTTTTGAGCTGCGGCGAGTCGTTGGTAGAGTATCTTCGTCCGTTTAGGGTCTAAACAGGTTGCCTTGACCTGTTGCACCTCGCGAGTTAATTGCAGGACCTGACTGAGTAACTCTGCATTCGTCTGCCTCGCGCGGTTCAGTTCAGATTGTAAGATTTGTAAGGAAGACATCACTACAATCAAATAGATGAGGTTAATTTATTATTGATCAAGTTATATAATTGTTTATTTCGTTAAACAAAACACGAATAACTCTAGCTATAAGAAAAAAGAAATAACACGTAAATTTCTAATCTTTCAAATCAATTACTACATAAAGTCTATCAGTGTTGGTTTACTCGTCCGGACAATATCTCTTCAGGCTTCGTTTGAGAGCCTCAACAGTATAGGGTCTTCTGGTGTCTCGAACTGGGTGAGGTGGATGGGCGACTGCGACACGCCCGGCAAGGATGTCTTCCACCACGTTCGCAAGGTACATCCTTGCCTTAACCACCTGTAAATCTACCTGCTCCTGCACCCTTTCCCATTGGGTGAGGAGCTCCTGTGCGTGCCGGTAGGTCTCCGCAGCTGGATAATGCCGTTCCGAGAGACATGATCGTTGCAACTGGTCGAGTATCCTCGTGGTCGGCGGGACTCCTGTCTGTTCCTGTCTGGCGGTCTCTCGACGGGTAGTTCGTCTGGGCGACATGTCTAAACATTACTGTTATTAAGTTCGCTTGATTTATCATTCTAAGTTATCAGCAAGCAAATTGGGTCTATGGTACTCGTAAGGGTGTCATACGCGTGACCATTGCCTTCCTTTACGCGGTGGGACATTCATAAGCAAGTTGGGTTACTTTGTGGGTCTGGTTCTTTAAGGTGCACTCCTTTATAGGGAAAGTATATAATTATATGATTAATCATATGGATGGGGTAACCTAATATTTCACTTATTCGATATATGCATCTTAACATTTAAATTTTTCATGTAGGCGGATACTCGTACATTGACTTAAGGGAATTTGTACATTGATTTAAAGTTGTTTACTAACTTCAATTACAGTTGTTCGAACTTTAAGATTTAGGCCGGATGTTGATCCGAGATAACTTAGTAGCGTGTAGGTGTATCCTGGTGGACGAATGATTTCCGGCGGATTTTACCGTTACCACTTAAGCGGTTGGCGAAAGGTGAGTTACATTGTTTACATCCGGTGATTGTATTATTCGTGTCATCTTTTCAGAATTACTGGTCCAATGTTCGCCTACACTCGATTGTCTCAATTTCCGGTAAGTTATTTCGTTGACTAGGTTGAATGTACTTTACTAACAAACTTTAGGAAAACTTCTACGCTTACCGAGATTCCTAAATAGATGCGATACCCTTTTGTTGGAGCGTGGAATTTAATGTGATATTAATATAAATTCACTCTTGTCTTAAACTTTGATTTTTCCAATCCTACTAATTTAATTTACGTAACAATTCATTCATATTATCTTTAATCAGTTTGCTGTAATTACCGAATTTATAAGAATTGAAGAAAACCTTTTCCGAATCTGTGAATTTATTTTGGTTTTAACTAAGGGGTCGTGTTATTGGTAATGTATTCTGATGTCCATTATTCAAATTGCTAATAGTTTTCCCTAAGGCTATTTGGATCAACTATCACTTCCGCCCACAAAGTTATTTTAATGCTAATGGTTTTAAATCCGTGAATTCAGTCTTACTTTAATTTACATTTTTACGGTTATTCAATTCATCTCTAGTCTTAATCTATGAATTACTTTAATCTACTAATCATAGCTCGTTAAGGAACTTATTTTATTTATTCTTATTCAATACTTTGCTTTACCAAAACTAGATTATCTGGGTTTTACTCAATAGCTATTTGGACTAATTTAATCATCTCAATTGTCACCAATAAATTGATTCAATTTAATCAAAGATATTTTTATTTGTATTCATTTTATTTTTAATCAATAATTTAATCTAAATACTTGCATTGTTCAGTCACTTCTTCAATTTTTTCAAGATGAATTAACAGTGAATTATGTGGTGTTACATTAATTTTAATCAACAATTTAATTAAGGGGTTCCATACTTTTATTCGAGAATCATTTTACTTTTAATTGATACATTTCTTGATTTGAAATCAATGAATTCGATTCTTAATTGTTTCCCTTTCTATCGGGGGTTGATTAGATCGATACATTACTCGTTCTTACTCAAAGATCAGATTACTTTTACCGAAATGAATTATAATAATTTAATTGGTGAAATCATTTGTCATTACCCTAATCAATAATTTATGAGCATTTAAATTATCTTTACCCAATATTTTACTTCAATTTTTTGTCATACAACACTTTACTTTTACAATCAATGGTTATTTTAATTTTCATCAATAATCTCAATTTAATCGAATTCAATGATTCCCAATAAATTTTATTTATTTCAAAATGTTAATCCAAAATAGTTATAACAACGATTCCAGTTAATTTAACCCACGTACCCTTTCCCTTTAATAGGCCTTAGACGCGTTTTGTGTTTATATTATATTTACTGAGTGCCCACTGGACTACTCGGTGTGATAATTTTAAGCCGTGTGTAATATGATTTTAAGTCGATTTTACAGAATTGAAAAACGAGGAAGCAGCCAGAGACTTCTTCCTTATTTCTCGCTTCAGCTATAGGGGTAATATTGACGTTACGACCGCTGCGTTGCGCACGCTGAGTCTTCACGGGTACATATCATTGGCGATTTTCCACGCACTTACATGCCTCTGTACTATGTAGATTTTATTTACTTGCGTTAGGTGTCGGCTGTGGGCCGGAAAAATTTCGACATTTTAATTTAGTTTATAAAAAAAAAATAAATATCAAACAATTTATGTATATTAATAATATTTATTAATTAGGACAAAATAACAGAATTACCCTTCATAACCATTCCAAATATTTTCATACAATAGCATAAAATATCATAACAGAAAGCATAAATGCCTCTCTCCCCACGTCGACGCCAAGCAGAGCTCTACCGAGATGCAATGGACGTGACGTGGAAAGAGGGTTCCAACGTAAATATTTCTCACCTAAAATCAGTTGAATTAGTTCAAATAGCTTGAAAATAGGGTTTTAAAATAGTTTCACAACGATTTGACAGTAAGATTTCAAAATAGTTTACAAACGATTTCAACTGGTTTGAAAAATGGTTTCGAAATGGTTTACAAATGGTTAAGTTAAATGTGAAAATGGATCAGTATATATACCTAATTTTATGGTGTGTGAACTTTGATGCAGTAAAACAAAATTCGACCTTGTTATTTTCTAGCAAATTCTATTATTTATTTTTATTATTTTTTGATTTATTTTTATAATTTTTTATTTAGAATTTTTATTGAATTATTACTAATTCAAATTTTTCGATTTAACTTTCATTTTAATGAACTTTTATTAATTTTTCTAATTTTGTCGAATTTGTTGTGTTTTCTTGTTATATTTGTATAGGTATCGTGCGAATCTTGGTGCATTTTGTTTTTATTTTAATTTATTTTTATGTTTGTTAATTTATATTTAATTCTTTTATTTCTCAGATTTTATATGGTTTAATTGGTGTTTCAATAGGTTTATTTAAATTGCATGTTGTATTTGCGTGTGTGTTTCTGATCCATTTAAACATTTTCCAAGGCCGTTTACGTTCTGGCCCAACATTAAACACTCTGGGGTCCGTAAAATTGCGACCCGCAATTTCAATTGATTTCAAAATGATACATACATTTCCATTTTCAATATTCACATTCATAAAAAAAGTTTCTACGGTAAGGTTAAATCATCAAGATAAAGATGGACTTAAGGTCCGGCTACAGTACATAATCAAATGTCAATTGTGTAGTTCAATATCAATGTAAATCAATATCAGTTCAAATCACTATAGATCAGTCTGAGTTAATCAATCAATGTAAATCAGTTATATTTGGCTTCGAATGAATCACTGACGGCTTGGGTTTCGCTTTCGAGCTGGGTTGATCTTGAGGGGTAATTGATAGAAATCTGCGAGAGTCTTGAAGTTTTGCTAATTTGATTGGTGTTTCGGATTTGGTTGATTTTTCTTCTGAATTTCTGAATTGGGGTGTTTTGCCTTTGTTTGTTTTTCGTTAGGCCGAGGATGAGACAACATATTAGGAGTATCATGTTAGAGGTTATACTAATCGGTAGTATAAGTTCGATTGATAGACTTGTTGTTGCATGGGGTTCGTTTTTCTGTTTGATTTGTTTTCCTTGTTGCTTTTTGATTGATAGGACGATTTTTTGAATTTCTTGAATTGGTTTGTTATTGGAATTTGCTTTGGCTTTTCTTTGAATTTGTCTGATGATGTTTTCTAGGGTTTTCTTTATCTCTCGGTTCTCATTTTTTGTATTGGCTATCTCTTCATTATTTTTCAGTAGGGTTTGTACCATTGCTTGGGTTTTCTCGATATTCTGTTTCAATTCGTCCTTGTTTTCTTTTGTGGGGCATTGCATACATTGGAGGTTTATCTGCTGACATTCCTCATTATTAGGGTTTCTGCAAATTTCTTTGTAATTGGCACAGGTGCTGTCTTCTTTTCTGAAGGGTTGGGATTTCTCGCAATTTTCCAACGGGTTTTCAGTGTCACACTCTCTCATTATTATCATCATCATTATCCACAGATTTGGGTTCATAACTTCTATTTTTGATACGTAATTAATTTTATATTTATTTACAAGGTTATTTCGTTTATTTACAGTGGAGTTTAGCCCTTTTTACTCTTTCTCTTTTTCTGGGGTTGGGTGTCTCTCGCACTCCTCTTTAGTTTTGTTTTCTGAAAATCTCATTATCAGGACTTGGGCTTTTATTAATCGCTCGGTTATTTTTGGGAGTTCTTTTAATCGTTCTTTGTTTTCTTTGATTATTCTTTGTTGATTATGGATTTTCATTTGGAGATTTATTTCTTTCGCTTGCTTTCTTTTAAGTTGACGTTTACTATTTATTCGTTTAGCTGTTTGCTTTTCCAGCTTTCGTCTCGCTTCCTGGAGTTGTTCTGTTAATGTTTTAATTTCGTCCTGAGTTTGTTGATGACTTTCTTTTATCTCTCTGGCTTCCTTACAACTGTCTTCTAGTTGTATTACGTATCTCTGTTCGTTTTTTCTGCTGTCTCTCATTCTCTCTGCTTCGGTTTTCCAATAATCTTCTAGGATTACTCGAGTCTTTATTTCAGCTAATTCTCGTTTCAATCGTTCATTTTCTCTCTTTTGATCTCTGTTTTCTCCCATGCTGGATGTTAATTTTCGTTTCACTACCTTGACTAATTGTTTGGATTGTATTAACTGGTGATTTATCCGGGCGATTTCTGATTCTTGCTCCTCTACTACTTCTTGCCATTCCTTTCTTTCGGCTCTCCATCTTTTACTGTAATATCTCAGTGGGTCTTGCTCGATTGGTTCTACTAATTGGATTGGGCTTGGTAGGTATTTTCCGTCTTCTAGATTCATTCGGATTTCTATTTTATTCGAATTCGTACTAAATATACATCGATTATAATTTTTGTTTTTATTGTTTTTATTATTTTTATTGTCTTTTTACACTTTTTACAATTTTTTCCTCTTTAAATTTACACTATCGTTTCGTCCGTCTCCCCGAATCCTTCATCGGGTTCGGCGGGTACTTGGGTTGGTATCTCAGTTGGGTATAACGGCATAAGCAGGATTGGTGGTCGGTTTTGCAATGTATTTACCTCTTCACGCAAGGCGTTTGATATTTGTATCTCTTCGTCTAAGAGATAGGCAAGATATTCCGCATTTTCGGTTAATTCTTCTACTTGCGTTTCCAATCGATGCGTGTTTTCCAACGCTTTTAACTTTTCAATCTCTTTTCTCAGATTCTGTTCATTTTCCTCATATCCTTGCTTTATCGTTTTTATCTCCGCTTCTACTTGTTCTTTCAGCTGTTCGTTGACTTCGTGTTGGTGTCTCAACTGAATCTCTTTGAATACTGCGACTCCTCGGTGTCCGTTCACCTCTTGCTGGAGTTCTGTTATCCTCTCGTTTAATTGTTGGTTTTGCCGTCTTTCATCCGTTTGTTCGTGTAGAGTTTCCGTTATCTTTTGATTTAACTGATCGATCCATTTTCTGAGGTCCTTGTCGGTTTTTCTGAGCCTTCTTATTGTGTTTTGTCTGGCTCGTTCATGGTATTCCATTGTTTGGATTTCTTCGTTCAGTTCCTCAATTGTTTCTTTCTGCACTTCGACTTGTTCCCATAGTTCCCAATCCTCCATGTTCAATATCTTTTTGGGTAACAGTCTTATCTCTTTCTTGGCTTCTTGGTACTGGTTCTTCCATCTTCTTGCTTCTGATTTGATCCACTTTTCTTTGTCTTCCGTTTTTATTTGTTGTATTTGTCTCTGTTTAAGAGTCTTTTCTTGTTCTAGTAGCATCTCCTTCATTCTCGTTTGTTGCCATACTATTTCGTGATCTTGTTTTTGTATATGTTCCCATTGCATCGCATTCTCGATTTTCGACAATCTATACTTGTCTTTCCACTTTCTCGCTTCTCCTGTTGTTTGGATCACCATTCTTTCCTGTCTATCGTCTCTGGGCTCTCTAATTTTCTTTGATGGTTTTGGCCCTTGATTTCTCAACTTGTTGACTTCCTTTTTCGCATTTTCCCATTTGGTTTTGTACGCTCTTGTTCTATCTTCCTCTTCGGCTATTTGATGAATATAATGTCTAGCGCGTGCTTCCCAGTCATTCCTTGCACGCTCCTTCTCTCCGTACCACTTCGTTTTCCAATGAAGTGCTTGTCTTTTTGCCCATTCTTTGGCTTGTTCCATATGGGTTCTCTTGGTTTTCTCTATTCGATATTGGGTGCTAATTTGCCCAATTTCCTCCTGCATTTGTTGTATAATCTTTATCGTCTCCTCTCCTTCTTCTCGTATCTCTGCGTCTTTATCTTTTATCACTTCCCGCAATCTTTCGATTTCGCTTTGTTGATCCTGATTCTCTTGCTCTAGGGTTTGTATCTCTTTCCTTTGGTTTTTGATTCTGGTTTGGTTCTGCATAAATTCCTTTATCATTTCTTCTTCTCGCTCTTGGTACGTTTTCTCTTTTCCTTCCGGGTAAATTATTTTTTGTTCTAGTTGTTTTTTCCACTTTTCTTTCATCATTTTCGTTTTTAGAGTCTCTTGCACTAATTCCTCTTCTGCGATTAGTAGCATTTCTTTTAGTTGCAACGTCCTTTGTCTCCACAATTCTACTTCTTCACTTGTTACTTTTATTGATTCTGATTGATCTTTGACTGCTGGTTTTGATTCTTCAGCCTCTTTTACAACTTCTTTTGTCTCGTTTGGATTCATAATTGTTTTCTAAATATTAATAATCGATTATTCTCTCTTTTCAATCATCTCAAAATTTTATCATAATTTACATCATCTCGTATTTTTGTGGTTTTTGAGTTTTTATAATTTTTTGTTTTTACGTTTATCTTTATTTACATTTTCATTTACATTCATAGCACTCTTTATACGCTTCTTGACTATGTCTTATTTTAAGTCCAGCTTGAGTCCATACCGATTGAAGTCTTTCTTGCATAATTACTTTGTAATCAGATATATCCATGTACTGTGAAATAGGTTCTTGAAATTTTAAATCAACCGGCATGTTGTTCCGCCGTAAATACATGAGATAGAAAGGTGTTTCACCGGTACTCTCATTCACTGCATTTCTATACGCAAATAAGCATAGCTTGATAAACAAATCCCAATCTTTCTGTTTTCTATTTACGTAGGATGATATCATATTGATTAATGTTCCGTTAAATCTTTCAACTAGACCATCCGTTTGTGGATGATAAGGCGATGTACTAAGTTTCAGTATCCCGAATAATTCCGTGATTGAGATAAACAGTTCAGTTTGGAAATTCGTTCCTTGATCAGTAAGTAATTTCTTCGGTGCTCCATATCGAAAAATAATATTTTCTACAAATATCTTTACAACTGTTTCCGCTTTTTGATTTTGCATCGCATATGCTTCAGGCCATTTAGTTAGATAATCACAGAACACAATGATATACTTGTTGCCATTAATTATTTCAGGTAACGGACCAACAATGTCCATTGCAGTAATTTCCATCGGCGCTCCGGGCACTGGCATAGGTTTCAAAGGTACTTTTATTTTCTTTCCCGTATTTCGTCTGGTTAAGCACACTTCACAAGTATGACACCATTTTCTGACATCTGATTCAATAGTGTCCCAATAATATTTTTGTTTCAATCTTGATAATGTCTTCCGAGCGGATAAATGTCCACCTAGTGCTCCATCATGGTATATTAACATTAACGTTGTTCGATGTTTGGTTGGAACCACAATTAATAAGTTTTCATTTTTAACACATTTTAACAAATCATCATGAATGATATATTTATGTTTTTCGTCAACTACATGTTTCCAGTCACTTTCCTTTTTGATCGTGACTGCATGTTTCCGCAATTGATTTAATTCATTATCCTTTTCCTGATCTTTTTGCAGTTCCTGCAAATTATTAGCGGTTTTGATTGCCATAAATATTGTATTATTATAATTCATTTCATTATTCTTACTCTCATTATTTACAGGGATTCTCGATAGCGTATCCGCATTTCCATTTGATTTGCCTGTTCAATATTTAATTTCGAAATCATATTCTTGTAGGTCTATTGACCATCGGATCAGTTTGCTGGCTGAATCCCGATGTTTCATCAACCATTGTAACGGATTATGATCAGTAAACACAACAAATTTTCTGCCAACTAAATACTGTCTAAACGTTGCTATACCGTAAACCAATGCTAATGTTTCTTTCTCAATTGTAGAATAATTCTTTTCATGTGGCTTTAACGTTCTACTGGCATATGCTATTACATGATCTTTCTCACCTTCGACTTGTTGTCCTAATACTGCACCCAATGCAAAATTACTTGCATCTGTCATTAAAATGAATGGTATTCTAAAATTTTGGCATCTCAGTATAGGTTTTTTAATCAAGCTTTCTTTAAGTAATTCGAATGCTTCTTGCTGAGCTTTTCCCCATTTAAATTGAGTCTGCTTTTTTAATAATACATTTAAGGGTTGTGCTACATGAGAAAAGCTTTTAATGAATTTTCTATAATAACTGGCTAAGCCGAGAAATTGTCGAACTTGGTCTACATTTTCAGGGATTGGGTATTCTTTAATTTTTCTCACATTTTCTGGGTTTGGTTGCAATCCATTTCGAGAAATAATATGACCTACATAAACCACTTCCGATTTTCCCCATTCACATTTAAAGGGTTTTATTTTTAGATTAGCCTTTAATAATCTTCTAAATAGAGTTTCCACATCTTTCAGATGTTCTTTAAAAGTATTTGAAAATATTATTATGTCATCAATATAGACTAATGCATGTGGGATATCCCGTAAAACAAAATTCATACCTCGCTGGAACGTAGCAGGTGCTCCAGTTAATCCAAACGGTAACGCATTAAATTCATACAATCCTTTACCATCAGAAAAAGCCGTTTTTCTTCGATCTTCTTCCTTCACTTTAAATTGATTGTAACCTTTATTAAGATTGATTACTGTGAAAAATTGTACTTCTCCCATTTGATCAAACATTTCTTGTGGAACTGGAATAGGATATGTATCCTGTCACGTAACTTGATTTAATTTCCGATAATCAACACAAAATCGCAGATCGCCGTCTTTCTTTTTAACAACTACTATTGACGATGAGAATGGTGAAGAACTATCTCGTATTATTTTGAACTCTTTCATTGCTTTTATCTGCCTATCACTTTCCTCTTGAATTCTATACGGTTTCAATTTAATCGGAGTTTCATCAAGTAATGGTATCTCATGTTCAATTACTTGGGTGAGTCCCAAATCGTACTCGTGTTTTGCAAACACCATTTTATATTTCTTTAATAACTCTGTGAATTCCCATTTTTGTGATTCTGTTAGATCATTACTAATGACCTGTGGCTCTTTGTAAATTTTAATATTTCTCGGTAATTTCGGAGTTTTCTCTATTTCAAACTTCGTTAGTTTTACCAGTTTGGTTTTTGGTTTCATTTGGATGGGTTTGTGTTTTGATTTACTATTCTCACTGGCACTGTTTGGTCTTTGACCTTTACCACTTCATCACACATTGGAATTTCGTATTTTTCTATTAGCTTCTCATTTGGTTCAAATATGCACTCGTCATCTGACACATCTAACACATCTGCATAATATATTACCTCACTTCTTGATGGCAATTCTAGCGTCTGACTTAAAAACACCTCTCTCACCTTATGTCCTTTTTCGTCTGTCTGTCCTTTCATTAATCTCCCAGTTTTTAGATCAAGAGAAATTCCTTGTAGTTGTTCCATTACATATATACCAATTAAACATCCGACAGGACTATTTCTCATCACTGACACATAATGCACTAATTCATGATCACCAATAATTAATTCAGCTTTTAATTTCCCAATTTTACTTAAAACATTGTGCGACATTGACCTTATTACTTTACTTGCTGGTTTCATCTTCGATTTCTTTTCAATTGTCAACAAATCATCTGATACTATAGTATTACTGGAACCTGAATCTAACAAAGCTCCCACCTTTCTTCCATTGAACCAAATGTTTATTCGAGGCTGTTTGCCTTTATTTCCTAACGTCATCATTGCATAACTACACGGTAATCCGAGCATGTTTCTCCGATCAATTTCTGCGCTCGTGGGTTCAATGTTATCTAATTCAAATTGAATATGTTCTACCGGTTTCATTTCTTTTAATTTTTCAGTTGGATACTTTGGTGCCGTTGGCGAAAATGTTAGTGTATACCACTTTGAAACTGTTTCAATTCCGCTAAGTTTTGGCATAGGTTCTAATAAAAATTGTAGCTCTGGCTTTTTTTCACTCTTCATAATTCCTTTTTGAAAATATTTTTGCTCCTTTTTATCATCATTGATGTCATCATTTTTATCATTATTGTGATCACTTGCTGCACATAGAGACACTTCACTTTTTTGATCGGTTTTCAGTTGTGCTCTCACACTTGCCATTTCTCTATATTGATGATGAGTAATGAAAAATCTCGCTAAAAATGGAAAACAACCAATAATTATTTTCCATGACCATCCGGATATTACGTATATTCTATGAGCCGATAATATTTGTGACATTATTACCTTTATTGTTATGATTACAACATAGAATCCAATTAAGCCTGCGCATGCTTGTCCTAAAAACATGAATTTCCCCCAGATCTTTTTCATCGTTTTATATGTTGCCTTTCTAAAGTGATCTGGTGTTAGAAGATATTCATAATTGACTTTACCTTCCCCGTTAGGCAAAATTGTATCAATCATTTCTGAGATTACACGTTCCTTTTTTGACGGAAATAATAAGTTTCTTTGAGCTTCTTCGATATCCTCGCTTGCATAGAAACCCATTTGTGCCATTTTATTTAGGGATGTGAAATTTACTAGATATTCTAGATTTGTTAATTCTAATTTATCCGGAGTTCTCACTCCTCGGTAATCTGGTAATGCTATCCATGAATCCTGTGCTAAGCGATACAACGCAGCAAGTAATCTATTGAATTGAAGAATTTTTGGCTTAGTTTGCTCGTCCAGTAATATTCTTGTTATGGGTTCCATAAATCGCATTTTTCCGTTTATACTCACCGGCAATTCATTTGTACATTTTTCGTATTTCATATTTTCACTGTAACTGCTTTAAATTTATAGCTATATAGGGCCTCTCCGAAGATTCTGGCAAATACACCATTTTCTGATATTAGCATAGGTGCTACTAAGTTTGGATTTGTAATGGCCATTGCTATCCTGTTTCTAAGTATCTCTTTATTAAATTTGCAATCATTTAAAATCATTTCCCGATATATATTCTCCATTATGTTTTGACTAAAATGGTACAAATAATTAATTTTATTGTTAAAATAGTGAGTGAGTTTAATATCATTTGTGTGTATTTTAGTTTTCGCCTCATGCACCATCATATTTGATACGTAAACACCTCTGTAATTTGTTGCATAAACCATTTGCCCGCATTTATTGGTAGCCTCCTTTTTTATAAAACTCATACCATCTGTTGGTAATGTCGACATTAATACTGGTGTGATTTTCCTCGTCCATACTGGAGTTGACCTAATTGTGCCATTCGATTTATAATTTATATTGAAATTATCGGGGCTTTCTCTAAATTGTTCTCCACTTAACTCTTTGAAAGTCATAGTTTTCAAATGTGCTAAATTACATACATCAGTTTTAACATCAAATACTAAAATGGATTCTCCTGTTTGGCAATTACTTTGTCTCATATTACAAAACGGATGCGTTTGAAGTTTTCCTGTTTCATCATCAAAAACTCCTTCAACTTCTCTTAATTCTGTCAAATATTCTTCAATCACCACTGATTGTTTAATAATTTTTTCATTTACTTCGCACATTCCATCTTGTTGTATTACTCCCTTTACAACAACTGTCTCTCTTATTCTGTGATTTACTTTTGCTTTTAATTTAATTTCCGGATTAATTTTTAACTCTTCTGTTTGAAACGCAGCTAAGTAGTTTTCTGGCATTACCTCTACTGGTCGTGGAATAGCGTGCATTTTTATCAATGATGTGTGGCTCCATTTACCACAGAAAAATACAAAAGTAGTTCGCTTCACAATACATTCTCTAACTTTGGCTCGCCGTAGATCAGATTCCTGATACACATAATATTTTACATCATTTTCTACTTTCAGTTTCTTTGGGTATGCATCCGGACATTCTGCCATGTCCACAACCGAATAAATTTTTCCCATTTCTGTTTGGGAACAATCGTAAGCTGTCATACCTGTAGCTTGTGTAGTTATTGTACAAAAAATAAAGAGCATAACTATTGCCCATGGGAATATCATCTTTTTTCTTAGCTTCGGGCTATCCTTTCCATTTAACGGTTTGTATGGTAATTTTTTTCATCACTTTCATTTACTGTAAGATCATTATTCAACTTCTTCCAACATCGATTATTTTTGACCCACTTCATAAAATATTCATTTGAGATTCGTGCCGCTACATCTATCAAATTTTCCAAATTATCCGTTTCTGCTATCACATGAGCTCCAATTTCTAAGACCATATATGTTAAACTAGTTAACATTACTTCTTTGTCAATTCCATTTTTAATCAAATTTTCAATTAGTTTCTTATCACAAAAGTTATCGTTTTCTCCAAATCTTTGCACAACACCTGGAAGTCGGTTTTTCATTTCAGTTACTATATTTCCTAACTCATACTCGACATCCATTTTTATTTCAAACGTCGGATATACTGCTTTAATCAAGCCCATTAAGATTATTTTTGTTTCATCAACTTCCTGTTCAATTTTCACTAAACTCCGCTTTATCTCATATAAAGTTCTAGGTTTATTAACGATTATTTCACTATTTATTTCACCTCTTGGTGCCTCAGAAATTTCTTGTTTTTCCAAATGTTCCACCTGAATTTTATTATTCTATTCATTTTCTTCCTTATTACTGAAAATTTCATCTACCTTTGTTTTCACGTTATCTTCCTCTATATCTGTATTTGAATTCTCCGAGTTATCCACTGAATCTACTTTCTGTTCCTTTATTGCTACTACACAATTTACTAAATACCCTGCCCTTCCATCAGCATCTAGGTATCCGTTTTCGTCTAATTCCTGTGGCTTAAATCCACAATCATATAAATATTCATCATCATCTAATTCTTCATCTTTGAACATCAATACAATAATTCCATCTTTTCCTATTTGGTTTGCAGCTCTTTTTCATAACTTCTGAACCTTTTTACACCAATGTTCCTCTATATACTCTGTTTTTCCCCAATCTTCATAATCTATTGCTATAATAAATGGTTTTAATTCCATTCTAGTTTCTCTTAATTCTCTACCAAATCTTCGCATTAAACATTTCAATTTTTCTCCATACCTCGATTTATCATATAAATATGGTCGTATTATGTTTACTATTTCTAGTTTAGCATTTTCCTCTAGTTCTATTTTATCAATTAATTTTAATTTCTCCGTAATTTTAACTCCATCCCACTTACTTAAAGCATCTCTTAAGTCTCTTGTTAGTTCTTTTGAATCACTTTTTTTCACTACTTCTTCCCTAATCATGCTCGCAACCTGCAATTTATTTTTATTTCCAGGTATAAAACCACAACCTGTTAAAAATTCATCGTCTTCTAAATATCTATTCTTAAATTTCACCTTTATTATCTGTCTTCCATTATTCTCTTTTAATCTCTCTTTTAAATCTTTAACATAATCTCCAATTTCACAACGAATACAAATCACACTATTTCTACTTTCATCTACAACATCAATAAAAATAAAATCTAACCATTTATTTTCTCTGAAAGCTTTCCCAAATATTTTCATCATATTTGTTATTTCATCTCTATCTTTTAAATTTACCTCATAATGATCAGCACATAGTTCAATTACATTTTTCAATTTTTGTACACTCAGTGACATTTGACTCAATTCCAGTAATGATGTCATTATTTTAGACGTTTCCGCTGCTCTCGATTCGATTAATTTTTTAAGCTTCGATATAATCATTATTGCCTTTTCGCTTTGCAGATCATCTTTAATCATCATTCTTTTCAGCTCTGTATCTGATGCTTCTGATTGCGACTCATACATCATGTGGTTATCTGTCTCTTCATCAGATTCAAACTTGCATATTAAACGATCCAAACGTCGACTCATTTGTTTCACTTCGTCTTCAATTCTATTATTATAATTATCTGGCTGCACAAAAGCAACGTTGTCTGCTTGTGATTTGTCACTTTGGAATCTCATTTTCTTTAAGATTGGCTTTTGAAATCTCTCATTATTCCTGGGACATGACCTTGCCATATGTCCATAACCTCTGCATGAATGAAATTGAATTCGGCCTTGTAAATTAACTCTATCTCTTTGAGGTGACGGTGAAATTGATGGAGATCTTGATTTTGCGAAACAGTTTCGTGATACATGCCCTCTCTTTCCACAATTATAGCACTATATATTATCATTAATTCGCTGACTATTGGTGCTCATTTTATTAAAACTTTTCCCACCATTGCTTTTCAATCAATTTGGCCACATCCTCTTTGGACTTTGTTGCTCTTCATCTTTAAACCAATCATTGACTATTACTATGTCCCTTTCTTTGGCAATGATCACACTGGACAGGACTTGGACTTCCTTGAGTATTATCTTTAAACCAGCATTGATTTATATTATGTCCCAATTTCTGACAATGACTACACTGAACTGGTCTTTCTCTCTCCTCATTTGAACTATTTGTAGATTTCCTTGGCTCAAATTCCACTCTAAATTTTGGTGATGGACTGGTGGATTTCTGGAATAAATTACTTTTGATTGGTGATATTGATCTGTCTCTAGATTCATTAATAGTTGTAAAAGATTCTGCTTTTGGTTGAGTAGTTTTCAAATTCAATTCAATCTTCATAGCCTTTTTAATTAGCTCATCAAAATTGTTGAAATCTACATAGCATAGGGCCTTTTTAATTTCTTTTCTGACTCCTGTCAAAAATTGGTCTTGCAACAATTCCTTCACTTGCTTCGCCGGATCAATTTGTTCAGGTTTAATCTCAAAAGCTTTCTCTGCAAGGGTTGTCAAATGATAAGCAAATTCACTCACTGACTCGTCTGGTCTCTGCACTCGATTGTAAAACTTTTGGCGCATTATTCGTTTAATATCACCACCAATTAATTTCGCTGCTAAGGCATCTTTCAACTTGGTCCAATCATTGGCAATGAGTTTTTTATCAATTTGTTGCCAAGCCTCTCTCGCTGCTCCTTTTAAATACAATGGTAACCGTTGCACCATAATCGATTGGCTCCATCCGTAAGCAGCGGCATACATGTAGTAATCAGCCATAAAATCAACAAATTCAACCGGATCTCCTCCATATTGCTGAACTGGTAGTTTCTGACAACTTGCATAATCATTACTAAGAGTAGTAGACATATTTGCTTGGATATTAGATACAGGGGTTGTCACAGTAGACACCGGGTTTTGATCATTAATATTGGAATTGCTCGCCATTATTTCTGATTGCTTCTGGTTTCTCAAATTATAAAATCTTTTTTGTACAACTTTTTCTCGTCTGAATTTTAAAATATTACAATTATTAATATTACCTTTTGTTTTAATTTTGGAATTTATTCTATAATAATTTTCTTTATAACTTCTGGCGTACTGAACCACAAAGTTCCTCAATAATTTGAAAGTTTTCTTTTAATTTAATAATTTATTCTCTTTTCAGTTTATTTTTGCTCTGACACTCTTCTCTCTTTTTTTTTCTAGTTTTCCTCTTTTTAACAATTCAATTATTTTCAGCACTATTTTCCGCCGACTTTCGATCACGTCGTCTCTTTTTAACAATTCAATTATTTTCAGCACTGTTTTCCGCCGACTTTTTATCACGTCGGACTCACCAAAATGTTGGGTTATTATTATTGAAAGTCGGTTCCCTCTGACTCCTCGTGTCCTTTTTCGATCAAATAAGCAAACCCAACACAGAATAATTTTATTTGCACTTTATCACAATAACAAATCAATCCTTTGGTTCAATATTTGTAATCACAATTTCACTACTTGATTTGCACCTTTTAACCACTGTTTGGCTCGGATTATCTTAGGGTAGGTTGTCCAAGGGAGAACCACCCTGTCTGATAGATAACCTTGACTTTTACTTGGATTTGGATTTCTCTACTAACCTAGCTACTGCTCGTTCACGTCGATTCACTCTAGTTAATAATATCTGCTCTCTCGTACCTAGTTAATAATTATTGTCCTTTCTTGTCTGGTTGATAATGTCTCTTTTCTTGTCTGATGAATTCTGGTCCTCTTTTCTTGTCTGATGAGTTATGGTCCTCTCGTGTTTTTCCCTCTTTCTTTTATACTCCTGCTCAGACTGTTTTCCGACGATTGTCAACAATAGGTTCTGCATTATCAAATTATCATTAATAATTACCTTTCAGACCGACATTTGTCAACAACGTTTGACGTTGTTTAGGCTAATTTATCCTACTATATTATTCCGTCTATGCGCCGGGTTTTCCTTATCTCTCGGGTTTTCCTCAGCTCTCGGGTTTTCCACATCTCTCGGGTTTTCCATTGCCTCGGGCTTCCCATTGACTCGGGCTTCCCATTAGTAATTAATTTTCTTAATTAATTTCCTTTTTTATTTTATATCATTTTCTAGGGACCCCTCACTCAATTTTTATTATTATTTCCGGACTCGTCTCTCAATTTGGCGTTCAACCATACCAATTTCCCCCCGATCATTATTACTTTCGAATTTTATACATTTTTTAATTAATATTGTACTTTTATCATTTTTTGTGTTTTATCGATTTTACTGTGCTTTTTCGTGATACCCCAACATTATTATTATTATTATTATTATTATTATTATTATTATTATTATTATTATTATTATTGGTGGGTTACTGGGTTTCGCTGTTTATTTAAATCATCTTATTGTTACCCCGGTAACGCCATATAAATATTTTCTAGCTACCACTCGGCACCCGTTGCTAGGGAACGTTGGAAATGTGTTCGAGTGGGTGAATTGTCCGCAAAAAGTGAGCACTATTACTAATACTGTAATTGCCCGGACAACCCTCGAGTTCAACGAGCTATCGGTGGAAGACCTATGCTCGCTTTGTAATTTCCCCTGTGTGCGAAGGTTCAAGATCAGACTCATGTTGACAGGTGGAAATGGAACGACATTCATATGACGAGGTGTGAATACTCATGACTGTTCGGCGGCAATTTAATTTTATTCACAGTTTAAACATATCCCTTTTAAACGATTTTATCAATATTTATTCAATTCGTAAAACAAAACAGGGTAAATTAGACAATATTCGTAAGTTAATTTAATTTGTAAGCAATACAGAACACATTAATGTAGTTTGTTTGCCAGGCGTGCGGCTCTGCGTCGGGCACGTTCTTTACGCCCCGGCCTGTAACTGTTCGAAGGTATTGCTGATGGAGTCGCCAAGGGCGTTGGGTTGTTGACTGAATCCCGGTACGCCAATTGGGATGGGGCGAAGATAAGAGGGTAAGTCACCGCTTCTCCTTCACGACTGGCGGCCAGGGCAACTTCCAACCCCCTTATCTGCGTCTGGAGGTTCTGATTCAGTTGTTGTTCCTCGGCCCAACCCTTTTGAGCAGCTGCGAGACGTCGGTGGATAGATTTGAGTTTCGTTGGGTCCACCCAGGTGGATTTCACCTGTTGAATCTCCTTTGTGAGTTGAATTATCTGCTCATATTGAGCTTTATTGGATTGTTGGGCGCGGGATAGTTCCTTTTGTAGTACTTGAACAGGTTCCATGACTAATAAAAAGAATGATTAAAGGGGAGAGATTTACTAATAGAGCGTAATTATATGATCTATGTTTAACCCAAACAAACAAATGAAAAATCATTTAAATAATAAAAAAAATAAAAACTCTAAACTAATCATCAAAAAGTACAATTAATTTCATTTATTATTAATCAAAGATTCATCAAATTTGCGTTCTCATCTGTTTGCTAATGGATCACGGGCGTATAGCCAGAGATAGACATTGTTGGCCTCTTTGTGTTACGGGCTCGGACCGTGGTTGAGTGAGGGGCATGTGTCGAGGGGACCTGTCGGGGGTGCCAATAATTGTCGGCGATCCGACCCGCCAGTAAGTCCTCTTCGACGTTCGCCAGATACTGGCGAGCTCGGACCACCTGCAGATCCACTTGTCTTTGATGGGATTCTAGGCTTTCGAGCAGATGTCGAGCCTGCCGGTGGATTTCTTCGGCCATCTCTTGTCCCAGATTGTCTCTGATGAGGAACCTTGACGGGGGAAATTCGGGGCATCTCTCTTGTCTGTAACGTGCCCAGGCCCATCTCCACCGGTCTGCGAGAGAAATTGACACATGATCCGTCGAAATAGTTGCTGAAATGAACATTATTAATGTGGATGATTTTATCAACAGAAATGAATATAATTGATTATTTGCACCTAATTAATCCTATATTTTCCACTCTTATATATATAATATTAATTCGATTCTAGTTAATACCAGTCCACCCATCGAATCATCATAATCTTTATTCAATCGTTTGCTTGTCTACATTAAAAAAATCATCTATACCGATCCAATATCCTACAAGTTATACACAATTGCAGCCGTGGAAATCTCTGCGTATGAAAATTCACTGAACGTGCTTTTATATTGGCAGCGTGGAAAAATTCTTAAATAGATGTCTTATTTGTTTCTGCCCCATTCATTAATTTTGGGTCTGTAGGCACGGATGTCCTTGAATTTTATATATATTTACCAAAACAATGGTTTGGGAATTGAAAAGAAGTGATTTTCGTCTCTGACAACTAAATGACATTATAAAACTTTTCCCTGGACGGATTGGTAGCTTATTTGTAGGGTTTGGGGGGCTGGTGCCGTGCGCCATGAACTGTTTACGAGAATTTGGGTAACAGGCATTCCGGTGAGGTTCAAATTATCTACCAAGATCGTGCGATTCTTACTGTGCATTGTCCGGAGGGATTCAGGTTTGTCTACAAAAATCACTGCAACTAATGTACCGCGTTTCCAGATTAGCTTCTAAGATTTTCTACCTGGTTATTAAAACCCGTCTTTGTAAGTTTGATAGAATGTATTAAAATCATACACAAAAACCTTTCAAGATTTAGCTGGACCTGCCGATCAGAGAATTCTATTACCCTTGGCTAAACATTGGTGTCGTTATACTTCCATTGAGTTAGATGGGCTATAAATTTTAATGACGGTATAATTGTACGAAATCAATGATGTATTATTTAAGAAAATGTTGAGTTCAGTTCAGATACGAGAACTGGTGATTTACAATCTAATAATTATCAATTTAAAATTTTACGTAAGAAAATGATCAATCATTTAAACTTAAAAAAATGATTATCAATTTAAAATTTATGTAAGAAAAATGATTATTCATTTAAAAACAATGATTATCGATTTAAAATTTATGTAAGAAATTCTTGAATATGAATTACCATAGGTTGTGGGAATCGATTCCCTTGGTGCTTCTCCTCCCGGCGCCGCGGTCGTAGGACTCGTATTTCCAAAATCTTGGTGCATGATAATAATAAAATGATCGATTGGTATTCCCTCATACATAATTATACGAACCGGCGTCGATGTGTGCACATCCGCTGCACTACGGTTAATTCGATAATATGATGATGTACATTTGGTTAGTCGGATGCTAGTTGCCATTCAGATGGATAAACAATTTCGATATCCGTTCGAATTATTGAATTTGTCAATTGTTAGATTTTCGAAATGGATATCGAAATTCGACGGTGGAAATTCGTAAGTCTTTATTTCTTTGGATAATTACGGCGGAAAACTCGCTCGTGTCATCGCCAACTTCACGATGGCACGGCGGGTGTTCCCACGTTAATTCCAATTCACTTCCAATCTATTTATTTAACATATTTATATTTTTATTAATATTTAACAATTTAATTAAACTCTCAAGGTATCACCGCGTTAGAAAAGTCATGAGATTCTTCTCGTTCATCAATATTGGGGTTTTTTAATTTATTTAATAATGGAATAATGGGTCATTTAAATTACTGGCTATCGTAGTAGGGTTTGAGTTGGTGATTGGGAATCGGTTACGAATCAAGAACTTGTTGGATATTTGAATCAAAATTAGCTGTCATATTTTAGGAAAATGAATACCAATGGTGGATGAACCTATTCCGTGAATTTATTCGTTGATGATACAGTGATATAACGACAGAAAAAAAATAGATGGGTCGGTTAAGTTAACTATTCAGGTGGGTTAGGGAATCTTCGTTATAATACAATCTATTCTATCGATGTGCATATTTTTGATTTAATTATTAACTTAGGCCGATTCAGTTTTAAACGGGTCAAATTCAATTTATGGCTGACTTTATAAAAATAAAAGAAGGTGTCTCTAGCAGTTGTACTGATGGATTTGGATCTGAATAAATTCTCGGTAGTTGATTTAATAATAATTTAGAAGTTTTTATTTAAAGTTTCATTTAAATTGAATTTATTAATTTATTTCATAGCAGTGATTTCATATTAATTTCATTCCCCGTAGCCTTCCCCTTTAATAAGCCTTAGGCGCATTTTATGTTCATATTATATTTAATGAGTGCCCACTGGACTACTCGGTGTGGTGATTTTGAGCCGTGTGTAGAATAATTTAGGTCGAATTTAAAGAAAACTAGAAACGAGGAAGAAGCCAATAGACCCCTTCCTTATTTCTCCTTTCTTCTATATGGAATAATATTGACGTTCCAATCCCTGCGTTCCGCACGCTGGGTCTTCACGGGCACAGATCATCCGCGATATTCCACGCACTTACACGAATCTGAATAGTATGTTGATTTTTCTGACTTGTGATGTGTCTTTGGCTGTGGGCCGGAAAAATCTCGACAATAAAACAATTAATTTTATGAAAAACAAGTTAAATTTGATGCATTATAAATATTTATTAATATATTAAAATAATATAACAAAATTACTTGCCAAAATCATCATACAAAATTACAAAAACATCTCTCTCCACGCCGACATCCAAGCAGAGCTCTACCGAGGTTGCGAGGATGGGACGTGGAGAGAGTTTCCAAATAAAAACGTCTGCTCACCTAAAATAGATTTTTAAACAAAAGGTTCAAGTTGAAAAACTGATTAATGATTTTCAAAAAATGGTTAAAATTTATGTGAAAATGCATCGGTATTTATACCAATTTTCTGTCCCTAACCTCGCGTGTTATTTTTGATCTAGTAAAACAAAATTCGACCTTGGTATTTTCTAGTGTATTCTAATCTTTATTTTTATTATTTTCTAATTTATTTTGATAATTTTTATTTGAAATTTTTATTGAATTATTTCTAATTCAAATTCTTTGATTTAAATTTCATTTTCATGAAATTTTCCATTTTTATTACATTATCAAATTTCGGTCGAATTCATTGGGTTTTCATGTTATGTTTGTATTTGTATCGTGCGGATCTTGTTGCATTTTGTTATTATTTAATTTATTTTTTTTTTGTTTATTATTTTATATGTAATTGCTTTTATCTCATATTTTGTAGGGTTTAGTTGGTGTTTTAATAGGTTTGAGTTTAAATTTGCATGTTATATTTGCATGTGTGTTACCGATTCATTTAAACATTTTTCAAGGCCGTTTGTGTTCTGGCCCAACATTATTATTATTATTATTATTATCATTATCCTTACTATTATCATTATTATTATCAAGTTTTTACTAGGGATCCTTCATTATTCCTCCGCCTTATAAACTATTTTTCTTGTATAAATATTTAGTTGTAATCCATCTGTATTTTTTCGGTTTTCGATAAAGTATTTATGTTAATTCGAAAAGTTTTTGCAGCGTTCCGCCATTATTTTACGGTTTTATCCTTATTCTGTAGTTTTCGATAAAGTATTTTCATCGATTCGGAAAATTTGAGCAGCGTTCCGCCCTTATTTTACGCGTTCCACTTTTACTTTACTATTTTCAATAAGTATTTTAATGGATTCGGAAAATTTGCGCAGCGTTCCGCCCTTATTTTACGCGCTTCATCTTTACTTTACTATTTTTGTTAAGTACTTGAATTAATTCAAAAAATTTGAGCAGCATTCTGCCCTTATTTTACAGTTTCATAATAATCTTGAGCCGCAGTTCACTTTTATTTTACTATTTCTGATAAGTATTTAATCAATTCTGGAAATTTTGAGCAGCGTTCCGCCTTTATTTTATGGTTTCATCCGGATATTCTATCAATTATTGAGCTGAATTCTACTTTTACTTTGTTAACTTTGATAAGTATTTTAATTGATTCGGAAAATTTGAGCAGCGTCCCGCCCATATTTTCCGTCTCAATTCAACATAATTTATTTAATTCTTATATATTATTTAAAAATATTATTTTCCATGATTTTAGTCGTTCGGATCAATCTTTTTCCGATGGCTATTCATTTTAACTGTTGCAACGATTTCGCAATTTTCCCCGCTACCCATTCCCTCTTTTTGTCTTTAAGATCTATTTATGTTCATATTATATTTAATGAGTGCCCACTGGACTACTCGGTGTTAGATATTTTGAGCCGATTGTTGTTAAAAATTTATGTTAATTTTACAGGAAACGGATGATGAAGGAGTAGCCAAAGGACTACTCATTTACGCTCCAATTCCCCCTATCTACGGATAATATTGACGTTTCGGCTCCTGCGTTCCGCACGCCGGAGCCTTCACGGGCACGAATAATTGGCGATATTCCACGCACTTACACGGTTCGATAGATTATGTGTGATTTTAATTACTTGCAGTTTGTTTTGGCTGTGGGCCACAAAATAAAAATTAAATGTTACCGTCTAAATTCGATAAAGTTCCGAGGCAAAATCATATATTCTTCATAAAAATTCTACATTCATATCATAAAATTCCATAAATTTAATTTGCGTATATTCCATAAATTTAATTCCAATCTAAAATTTTAATCAATAATTATACACTAGCCGAGAGTGGTCGTGTTCAGACAAAACACTTACCCGTGTTAATTGCCTGAATGCACGGCTCTCGACTAGTTACGCACATCAACTAATTTTCTAACTAAGTTACCACTAAAATTGAAAATTTTCTCTCCGAAAAATAAGACTGAAACACATCAGTATTTATACCTACAATTTGGCCTTAACCTTGCGTGTTAATTTTATTGCGATTAAACAAAATTCGACCTTGAAATTATTTGTGTTATCTAAATTAAATTTTTATTAATTTCTTAATTTAAATTGGTAATTTATTTTTAACATTTTTAAATAAATTTATTCAGCTAAAAATATTTTATTTTTATTCATTAAATTCATTAATTTTTTTTTATATAAATGGTCATTTTACGGTCAAATTTTCTTGTTATTATGTTATTTTTTATGTAAATTTCGTGCGGTTCTTGATGCATTTTGTATTTATTTTATTTTACTTTTATGTTTTTGATTTTATATTTATTTATATTTCCTCAGATTTTAAAATGTTTAATTGGTGTTGTTTATTGTATTTTAAGTTATCTTTGTGCTGGGTTTTCGTGCTGTATTACTGATGCATTTAAACAATTCTCAAGGCTATTTGTGTGCTGGCCCAACACATCTAATTGTTGAGGTGTGGGTCATAATATTGTGGGGTTAGTGGTGCTGGCGACCTTGACCCAATTACATACAACGTTTCACGCCCGCCAATGGTTACCCGTTGCTAGGCAACGTTGAAACTGCAACCATTGGTCACAGGACCGCCAAAGGTGAGTTCCAATGCCAGAACTGCTAAGGTCCGGCTCTATGTCGGGTTCAGCGAGCTGCCGTTATAAGGCCTCTGCCCGTCTTATCTTTTAGGTCCTTTAAATCACTTCCTCATTGTTTTATTCATGTACACTAATTATCAATAATAAACAAAATATCAAAACACCATTTTATTGTATTGTCGTCAAACAAGTCCTGACATTTAAACTTGAATTAATCATTTATTTATTTTCGCCTTGGGCGCGTCTTCGTAATCATTCAGTCCTGTCCGGCCTGGCATGCGGATAGGACCGCTTTTTGGGATGCTTCGCTGGGTCCTGGTCGCGATAGGCAAGCTGTGCCGGGGCGAAGACCAATGGACATGTCACCGAACTCCCCTCCTGGCACGCTGACAGAGCGACTTCCAAGCCTTTTATTTGAGTCCGTTGGTCTTGGTTGAGCATCTTTTCGTCCTTCCATCCTTGTTGGGCCGCGGTGAGACGTTGGTACACCTCTTTCATCTTTGCCGGTTCTGCCCAAGTGGCTTTTATTTACTGGATTTCTCGGCTTTGCTGTAGAAGCTGTCGATGGAGATTCATATTTTCTCTTCGAAGATCCTTCAACTCTCGGCTGAGAACTCTTGTCGCCTCCATTCCTAAATTAAAAAGTATTTGAACAGTTATCATTAACATTGTTGGTTTCGACACTTTAATAAATTCCATCTGCCCCTGTCTTAAGTATTTTTGTGAGCAATATCAGTTTAAACAAGGCCTTTACTATCTATCTCCTGTCACCATATTTATTTAAATTAATTCGATATAGTTTGTCTGAACTTCAATACTTTTCTCCCCTGTCGTACTTATATTTTATACCACTAAGTCATGCTTCCCTAAATAAAACAATTCGAACTCATTTTGCACTTTTTATTATGATAGATTTTATTTCATTTAATAAAACAAATTGAACAGTCTAAGATTAACCATTAACTTTTATTCAAAAAATACAAATTTGATTATTTTCCAAGACTGTCACGACCCTTGGGTTGAACGTTTCGGCGAAAACGACTGGCGAAAGTCCATTGCGGGTGTCGGCTGGTGTATGCATGGTCTCCTTGTTGTCTTGGTCCGAGTCGACTTCGAAGAACTGGCTGGACTAATTTCTCCGGCAGAATCAGTTTTGTGGGTGCGGTCATCTGTAGCAATCTCGGGTCATCCAGTTCGAACGAAACCCCATAGTCTGGAGCGAATCCGTCGGTACTGGGAATCAGACCGCTCGCGATGTATTGGTTCACGCGTGCTAATCGTTGACTGGCCAGATCCACTTTCCTGTGATACTTTATTTCCATATTCTCCATCTTCATCAAGATGAATTCCTCTTGTTGATTTAAATAAATTTTATTTCATGAAAACTGACTCCTAAGAGTCAGTGCGTCCTTTTAAGGGGACTAGTCCGACCATTAGTAGGTCAGACTCGATCAAGTTTTCTTTTGTTTTTTTTTATCTTAAATTCTTCTCATCTGTCCGGTTGAAATAACCAGGCAAGTACGGTCCGCTTTCCATCTCGGGTTCCTTCCTCAGCTCAGGTCCAGCTCCATCGCCATCGCCATCTCCGTATTGTTATTGGGATTCATCCACATTATATCAAAAATTTGGCATATTGGCCTTCGATTCATTTTTCTTGGCATCATTAGTTATAATTGGTTTCAATATTCGAGTTTTGGGCAGCGTTAAGCAACATTCAGCATAAGTATTTCAGCAACATTTATTATTGGATAGTAGAAACAATATCAGAATAACATACAATACCCCAATAAAATATTCTATCAGTAAAATATTATGAACACATCGTTCTAATAAAACACACTAATAAAACACTCAAAATAAAAAAATAAAAAGGGAATCTCATTTTAAAATCATTTCAAAAAACATAAAATTATTCATAAAAATACTCATCAAAGATAACCGACATAAAAATTAGTCATAAACATAATACTAAAAAAAACATACTAAAATAATAAAAAAAAAAAAACATAATACGCAAAAACCAAATTCAACATAAAAATTAATCCTAAACGTAATACTCAATAGACATAACCAACAGTAAATATGAAGCCACTCTAGCAATAAAAATATAACTTTTTATAATTAATATAGATAATAGATATAATAGTAGTTATTTGTTATTAGTTACATGATTCATAAAGATCATGTAACTTGCCTCTATAGCCGCTTTAATGCAAATTCTCGCCATCACTCCTATATCATTCACTCCTAATCCTAACTTTTGAAGATCCTTATTATTCTCTTTATCCCAGGATCCCAACGATCTAACTATAATAGTGTATACTGCTGCTTTGCAGTTGTTAACTTTACCAGTTTCAATTGCAAGGTTCCTATATTTGTCAAGATTCTGTTTGCGTGCATTAATAAAATTTGTCTCGTTATCATATAGCACTTTAATATCGACTAATGATAGTTTTATTTTATTTTTGTCAGTTGTCTTAATAATAAGATCAGGTCTTAAGGTTGTATCAACATTAGGAGGCGATTCTATGTCTATGTCATAATTTTTACTTGCAAAAAAATTGTGTACAATTTCAAGTACATGGTTATGTTTATTTCTCCTCGCATTTTGAGACAGGGTACAGTGGTTTAGTATATGGGCCTGTGTTTCCCATTGTATTCGACATAATCTACAATTAATATCTTTTTTATCTTTATGGTTAGAGGGGTTAGAATTCAAGTTTAAGCTGTTATTCCTAGCTTTTATTAAAAAGAAGTATTGATTATCTCCTAATGTTGTAGATTTAATCAAGTGTTTAGAAAACTGGCTTTTTCCTACTGTTTCAGCTATGTGACCCTGATGTGTCATCTTGTACCATTCGAGGGCATACCACTCACCGGTGAGGATGTGCATTATTTTGGAGGCATTCTCAATATTTTCATTATTTATCCCTATTTTGAAATCATTTTTACTAATTTCAAGACAAAATACATTATTATTATAAGTTAATTTGCATATAATAGCGAATTTAATTCTAAGTCTATATACAGACTTTTTAAATTTTAAAAACATACAAGGCTTACCAACTTTTTCATCATCAATATCCCCATTCAGCCATTTCATCGCCATTTCAATTTCATTTTCTAAATAATTAAATCGGGCCCTTACACATTCTATAAGTTCCCCAATAATAAAATCTCTCATTTTAACATCGCTTGACATAAGCAATCTGGTAAGTTGAATAGTGCTTTGGATTAGGTACTCATCAATACTAGGTACTATTCCTAAGCCCCCCATAGAGCAGTGTGCATATATAAAGTTATTATTATACGGTTTGTTATTTTTATACGGTTGTCAGATATGAGTATTATATCATCAGCATATGCAAGTATACTGACATTATAATTATTAATTATTAAAGGATGGTCTTTCAGAATATTAGTGATGATGAAGTTAATTGCCAGACAAAAAAGTGTCATTGACATAGGGCATCCCTATTTCACTCCATTGGTAATTGGGATGGTTTTAGTAGTGGTATTTCCGCATTCATAATAAGCGTTACAATTATTATACATATTTTTAAAAAGTTTTATAGTATGATTATTAATTTCCATATTGGTAAGTACCTGCCAAATAAGGTCATGAGGCATACTGCCAAAGGCATTTGCAAGGTCCAACCATACAATATTTATATTAGTCCCCATGCGCACTGCTCTTTCGTTTAATAATAATAAAACTGAGTTGTGCTCCGCGCACCCATCAGGACATCCTATAGCTTTTTGGTTTATATTAATAAGGTTATTTAATTTTATCCATTCAAGTAGTCTACGGTTTATAAGAGTTGCGAAAAGACGATAGGAGGTATCTAAGATTGCCAGTGGTCTCCAAGAAGAAAGATCATGACTGCTATTTTCTTTCCCTGGCTTAATTATTAACTTAGTTTTAAAGGTTTTCCATGTTAGGGGGGTGATAGATTTAAATAATATATTGTTAAAGAGCGAGCAAAGGATTAAATTATCAGGGTCTATTTTGTTCCAGTCAAGATAAGATATTTGGTCTTTACCAGGAGATGAAGATAAGTCAACAATTTTAAAGGTATTTGTTATTTCGTCAATAGTAGTAGGTTTATGTATGAAGTTTTCAGGGTAATATGGCAGTTTATATTTAAATTTAATATCATTAATCATAATAATTTCTCTCTCGAAGTTCAATATTATCCTGTCTGGGTGCGGAGACATAGTATCAATAGAGTTATTAAATATTTTATTAATTGTGCTTTTATAATTAATATTAAAATTAAATCTTAGTTTGTACGTTAATTCAATTTTTTTTTGATAGTAGTAGGTGATGATTTTAAGACAGATTTTCTAATCTTATGTTTAAGAGGAAAAATACATTCGTGAATACGGATAATTTCAGCTAAACCCTCATCAGGATTTTCTGAGTTATTATTTTGAAGAATTTTAATATTGTTTAGAATATTAGCGTATTTTAATATATTATCAATAGGAGCCCTATCTATTATAACTTTGTTAACACATTGTAATCGGATCACGTATTAATACCTGTTTAGCAAATTAATGCTAGAGAGCGTTTCACGTATTTATACGTTTTTGATAGATTGTTAGTGGAGCGCGGGTCACGTTAAAATGCGGGTTCTAATATTTTTGAAGTTATCGCAATTTTTCTAGAGGTCTACGTTAGCGCGAAATTACGAGAAAAATCACCCGTTACCAGCACTAGTACGCGGCCGAAAACTGCCAGATCACAATGTGTTAATAAGATTGTCTAATCTTTTCCTAATCTCTGATATACTAGGTATAGTGATATAGTTATGATTGATAGATATACATTGAACAATATGGCAAATAAAGAAACCACTTTCCTTAGTGGTTGCACACATTGGATAATTTAATTCAGTTAAGTTTATAATAGATGGGTATATAATGTTTTGGATGTTTTTAATTGTACGTAGGGTTGTATCAGCTATTTTCCTATGTTTTTGCAGGCTGTTAGGGCTTAAAGGATCTATAATTGTTGCAAAACTCTTAAGTTTATTAAAGTAATAAACCGCCCAATTTACTCTTGATGTTTTAAATGGTAAAATAATCTCATTCCAGTTTGGGTATTGACTAAAAGGAAAAGTTTCAAAAAAGGTCTTAAAATGCTGTTGGATGAGGGCTTCGGTTGTGTATGATTGTATAACAATTGTTGACCCTGTGGCAACAAATGCATGCAAAAAAAGGTTGATGGAATGCTGATCTAGTCAGTCATTTCCAATATCTTTCACTGAGACCGTTATGTTATCTGGTATTACTCTTAATTTATCTTCAACTGGTAATACACCTATATGTTTATTGTGGTGTTCTATGATATTATGATGCTCTAGTGTTTCGCCACAATGGCATAATATTTTGTTTATATTGCAAGTTTTTCTCTTATGTTTCTTGGCTATGTGCTTTTCTATTTGTTCATAAGTCGAATTATATGTAAGGTCGTTTTGACACGGTTTTTTTATGTTTGTGAAGTTGCAGATAATTATTCCCTCATAGTTTATAGATAGGTCGAGTACTTTGTTTTTATTATTAAGCTCTTCTCGTGAGCACGGAAAATGTTTGTCAGAGTGGAAAATCTCTGTGTGTTGTACAATTTTATTAAGTGCAATAGCATAACGTTTTATTGTCCCTTCACATATTAGACATAAAAAGGTAGTTTTGTCGTTAATGGTGTCTTTCTATGTTCAATAATATTGTCTGTATTGTGTATCCCTATTTTATTTTTTCGCATTTACCCCCAATGCACATTAGATACCCATCTTTACGTAAGTTAAACATCGTTTTATTTATTTTATTTAATCTAAAAAAGTTTTTTTAGATGGTTCTGAATTGGTGGACTCGATGTCCGAAAACTCATTTGTAAGTAAATCTTCGACAGATTCATTAGTTAATAAAATATTTTGGAAAATTAATTTATTATTATTTTTATTATTTATAATACATTGTTCACTTATAGGGGACTCCGTTCTGAGGATGTCCTCTTCAATTATTATTTCGACCCTCTTCTTCGCTATGTCAAGGTTGTTTTACACTGTAAAAATCTCTTTAGTTTCAGCGTTTGGGATTTCAAAAGATTGTAGTGATTGGGAAAAGAGGTCGATGTCCGAGCTTATTTGGTTAATTACAATTTGTGACTGGGTTAATATTGAATCGTCGGTTGGAGTATAGGGTAATAGGATATATGATATCAACTGATCTGAGGTTGTATTGGTGGTATTTATCGTTTGGTTATCAGTAGCTTCCTCTTGGTTTGTCAGTACGGCGTAATTAGGAAAGAAAAGATTAGGTTCGGGTTTGAGGTTAAAGTTAATGCAAGGCGTGTTAGTTTTCTGGGATTCCTTATCAATGTCGACTTCAAGATAAAGAGGTTTTGGTGAAATGGTTCTAAGGTGAGAGTTGAGGTGTGGTTGTGGTTTTTTCTGAAGTTGCAAGTTGAGGTGTGGTAGTGGTGTTTTTTGAATTTGCAAGTTGATGTGTGGTTCTGGTGAATTTTGCATGTTAAGGTGTGGTTGTGATGATTTGGGAAGTTGAATTGGCATGGAAAAATGTGGTCTTTTAGAGGTATTTATATTTCTAGTACTATAGGCATTAGATGTTTTGGAGGTAGAAGTTGTTTTCTGGGTCGGCATAGTGGTAGTTACTGGTGGTTTTATAGTTTGTGCCATTGCTGTTTTTGGTTTTAGATTGGAGAGGTCAAGTGGTTTGTCTTGGTCTAAGAAAAGGTTATACCTGTTGTTCTTATAAAGGTCTGACTCTTTAGTTGGAATGATGGTTGTAGTTATATGAGATGGCTTGGAGTTAGTGGGGGTCTTAAGGTTTGGTTTTATAGTTTTTACAGTAAGATCTAGCGGAGAAGAGGGTGTAACCGCAAGTGCGAGTCGGCCGTAGGCCGACGAGCTGCGTGCAGTAGTTTTTTCTTGCTTATTTTTTAAATTTAAGTTTTGAAATTTAGAATATTTAAACAATAAAAGGTTTATCTTAAGTTTTAAAATAAATAGGAAGTCATTTAAAAATAGATTAATATTACGTTTAGTTTTAATTTTCAAAAAATAGTTTTCAATATTAATAAAGAAATCATTAGTTATGCTGGAAATTTTATTTAATAGAGAAATATTATTTTGATAATAATTAGATTTTTGTAATTTTTTATTATTAAATTTTTTGATTTTTAAATAAAATATATAGAAATAGTCATTAAAGTAATTTATAAAATAATCTTTCATTTCATGATTTAATTCTAAAAAGCAAATGTTTAAATTGTTAAAAAAACTATCAGTGCAATTTCTAAGTGATATTAGGATATTGTCAATGTTTTCTTTTTTAAAATTGTTTGTTAGTGTAGTTAAATATGAAAAATGTTGTGTATGTTGTTTTTTTGAATATGGTGAAATAGTTTAAGTATTTATTGGTGAAATATTTTTAAATGAGATACTCTTTTTATTGAGAGGGTTAGAATTATCATTGTTAAAAAAATTCCTATACGAAGGAATGTTATTATTGGTGGGTTACGGGGTTCGTTGTTTGTTTAAATTGTCTTATGGTCGCCCTAGTAACGCCATACAAAATTCTTCGACTACCACTCGGCACCCGTTGCTAGGCAACGTTGGAAATGTGTTCGAGTGGGTGGATTGTCCGCAAAAAGTGAGCATTATTACTAATACTGTAATTGCTCGGACAACCCTCGGGTTCAACGAGCTGTCGTTAGAAGACCTATGCTCGCTTTATTCTGTCCCTCGTGCAGAAACCCAAACTCATGCTGACTAGTAGGAGGAAGACACTATTTTTCTGACGACACAATGTGAGTATTCACGCCCTTCCGATGATCTTTTCATTTATAATTATATCGAGAACATACTATTTGGATTTAATCACAATTACAAAAAGGAAAGAAAAATTTATAATAGTTCATCCGTCAGATCAGTTATTTGAAATCGTTGTATCTAGTAACCGAGCGGCTTTACGGCGGGCGCGCTCTTTGCGTCCCGGTTGGCGATTGCTGAGTAGGACGGTTGGAGAGTCCTTGGCCGGAGTAGAATTTTGGATTTGGTTCTGGTAGGGCAACTGGGATGGGGCAAAGATAAGCGGGTAAGTTACCGCTTGCCCCTCACGACTTGCAGCTAAGGCGACTTCCAGTCCTCGGATTTGAGTGCGGAGACTCTGATTTAGCTGACGTTCCTCTGCCCAGCCCCTTTGAGCTGCTGTTAGGCGTTGGTAGGTAGTCTTTAGCTTGGCTGGGTCCACCCAGGTAGCTTTTACTTGCTGCACCTCCTTCGTGAGTTGTATGATTTGTCTGTAGAGTGATTGGTTGTCCTGCTGTGCTCGGGATAGTTCCTGTTGCAACACTTGAATAGGTTTCATGGCTAATATAAAACAAAAATAAGTAGGGTAATTCATGATCGGGGTGCGATCGCGCCATTTTAGCGTTACGTTAAACAAAATTCGAAAAGAAAAAAAAAGAATTTTATCGTCGAAAAAAAAAAATTTAAATAACAATAATTCACAACTTTTATCTTAAACATTAATGAGCGAATAACACAAAAATCACAAGTTACTATTAAAGTTCTCAATCATTTATAACAAATACTAAGAGGTGATCGGATTGTCACAAATCAAGGAAAGGACGATTGGAGCTTCTTCAGGGGAATCGGCTCGCCACCCACTCTTCGGGTGTGTAGCCCGCGATTGCCATTACTGGTCTTTTAGTGTTGCGGGACCAGGCAGCATTGCTCGGTGGGGTCTGGTTTGGAGAGATCTGGCAGGGATGCCAGTAGGAGTCGGCGATTCGACTCACCCGTAAATCCTCCTCTACATTCGCCAGATGCTGGCGAGCTCGGGTCACCTGCTCGTTTAGGTCGCATTGTTGCGTCACTAAGTGCTCCAGTTGCTGCCGGGCCTGTTGATAAATTTCCTCTGACGGGATCCACTGAGTGAACATCCCTCTTCCCAGATTATCCCGGTCGAGGAATTTCGACGGCGGGAAATCCGGACATCGTTCTTGGCGGTGTTGGGCCCACGCCCATCTCCAGCGATCAGCGAGGGAAATCGTGGAGTTGATAGCTAAAACAATATATCATCAATTGCTATTCACGTGTGGGACGCCTTCACAATTCGTCACGTTTATTACTCCGTTTCTGCCCTCGGATGTCGTTTATCAGTCCGCCAACCATCACTTCCAACACTTCTCATACTATGGTGTTTTCTAAATCGTCTTCCCCGTCCTTATCTCAAAAACTGGGGTGTTATGAGGGACGTATACGTTCGAACATCTGTTTAGTCGTGGGTCTGGTGGTTCCCAGCTTCCTATCAGCTAACGGCTTGAAAATTTACTTGCGACTACGTGACATTGTTTTGTGGTGCGTCGACTAGTTACGGGAAGCATGTTAATTATTGTAACCTACATAATCCGTTAATGATAAACTTATTCAATTATATTGATATTATACCAACATTGTTTAATCCTAATATTAACTTTATCCGTCCTAAATACATTCATTTAGTGATACTTGTGTACCCCAGTCGAAAACGTGGGATAATGTTAATACTTTACGTTATAGGTGAAATCGTTTAGGGGTGTTTACACACTATAATCTGCAATATTATTCTTAAATAAAACCATGTAAAGATATTATAATCAAAGTTATTCAATAATTTAATCATAAAATCATTTAAGGGTGATTATAAAATTAGTCAATAATAATAAAGTATGAATAAATAATGTTACAATAATTTACCATTAGATGCAGGGACCATTCTCCCTGACCCTTCTCCCCTTGAAGGCATTCTTGATTTCATTGTCAACTCGTTCGAATTTAGCGAAAATTCCATCGATTTTTCTCCGGTAATTCTATAATTATTTGGATCGATTGAATGTCAAGTTTGGTTGTTGATGTTATTGTATTTAGTAGCGGATAGACAACATATCCGGCCGGAAGTGTCAATTTAGTGACTTGGTCGATTATTAATTTTCGTCGAATGTCGACAGTTCGACGTTTCATCGTATTCACATGATCTAGTAAGCTCTTTATTTTATATATCATATTTATCTGACGTTAACAACACCCTTTAGTTTTTATTGTAATCTGCTATTTGCCGGCCGAAAAATGGTTTTATTTGTAGTAAATCTATGGTTTCTATCAAGGTTAGCACTTTAACTAATTTAATTTTTCACGAATTTACTATTGTTATAGGAGTCCAGAGTTACTTTCCTTAACAGATGTTGGAATAAATTTTAGTTGCTTTCCTCTACTTGATTGGGTTCAATGCTGTTTAAGTATTTCAGTGAATTCTAACATCTTATGACATCGCTCAGAAAAACGGATTATTCATACTCTGACTGGAATTTAGATTATGGTGCAGAAATTATGGGGTGCAATTACTGGATTTTGTTTCTTCCACTACTTAAGTAAATCATGGCTTTTCTTTTCTTTGAATTCATATTCATTATTAATTAGAATTTAATTCTAGCCATTTAATTCATTTACAAATTTAATTTATCAATGATGCTAGCTTTTACTCTATAGCAACGATTTCTTATTAATTCAGTTTTAATCGATGAATTTGTATTAATTTATTTTTAAGCAATTTATTTATTTTAATTTATCTTTAAGCAACGAATTAATTTATTTTTAATCAACGAGTTAATTTATTTTTAAGCAACGAACCTATTTTATTCTATCTTTAATTACTCTATTTTTAATCCATGAATTTATATTATTTTAGCTTCAATCAACAAATTAATCTAAAGAAAATTTTGTTTTTAATCAATGAATTACGTTATTTTTACTCAATAACTACTTTAATTTTAATCAATGAATTACTTTGCTTTAATCAATGAATTACTGTATTTTTAACCAATAAATTACTTTATTTAACCAATGAACTTCTTTATTTTTAATCATAGAATTACTTTATTTTTAATCAAGGAATTACTTTAGGTTTAACCAATGAATTTATATTAATTTATTCCCCGTACCCTTACCCTTTAATAAGCCTTAGGCGCATATTGTGTTTATATATTATTTAATGAGTGCCCACTGGACTACTCGGTGTGATGATTTTGAGCCGTGTGTAATATAATTTTAGGTCGATTTTACAGAAATGAGAAGCGAGGAAGCAGCCAAAAGACCTCTTCCTTATTTCTCGTTTCTTCTATACGGATAATATTGACGTTACGACCCCTGCGTTCCGCACGCTGGGTCTTCACGGGTACATATCATTGGCGATTTTCCACGCACTTACATGAATCTGTACTATGTATATTTTGCTAACTTGCGATTTGTGTTGGCTGTGGGCCGGAAAAATTTCGACAGTTTAATTTTAGTTTATTAAATATATAAAACAATTTATGAATAATATAAATGTTTATTATCATATTAAAGGAAAAATACAAATTACTTGTCCAACAAACAAATTTATCAAAACATAAAATTGCATCTCTCCCCACGCCGACGTCCAAGCAGAGCTCTGCCGAGATTGCGAGGATGTGACGTGGAGAGAGAGCTCCAAAATAAAACATTTCTCACCTAATAGTAAGGCTTCGTGATAGATTTTTAATCAATAATTCAAAATCAAATTTTGATTCAAAATGGTTTGAAAAATGGTTAAATTTAATGTAAAAATGAATCGGTATTTATACCTAATTTCTGTCCCTAACCTCACGTGTTAAATTTGATGTAGTAAAACAAAATTCGACCTTGTTATTTTCTAGTGTATTCTAATCTTTAATTTTATTATTTTTCAATTTAATTTAATAATTTTTTACTTAGAATTTTTATTGAATTATTACTAATTCAAATTCTTTGATTTAAGTTTCATTTTCATGAACTTTTATTAATTTATCAAATTTTGTCGAATCTGTTGTGTTTTCTTGTTATGTTTGTGTTTGTATCGTGCGGATCTTGTTGCATTTTGTTATTATTTTAATTTATTTTTATGTTTATTATTTTATATTTAATTCTCTTTTTCCTCATATTTGGTATGGTTTAATTGGTGTTTAATAGGTTTATTTTAAATTTGCTTGTTATGTTTGCGTGTGTGTTACCGATCCATTTAAACATTTCTCAAGGCCGTTTGTGTTCTGGCCCAACATAAAACACTCGGGGGTCCATAAAATTGCGACCCGCAATTTCAATTGTCTTTTCAAAATGATATATACATTTTTTTTTCAACATTCACATTCATAAAAGTATCTACGGTAAGGTTAATCATCAAGGTAAAGATGGACTTAAGGTCCGACTACTGTACGTAATTAAATAACAATTGTATAGTTCAGTTTTAATACCAATGTAAGTTTATAGGATCAGTTCAAATCAATAGTAGTTACTGTAATTCAATTATATTTGGTTTCGAATGAATCACTGACGGCTTGGGTTTCACTTTCGAGCTGGATTGATCTTGAAGGGTGATTGATAGAAATATGCGAGAGTCTTAAAATTTCGTTGGTTTTGTTGATATTTCGGGTTTGGTTGAGTATTCTTCTGAATTTCTGAATTGGGGTGTTTTGCCTTTGTTGGTTTTTCGTTAGACCGAGAATAAGACAGCATATTAGTAGTATCATATTGGATGTTATACTCAGTGGTAGGATAAGTTCTATTGATAGGATTGTCGTACTAGGTTTACTTTCCTGTTCAACTTGTCTTCCTGGTTGTTTTTTGATTGACAGGACGATTTTTTGAATTTCTTGGATTGGTTTATTATTGGGATTCGCTTTGGCTTTCTTTTGGATTTGTCTGATAATGATTTCTAGGGTTTTCTTTATTTCTCGGTTCTCATTTTTCATTCTGGATATTTCGTCATTATTTTTTAATAGGATTTTTACCATTGCTTGGGTTTTTTCGATGTTCTGTTTTAACTCGTCCTTGTTCTCTTTCGTGGGGCATTGAATACATTGGAGGTTTATCTGTTGGCATTCCTCGTTGTCGGGGTTTCTGCAAATTTCTTTGAAATCCGCGCAGGTGCTGTCTTCTCTTCTGAAGGGTTGGGTTTTCTCGCATTTCTCCAATGGGTTCTCAGTGTTATACTCTCTCATCATTATCATTATCATTATCCACAGTTTTTGGTTCATGACTTCTATTTTTGATATATCGTAATCAATTTTATATTTATTTACAATGTTGTTTCATTTATTTACAGTGGAGTTTAGCCCTTTTTACTCTTTCTCTTTTCCCATGGTCGAGTGTATCCCGCACTCCTCTTTAGTTTTATTTTCTGAAAATCTCATTATCAGGACTTGGGCTTTTATTAATCGTTCGGTTAGTTTTGGGAGTTCTCTTAGTCGTTCTTTGTTTTCTTTAAGTATTCTTTGTTGATTATGAATTTTCATTTGGGGGTTTCTTTTTTTTGTTTGTTTTCTTTTGAGTTGGCGTTTATAATTGACTCGTTTAGTTGTCTGTTTTTCCAGCTTTCGTCTAGATTCTTGGAGCTGTTCTGTTAACGCTTTAATTTCATCCTGAGTTTGTTGATGATTTTGCTTTATTTCTCTGGCTTCTTTACAACTATCTTCTAGTTGTATTACGTATCTTTGTTCGCTTTTTCTGCTGTCTTTTATTCTTTCTGCTTCGGTTTTCCAATAATCTTCCAGGACTACACGAGTTTTTATCTCAGCTAATTCTCGTCTCAACTGTTCATTTTCTCTTTTTTGATCTCTGTTTTCTCCCATGCTGGATGTTAGTTTTTGTTTTACTACATTGATTAACTGTTTGGATTGTATTAGTTGTTGATTTATCCGGGCGATTTCTGATTCTTGTTCCTCCACTATCTCTTGCCATTCTTTTCTTTCGGCTCTCCACCTTTTACTATAATACTTTAGTGGGTCTTGTTCGATTGGTTGTACTAATTGAATTGGACTTGGTATACATTCTCCGTCTTCTAGATTCATTCGGTTTTCTATTTCATTCGAATTCATGCTAAATATATATCGATTACAATTTTTGTTTTTATCATTTTTATTATTTTCATTATTTTTACACTCTCTTTAAATTTATACTACCGCTTCGTCCGTCTCCCCGAATCCTTCATCGGGTTCGGCGGTTACTTGGGTTGGTATCTCCGTCGGATATAACGGCATAAGCAGGATTGGTGGTCGGTTCTGCAAGGTATTTATCTCTTCACGCAAGGTATTCGATATTTGTATCTCTTCGTCTAAGAGATAGGCGAGATATTCTATGTTTTCTGTTAACTCTTCCACTTGCGTTTCCAATCGATGCGTGTTTTCTAACGCTTTTAATTTTTCAATCTCTTTTCTCAGGTTCTGCTCATTTTCCTCGTATCTTTGTTTTATCGTTTTTATTTCCGCTTCGACTTGTCCTTTCAACTGTTCATTGACTTCGAGTTGGTGTCTCAGCTGAATTTCTTTAAATACTACAACTCCTCGGTGTCCGTTCACCTCCTGTTGGAGCTCTATTATTTTCTCACCTAATTGTTGGTTTTGTCGTTTTTCGTCTGTAAGTTGGTTTCTCGTTTCCGCTGCTCTCTTGTCCATTTCGTTGAATTGTTGTTCGTATTCCTTTTCGTGTCTTCTGAGCCTTCTTATTGTGCCTTGTCTGATTTTCTCCTGAAATTCTAGTGTTCGGACCTGCTCGTTCAGTTCCTCGATTGTTTCTTTCTGCCCTTCGACTTGTTCCCATAGCTCCCAATCTTCCATATTTAATATCTTTTTGGGTAACAGTCTTATCTCTTTCTTGGCTTCTTGGAAATGTTCTTTCCATTTTTTCGCCTCTCTTTTTATTGCTTTCTCCTTGGTCTCCATTTTCCATTGTTGTTTTTGTTTTTGTCGGTGAGCTTCGTCCTGCTCGATTTGTATCTCTTTTACTCTGGTTTGTTGATACGAAATTTCTTGCTCCAATTTCACTATATGATTAAACTGTTTTGCGTTGGCGTTCTCCAATATTTTGCATTCTATTCGCCATTTTCTTGCTTGATCAGTTATCTGAGTCAGCATTCTTTCTTGTCTATCGTCTCTGGGCTCTCTTATTTTCCTTGATGGTTTTGGCCCTTGATTTCTCAGTTTGTCGACTTCTTTTTTCGCATCTTCCCACTTGGTTTTGTAGGCTCTTGTTCGGTCTTCCTCTTCGGCTATTTGCTGAATATAATGTCTAATACGTGATTCCCAATTACTTCTTGATCGTTCTCTATCCTCCGTCCATTTGGCTTTCCAATGAAGTGCTTGCCGTTTTGCCCATTCTTTGGCTTGTTCCATACTCGTCCTCTTGGTCTTCTCTATTCGGTATTGAGTTCTTATTTGTTCAATTTCTTCTTGCATTTGGTTCATAATTTTTATGGTCTCTTCTCCTTCTTCTTGGATTTCTGTTTCTTTATCTTTTATTACTTCTCGTAATCTTTCTATTTCACTTTGTTGATCCTGTTTATCTTGCTCTAGGGCTCGTATCTCTTTCCTTTGGTTTTTAATTCTGGTTTGGTTTTGCATAAATTCCTTCATCAGTTCCTCTTCCCGCTCTTGGTACGTTTTCTCCCTTCCTCCTGGATAAGTTATTCTTTGTTCTATTTGTTTTTCCCACTTTTCTTTCATCATTTTTGTTTTTAAAGTCTCTTGTATTAACTCCTCTTCTGCGATTAGTAGGATTTCCTTTAATTGCAACGTTCTTTGTCTCCATAGTTCTACTTCTTCACTTGCTACTTTTATTGATTCTGGTTGATCTTTGATTGCTGGTTTTGACTCTTCAGCCTCTTTTATCAGTTGTTTCTCGTTCAGGTTCATAATTGTTTTCTGAATATTAATATCGATTATTCTCTCTTTTCAATCATATCAAAATTTTATTATAATTTACATCATATCTCGTATTTTTGATTTTATAATTTTTTGTTTTTACGTTTATCTTTATTTACATTTTTATACATTGCTCTTGTTTTCTATTTACTGATCAGCGAAACGGAATCCTTTGATCCGCCCGTTGATCGGCTTTCTACACACTGGACATATATCGACTTTTAACCCACATGCTTCACATGTGACCATATGTTCACAAGGTGTATAAATTATTTCAACATGCTTTTGCCAACATGTTACGCATTGATGCTGCTCCAAAATGGCTTCTTTTATCATTGATTTGTCGCGATTCTCTTTTGGTTTCTCTTGGTATCGTTTGATTGCTCGGATTATTGCTTGTGTCGAGTCGTACCATTCCAAATTATTGGCTAACCTTTCCTTGATTATTTTCCTCATTTTTTGAGTATCTACTCCTGATAATAGCATTATGATTCTCGTTTTTGGTCGATCTAAAATATCTTCTACTTGCTGGTTTGTAATTGTTACTTCTATATTCTTTGACTCTTTTTCCTGTTTGTACATACACTTTCCTTTATGCTTTAGTTTTTTGATATTTTTATCTGGTATTGGTTGTTGATTTTTGCATCCTTCACACATTATTCCTTTTGCTGTTTGGCAATATCCTTGACTTGCAAATTCTGCTGCTCTTGGATTTCCTTTGAAAGTTTTAATTCTCTCCTCGAATGTTCTCTTCATAGTCTCTTTTTCCCATATTAGTTCTGCTGGATCTTCGAAGCTCTTTATTATCGTTATCTTTTTCTCGCCTCCCTTTTCCTCTTTGTCTATTTCCGACTGTCGAAATCCTTCCGATCTGTTTATCGCTTGGTTTCCGACGTCGATATTAATTCTGAATGGGCAGGTTGAAAATTTCCTCAGGTGTTCTCGTTTTGATGTTTCTCCTTTCTCCCAATGCGAGAGTCTTCCTTGACAATAAATACAGGTAACTTCATCTGGTAGTTCGGGGGTTCCCGAGAAAAAGAATCCTTGTGCTGCCATCTCTTTACTTTGTCGGTCAGTAAATACTTTGTTATCCTTGAATGTTAGGTATCTTTGGTCCTCTTTTCTTAATTGTTCGTGTTTTACTCTTCTCTGTGAGTAAATCACTTTCCTCATTTTCCATGGCCGTCCGGCTGTATCAAAGCTGGAATAATGCTGAATTGCGATTGCTAAGGTTTTGATTTTTTCCTCTTCCTCTGGTTTTTTCCATAGTCTCGTCCATATCGAATCTGGTCCTTCTCTCATCTGTACTGTTATTTCTTCGCTGGTTCCGTTTGTCATCTAAATATCGTCATTATTTTTGAATTTTTGTTTTTCTGATTTTTCTGATTATTTGTAATTTTTTGATTTTTGTTAGGTTTTTTATTATTTTATTTACATATTTTTACACTTCCTTTTTTCTCTTTACAACGTCTTGTCTGGCTTCTCTACTTCTAATTTTATATACAGATTATCTTCTCGCAAGAATCCTCCTCTCAATCGTTGTTGTGGATAGAAACGTGGTGTACCAATTGCCGTATTCCAGTCAGTTGTTGGTCTTCCCATCTGTGGTTCATTTCCTGTTCTGATTGGGTTACGATAATCCTCTTGTCCTTTCATTGTTAGTATCATATTTTGTTTGAAAGGCCATGTTAACAATTCATCATAATCTCCTCTTCCTACTCTGACGAAGACACTGATATGGGTGCCTGTTGCGTTTCCATCTCCATTTGGATATAGTCTAATGCCCAATTTATATCCATTCTCCCAACTGTATATTGGTGGACTGTCTAAAATTCTCTGTGTTCCATCTTTTGCTCTCTGGAGTTTTTCTGCGAATTCGGTTATTTTCCATATAAATGGTGTTGTAGGATGTTTTCTGGCTATAGAGCTGTTTGTTTCTAATTCTTTTATGCTGTTGGCCATCTGTTGCATTTTCTTTTCCATTTCGTCCATTTTCTTGAGGGTATTTCCTTGGATCTTCTCAAAGTTCCTTCTGGACTCTAATATTTCTCTTATTAGTGCCTTTTGTGCCTCATTTTCTGTTCGTAGGCTTTTTACTTCCCATGCCAACATTCTTATCGTTCTCATCATGATTTCGGTGTGCTCGATACTGTTCTCTATCATATGCTTTTGCATCTCCGCAATTGGTAGGTGTGCTTGACAATTGAATAATTCTAACGGGCATTTGACTGGTTTGCCGGTACATTCGTTCCAGTGTTCTTTTAGTTTGACTTTATCTTTCCTGTCGCAGTTGTTTGCGCATATTCCCTCGTATAGATCGCATATTTGTTCCTCTTTTGGATTCCGATGTTCCATTTCTATTTTTATCCATTCGTCGATAGCTCCGCAGAATTCGCATTTTTCCTCTCTCTTGATGCACACTTTGTGGTGTTCTTTCATAGTCTTTTTCGTTGTGATGGTTTGGCATTGTGTTCTGGCCCAACATTATTTTTTAATATACTTTTAACTGGTAGTGAAATATTAAAGTTCTTTAAGGTATTATAATATAATTGATTATAAAAAAAATTTAAATATTTATGATTAAGCAATTTATCAGGATTTACCGCGTCTGCAATCAACTTATCAAAGGTTTTAAGGGCATATTCGATTTTCAATTGCAGGCCTTCAGTTTTGAAGGGCTTTGTTAGGATTTGCTCCATATGCTCGGAAAAGTCTGGGTTAAAAATGCCAGTTGAATTAATTTCTTTCCAATGGCCAATAGCAATGTTTAATGGGATCTCCTTTGATCCATTAAGAAATACGTGTATTTTGTAGCAGAGTTCCAACAGGTGAGGATCGATATTCCTCTTGGATAGTAGACGCAATTCGTGTAAACTTTTCTCAAAAATAGGATCCATATTAGAGGATCCAGGATTTTGTTCATTAGGAGTAGAGTTCAAATCAATGTTATCTGGAAAATAAAGTAATGGTTATTTTGAATAAAATAACTTATCATATCCGGATTTCTGCCCGGTGATATTCTGAATGTCATTTGAAAATTTTTTCATGCTTATTTTTTCACGCGTGCTAATCGTTACCTGGCCCGGATTCACTTTCCTGTGATACTTTCTTTTCATATTCTCCATCTTCATCAAGGTAAATTCCTCTCATTTTTTTTTCAAAATTTTATTTTAATACAAAAGCGGCCTTTCGGCTAAATATGCGAGCGATGCTCAGCACTAATTACTCTTCTGTTTTTATTCTGCATACACAAAACTGCAACGCCGATCTATCACCAGCATTGCCTCGTAAATTTTCCTACAACACTAAACAGGAGGGATACTTTTTGTGAAGGAAATGTGTTCCCGATATATATAATAGCATGCAATCACAGCATCTGCACATGCTATCTTGGCCAATGCTATGATTTCAGTCTTTGTTAATCCGATCTTTGAGAGAGTAGCATTGTTCTTTTTGTCCCATGTGCCCAGGCATCCAATAACCACAGCAGATATAGTGGCTGTTTGATTAAATGCCTTTCCAATCTGCATAGCCAAATCTTTATACTTAACATAGTTATTTTCCCGTGCTTTTTCAAAACCTTCAACAGAGTCATAAGGTACCTTTAGGTCAAGGACATGTATGTCTTTATTTCTCTTAGACCTAATCACCATATCAGGCTTCAGCTTTGTTGGGATTGCGACATACTTCGGAGATTTTTCAACATCTATCTGAAATCCAATTTTTTCCAGGAAACTAACTATGCCTAGTAATACATTCTCATGCTTAACTCTTCTAGCATTTGGTTTGGCTCGGCAGTGGTTAAACACATGTGCCTGAGTCTCCTCATCAAGATTGCATAGCCTGCATTTTGTGTTAAGATTGTATTTAAGGCGATATGCTCCATAGTTGAGATTTAGCAGGTTATTTCTTGCACGTACTAAAAAATAGTACTGCGCATCATTAAGTGTATCACTTGCTATCAGATACTTAGCAGTTATACTATCTCCGATAGAAGCAGCAACGTGTCCCTGTACTCTCATTTTGCACCATTGTTCAGCATAATGGAGACCCACAAAATTATGAAGTTCTTTCAAAAGAGTGTTGAGATTTTGTTGATTAATGTAAGAGATCCTCTTCTTATATGTTATCTCAAGTGTGAAACTATCATCTACAAACTTTAAATTCACATATATACAAAACTTTCTCTTAAGAGATTGCGCCGACTTTTGAAATTTTACAAAGAATGAGGATTTGGGGAATATCGTATTGAATTCGCAGTTCATCCAACTGAGTCCAGCTTCAAAGTTTCCATTTCCTCTAGATTGTGCCAGCTCTGTTATTAGCTTTTTCCGAAAACTGATGTTGGATGAGTTAAAAAGTCTTGTTATACCAGTAATGCTCTGTATCAGATACTCATCGATAGCAATACGCAATTGCATATTGCCGTTATTAGTTCATGTTTAGGACTAATTTTCTTCCAATCACCACCTGTAATGAGATCCATTCCAGGGGCAGAGCTATCCAAGTTCATCATGATATGGGACATGGTTTTGCAATCAGTAAAAACATCAGAATCCTCATCCTTGTAGAAAGGCAGGGTTATCAAGGACGTACTTGATATGGGGCAATCCTGATTTGCAAATGTTTTTAAAAATTTGGCCATAGGTGGTCTGTGATCTACATCGCTGCTTTCCCATATTTTTTCAATTTCTATTTTCTGATTAATTTGAAACTTTAACCTTTTAACACATAGGAGTTCCGCAGCTTTTTTCTTTTGTAGATGTATTAAATCACTTTTTGGTCTATTCTCCTTGAAATACTTTTTAGGATTTAACCTTCCATTTATCCTTTCAATTTCATTCAGTATTTCTTTACAAGTAATGGTGTCAAGGTTTACTTGGTAAATGAGGTCTTCTATGAGTACTCGATAATTCCTGATATCACTTTCAGGAAATTTTGCACAATTATATTTTCTGATAATCGGTCTCATTGCCTCTTTCATAATATTTATATCTGGTATGGTAATTGATGTGTCCGATATTAGACATTTTATGAAATGACATACATAAAATGCGGATAGACTTACCTCATGGCATACAGGGTATTCAATTTCAGTAAGAGGGAATTTAAGATCCCCAAATATATTCTGCACATTGAGTATTGTCTTGAGGATATCAGTTGCCAATTCAAAATGTAAAGTATGGCTATCATCAGAAGTTGGGTCGATAATCAATGCAATTCTTTTTCTTTTGTTTAGAAAGAAAAAAGACCACGATGATGAGCTATTGTGGAATGGCAATATAATCTCATTCCATTTTGCAAAATCTTTGAAAGGGAATGTTTCAAAGAAAGTTTTGTAGTTGCACTGGATCAAAGCATTGCAAGTATAAGGATTGATGAATATTGATGATGTTTTTATAGCAAATGAATATACATATGCTTTGACCAAGTGCTGCGACCATCAACTCAATTCTTTTTCAGCATCCCTGTTGAAGGCAAGATTCTCAGGCAGGTTTCTTGGTTTAATTTGATCTTCCTCCAAATTGCTTTGTGTTTCATTAGATGCAAGTATTCCAGCAAGCACTGGAGGTGACACCTCTGTAGAAATAGTGAGATTATCTTCAGTGATTGATACAGTGTTGATAAACTCATTCAGATGCTTATTTTTGATGTGGTTTATAAGTTTGGGAAAATTCTCCCAGATACCACAGTAGCATGCTATTTTGCTATTCTCATTAAAAATATACCCAGAATGTGTTTTCATATGCTCCAAAATATCTTCCATTGATGAGTCAAGGTTAAAGTATTTTTTGCAAAGGTTTTTCTTACCCTTGCTTCGGTATTTGCAATAGAAAACATTTTCCTTAGTTAAATGAAGGTACATTTTCATTGCATCATTCAGGGAACATGATGTTCCATGATTATAGGCCTCAATATGAGTAAATATTTCTGCGAACTTTATTATATTTGTAGCATTATCCTTGTTTTTCTTTGGATCACAGGGTTTACATTCTATGTGACTTTGATCATTGAAAGTAGCGTTATGTATGATACTAGCATGTTCAACTAATCCTTCATAGTCATAATGCTGAATCTCCCCACATTGTGGTTTTTTTCCCTTAGTATTGCATTTAAACTTTCCTTTTTTATCAAGTACATATAGAGTGTTATGCTTTCTTTCTTCAGGTTTTGCATTGATGATTGCCTGTTTTGGACCATTTCATTGTAGATATTGGGCATTACAGCAGTTATAACTTTTTCAATATTCAGTAGTTTTCTGTTGGTTGTGTTATCAGATTGTTTGCATATGAGATCAAAATAATTTTTTGGTGGAGTGATCTCACATGTAGAATTTACCCTAATTTCTTTATTTTCGCTAGGTTCATTGTTTTGAGGAAGTGTTTGAGAGAATAGGCTCATATCTGAGTTTCTATCTGATCCAGGAATGGTTGTTGGCTCAACTTCCTCATGTTCGGAATCAGTAAAAATATTTGTTTCTTCAAAGTTTTTTAAATTATTTTCACAGTTTTCTTTATCAGCAGATGTCAATCCATTCAAAATCTCATCAAGATTTCTATCGAAAAGAGGTGCAGGAAATTGAGACAGGTCTGCATTGTCAGAATTATCAGGTTGTTTTTTAGGTTCCGAAACATTTGATAATTGTACATCTGATGCTAGAGGTGAATAAGATATTGTATTTTCAAGTTCTCCAGGTATATAAATTGTTTCCATTTTATTGATTGTTAGATTTAGTCCCTTTCTGATATTAACTACTTTTTTAATTATTGATTTATTCCCAGCTTTCTTAGTGTTATCAGAAATCGTATTTTTCGTTATCATTTCATCATCGTCTAGATCAACCAATAAATTGTATCGGTTATTTTTGTTGAGTGATTTTAATGAGCTGCTTTTTGTTAGTTTAACTTTAATAGTTTGAATAAGATTTTTTGTGAGTCGACCGGAGGTCGACGAGCTGCGTCCACTATTTTCGCGCGCCTGATGTGAATTATTTTGGAGGCACTGTTAATATTATCTTTATTTGTTTCCGTTTTGAAATTCTCTTTACCAATTTCTAATTGATATATATTATCAATATAAGTTAGTTTACATATAATAGAAAATTTGATTTTAAGTCTATATACAGACATTTTAAATTTTAAAAATAGACAGTGTTTACCTGGTTTCACACATTCAGTGTCTCCATTCAGCCATTTCATCGCTGTATCTATCTCGTTATCTAAATTATTAAAGCGGGCCCTTATACATTCTAGGAGCTCACCCACAAAAAAAAAATTTCTCATTGCTCCATCATTTGACATGAGCAATCTAGTTAATTGAATTATACTTTGTATGAGGTATTCGTCTATACTTGGAACGATACCTAAACCCCCCCATAGAGCAATGTGCGTAAATAAAATTATTATTAATATTCTGATGTAGATCTCCTATTGAATTTTTAATAAGTCTCTTAATTTTTTGATTGAATCCTAGTTGTTTAATTCTACTATCAACTATGCGGTTCCTATCGCAGTCTAATATCATATGTTTAACAGTGCATGTGCGAAAGGGAAAGATCAATCGTGAGTGTATGCTGGTTTTATATGCAAATATTTTCTGTGAAGGGTGTAGGTCAGAAGAGAATGTAGCCTCGGCATCAGTAAGAGCTTTCTCAAGAATGTTATCTATGTTATGGTTCCCCTTTCCCCCAAATCGTACTCCTAGGTATTTATACATGTTGTTCTCATTAATAATGGGGATGATTTCCTCATTAATCGTTAAAGGTTTTTCGTGGTGGTTCCTATTGTTTTCGTAAAATCCGCATTTCGTAGGTCTGAATTTTAGTTTAACTGTAGAGGTATATTTTATAATGTCTTCATGTATTTTGGCTATTTTGATACGACTGTCAGAGATAAGTACGATATCATCAGCATATGCTAGTATACTCACGTTATAATTATTAATCACAAAGGTCCATCAGAATATTAGTAATAATAAAGTTTATTGCCAGACAAAAAAGTGTCATGGACATAGGGCATCCCTGTTTAACTCCATTATTAATTCGAATGTTTTTAGTTATGGTGTCACCACATTCATAATACGTATCGCAGCCATTATACATATTTCTAAGTAAGTATAATGTATTACTATTAATACCCATATCAGTCAGGACACTCCAAATAAGGTCATGTGGTATACTACCAAAAGCGTCAGCAAGATCTAACCATACTATATTTATATTAGTTCCCATACGCACTGCTCTTTCATTAGTTAGTAATAAAACAGAATTGTGCTCCGCACACCCGTCAGGATATCCTATTGCTTTTTGATTTATATTTATAAGATTACCTAGATTTATCCATTCAAGAAGCCTACGATTTATAAGAGTAGCAAATAAGTGATACGAAGTGTCTAAGATAGCTAGCGGTCTCCAAGAAAGATCATGAATGCTATTTTCTTTCCCAGGTTTAATAATTAATTTGGTTTTGAAAGTTTTCCATTTTAGGGGGGTACTACCTTTATATAATATATTATTGAAAACCGCGCAAAGGATTGAGAAATCAGGGTCAAATTTTTTCCAGTCAAGATAAGTAATTTTGTCTTTACCTGGAGAAGAAGCTAAATCAACAATTTTAAAGGTCTTAGTTATTTCCTCTATTGAAACATATTTATGGGTGAAATTCTCATTAAAGTTTGGAAGTTTATATTTAAATCTTATATCCTAAATTGAGATAAGTTCATTCGCAAAGTTTAAAACTATTCTATCAGGGTGTGGGGGCACAATATTAGGTGAATTATTGAATATTTTCTCAATTGTCATTTTATATTTACTATTGAAATTTAAATGTAATTTAAAGGTTAGTTCAATTTTATTATTTTTAATAATAGTGAGAGGAAGTTTTAAAGAGCGTTTTTTTATTTTGTGTTTATTTGAAAAAAGGCATTCGTGGATGCGATCAATTTCAGCTAATCCTTCATCCGGATTTGCTGAGTTATTATTTTGGAGGATTTTAAGGTTATTTAATATATCACTATATTTTATTATACTATCTATAGGTGCCCTATCTATCAGTACTTTATTAATGATATTATCCAATCGTTTCCTAATCTCAGGTATAATAGGTATAGTAATACTACTACTATTAATAGATAAGCATTCAATAATATGACATATATAAAATCCGCTATCAGTTAGATTAGTACACATCGGATAGTTAAATTCAATCATTTTAATGTTTAATGGATACATAATGTTCTGAACATTCTTAACAGCGTTTAGTAAGGTATGTGCGGTTTCCTTGTGTTTTTGTAGGCTGTTGGGGCTCAGTGGGTCAATTAATGTGGCGAATTCTCTTAATTTATTCAAGTAAAAAACACTCCAACAAATCTTTGATGATTTGAAGGGAAAAATAATTTCATTCCAGTGTTGGGCCAGAACACGGACGGCCTTGTAAATGTTTAAATGAATCGGTAACACACATGCAAATATAACAAGCAGATTTAAACTCAAACCTATTAAAACAACAATTAAACCTACCAAATTGCGAGAAAGAGAACAATTAAATATACAATTATAAACACAAAAATAAGGTAAAATAATAACAAAGTGCAACAAGATCCGCACGAAATAAACATAAACATAACACGAAAACCCAACAATTTGACCGAAATTTGACAATTTAACAAAAAATGTGAAATTTCATGAAAATGAAATAAAAATCAAATAATTTGAATTAGAAATAATTCAATTAAAAATCTAAAAGAAAAATTGTCAAATAAAATCTCAAAATAATAAATTAAAGATTAGAATATACCAGAAAATTCCAAGGTCAAATTTTGTTTTACTAAATCAAAAAGAACACGCAAGGTTAGGGTCATACAATAGGTATATATACCGATTCATTTTTTCATAGTTTTAATCGTTAAATCGTCAATTCAGTTTTTCATAAACTTGAAAGTTATTTTGAACCTTCGTTGAAACCAGTTTTAAATTACGATGTAAGTGAGAGTATTGTTCGAAACTCTCTCCACGTCGCATCCTCGCAACTTCGATTGAGCTCTGCTTGGGTGTCAGCGTGGGGAGAGCGGTGTGTGATTTCTATGAATATAATTATCGGTAATTTATATTTTAATAAATTATTCTAAATAGAAACAAAACCTTGTTTTATTTGTCGAAATTTTTCCGGCCCACAGCCGAAACACACTACAAGATATTAAAATCCGACACACTATTCGTAATCGTGTAAGTGTGTGGAATATCGCCAATGATTCGTGCCCGTGAAGGCTCCGGCGAGAGGAATGCAGGAGCTGGAACGTCAATATCATTCCGTATAAGGGAAGAGGGGGAAGGGGAAATAGTCTTTTGGCTGTTTCCTCGTTTCCCAATTTCCATAAACTCGACCTAAATTATATTCACATACGGCTAAAAATCATCACACGAGTAGTTCAGTGGGCACTCACTAATTATAATATGAACACAATGCGCCTAAGGTCAATTTAAGGGAAGGTAACGGGGAGATAAAAAAATGAAATCGTTGTTATGAACTTTGATATATTTACTTTAATAAAGTTAATGAAACTTAGTTATAGATTTTTAGACGTTATTTCGCTCTAAAATTAATAAACTAGCTTGATATAAACCCCAACATAACGTAGAGAGTCAAAATTTACTTGAGTGAAGATTAAAAATAGTGTAGTAGTTACCACATCCTAAAATAATATTGAGAACCAAATAATTAATAAGGTAAACGGTAAAATAATATAGTGAGTATGAGCCTCGGGCAACATGTTTTAAAGCCAATGGAATTTCTTAAACTAAATACGGTAGTTGTTGGTATAATGTTTGAAATCAAATGAATTTAATAAAGAGGGAAAGGTAGAAAGACCTTAGTTGCCACAGTTTCTAGATACAGCGTTTACGATAATAAAACTAAGACCAACGAAACTGAGTAAACAAAAATTAAATGATGTAGATACAATAGGCTCCAAAATTGCTGAAAAATCCGTACAATTGCGTAACTGTAATGAAATCAATAAATTGAATATCATCGTTTGTCGATGCAGTACCTAAAATCACTAAAACCTAAGGGAAGCGAAAAATGAATGACGTCAGGTTTCCACTGAATTACTTCGAGCTAGGATTTAACTTTTAAAATCAAAATTAAAAAATCAATAAGGGATGAAGAGCTTCCAAATCCCTTTTAGTTTTATGGTCTAGAAATAAAAACTTCCAAATAAAACTTATAATTGCAGGGATTCCTTTATAGAATTAAATAATAAATAAAATTCGAGCTATATCTGTAACAATTGCAATAAAAAATTTCTTATAATCTAAATCCAATAACAAGTAGATTTTTCAAGAACAATTTTATTAAATAAATGAATTAAATCCACCATTGAAATTGCGCTAAGGAGGATCATATTTAGACATAATAACCAGAGAATAATTCCCTAAAAAAGCTAAAAATCAATAACTTGAAAAAATACAATTATATATTACTTGTTACGAACCAATTTAACTGCCCACGAGTGTTTATCCACCAGAAATAGTGAAAAAAATCGAGAAAGTGAATAACACAACTAGAGAATATTTTATATACATACTCGACCTGACATTTAACGTCTTGATCGATCGAATATTGATGCATGGCTAGAACGACTTGACGACACACCGGCATACAGTAGGCGTGCGAGCTAAGGACATTCTACACGGCGGGTTTAACCAGTTGGCACGACCTTTATCTACGGTAGTTTTCTACCCCGATAATATCTCCACCCTATAAGTGTCGCTACTGACTCGACACCGATCAGTAATCTGCAATAAACTAAAATACATCATCCATCAAACAACCAAAATCCCACAGTAAGATTTCCAGAGGACGTCATGGCCCAAGAATCTAGCGCCGATACTTCAAGTAAATAAATTTTATTTATTGATCATGTCTTAATTTTACAAGTCCTAGGTAACAGCCATCGAGTAATGATTCCCCACAACAACCTTCTAGAAATAGCCATAACTTAAGATGTATTTAAATTCCCAAAATACAAAGTGTTTAATCGAACGCCTCGTTGCAGTTTTTTTTGTTTAAATGATTCATTTGGGCTAACCCAGCAACTTCAATTACTATTGATATTACTCAATACACCAGACGCTGACCCAGCACTTCAATATAACGGTCCGACCTGCTCGAGGAAGAAATAATCTAACTATCGATACATTACCAGCGTATATGATAAAATTGTCGAATACCACGAAATACGTTTCCCTTCGAAAAATAACACTTACGATTTGTCGGAACGGTTAAGTCAAGAGAACTCATGCCATATCATGTAATAAAAATCTGTGTAGTTAATTGTGAAGTAAGATACTGTTTTAAAATCTTCTCCTAATGATGTAAATAAAGGGAATAAGATTTGTTAAATAATTTTGAGCAATGGTTAATGACTGTAACCATAAAATAAATGTATTAAATGATTTTGTAAATAATTTATTTAATCGTCTTTTAGTAATAATTTAAATCTAAAGGTGGATCTTGTTAATGATGGCCTATTTATTTATTTGATTAAATTTGAACAGGATGACGAATGCACAGGTGGAAATTTGTTAAACGACGGGGCTAGAGACTTATGTAATCGATTTCTTCAATAACAACTTAAATTTATAAATGGGTTTTATTAATTTTTATTGATGCTCGTTTAGCAAACCATTCAGCAAGTTCCATAAAATTGACGGAATATAGGAGGGAGAGATTATAAAATGCTGTTATCCACGATTTTCTTAGGCGAGTCCCATAACAATAATCAGAGTGCGCAAAGAGTAAAATATCAGCTAATTTGCTAATGACTCGTTTAGCAACACGATTTATGTAACAAGACTCTGTAGCAACAATTAAATGAAGGAGTGGAAGATTTATCAGTGTTATCGTTAAGGATTAAACTAACAACTCCTTCGGTAGTAGACCAAATCCATAAGAGGAACTCTCCTCCACACTCTATTAAAAATCGACATCACGGATTCTTTGACAATGGGTAATATACCGGTGAGGGGAATTTGCTGAATGAATTGTTTAATGATTGTCTTTTTAACATGAACTAAATAAAATCGACAGGAAAAATTAAGACATATTTGAATAGCACGATAGAATGAACTAATACGACAGATTAAATAATTGAACAACAAAATAATCGGTTCTGGGCAGAGTCGAACGACCTGTAGAAACCGGAATAATTATCGAGATATCGCGAAAAAATCAGATACTTCTTTTGGAGACGATTATTAAAATGTCGGAGTCCTAACCATTGCGTACGACGAAATACCTTAGTGACGTGGCTCCCCGAATCCAGTTTATCGCTATATTAATAACTAGCACGCGCTAAGACGTCTAAATGTAATAATTAAAACAATACGAAATAATACGATGCGTAATTCTTACGATTCTCTTTTGACCAATAAAATTTTTAATTCTAATTGTTTTGGTTTGGTTTGTTTTGCATTCATTTAATCGATTTCGCGTTAACCATAGATAGCTATAATGTACTTCACCCTATACGGTAAATAAATTTAAATATCCCTATCGAATTCATACAAGTATTTTATTTTATTTTATTTTATTTTATTTTATTTTTATTTCTAATTTAATTTTATTGTTTTAACGGGATAATGCCAAAAAGTAGACCTACAACTATATTAACAAGTTACTACAAATAGTCTGAATTTTCGGTACGATAATTATTAAAGTATGATTGCCTCGTAATGGATTATGACGATGCCTTCTGGGTATTCGGAAATTCTTGAGTATTTGTAGGAACTGCAAATCCAATGTTATTGTAGTCAATTACGAATTAGGGAAAACATCGCAATTTTTTAGGTGTAGTTATTGGGTTCGACATTCTGAAAATAATCAATTTTCTTTTTAATGTCTCGTCTTCACGAAATTAGGGATCTGGAAAATTATCATTTCTTTAGAAAGCAACTTTCAATCCCAATTAGACAACCTTCATAAATCCATATGTAATATAGTTAGAAGTAACATTACAACCGATTTAAGACAATAGGAATTTTGTGAATACATTTAGTTTTACCCGTGATCAGAAATTTCAATAAAGAATGATGCGAAGGTTAGATTTGGCCTTGATTTTTTTTTGTAACTAGAGTCGCGTTGCCTACGATAAAAATTTTTATCTCATTACTTGATTTGAATAACAAGAAAAGGGACGGAAAGCAATCCCTTCTCCTCAGAGTGCACATAGAATACATAACAATTTTAAATCTAGTTTCTTTTAGACGATTCGTGGATTGATGAATCCCGAATTACCGTGCGTTTTCCCGCACACGCAGTAAACCGTTGCCGTCAGGCAATGTGGGATGCCGGCTTAACCATATCCCAAGTCAGAGAAGCCAGAGCTGGTGGTATGCAACAAACAACCGATGTCGAGCTCCCGTTCGTCGCGATAAAGCGGGAGCCAGGGCGAAACCCGGCCAGGGAGATCCATGGCCAAGCTGAGTTCCTCCTCATGCGGCTTGAAGAACATCAGCGTCAAACCAACGAACAAGTAGATCGGGCACGGCGCTACTTGGCTAATGTGAAAGACGACATTGGTGCGGGCAGGATTGCGAATACGGACGGGTACGCCCCGCCGTATAATACGTCGTACAATTTGGACGACGAAAGATTGAATATTCGTTCTACGGCCATCAACGTGGTCGTTCCCCAGAAGATCCTGCCCCGACACATGAGGGGGACGGAGCAGCCAGAAAGAGAACATCTGGAACATCCTTATGTTCGGCCTGCCCCGGAGAAGAATATCGATAGATATCGCCGAAACCACCATTATCACTAGTGATGTCAACGAACCATGTTAACTAATGATATATGTTTAGTTAGATAAAATTTGAAATAAATACCTAGTTGAATTCGATTTCTTATTTGTTCCAAAATCCTCCTATTTAACAATAATGTCTGTAGTATTATATAACTGAAGTGAGACAAATAGATAAGATTTAAATCGTGTTTTTTATAGATATGAAACCACTGAGAGTCCTGCAACAAGAACTATAGCACGCATGCAGGGTCAACAAAAGCTTCTACGGGCAAATCATACAGTTATCAAAGGAAATCCAGCAAATAAAAGCCACATGGGTAGAGCCGAGGAAGGTGAAGTCGCTCTATCAAAAGCTTACCGCCGCGCAAAAGGGATGGACAGAAGAAAGACAATTAAATCAAAGCCTGAGGACTCAGATAAAGGGGCTAGAGGTGGCCGTGTCAGCCTGCCAAGAAGGAGCGGCAGTGACATATCCCCTCGTCTTCGCTCCTGCTCAACTGGCGTACAGAGAGGCAACAACAGGTCCAAAGACTACGCCGAAGTCTAGCGGTTACCGACCCGGACGTAAAGAGCGGGCTAAGCGCCGAGCTGCTCGAATATCAACCAGCGTATAGCTGACATGCCTAAAAATGTTGTTTCGTTTATGAAATATATGTTTGCTGTTGTTTAAACGTCATTTAGAGGATCTGATAAGTGTTAGAACGCATAAAGTAATATGAGAATATTGGAACACGTGAATGTGAATTTTACACGAAGGCTATAAGACGAATGATGAAATTAACCGTATAAGGGGATCTAAAAACAGAAATCGAGAACAGGCCTTCTATCGGCGGCTCGTTGGACCAAGAGATCGTTCGGCCAATTACAGCATTAGCAATAGCGCTCACTTTTTGCGGACGATCTAACCGCTCGAACACAGTTCTAACGTTGCTTAGCAACGAGTGCCGAGTGGTAAGCGAAATACATTTATATGGGGTTGTCTGGGTAAAAACCATATAGTTTAAATATCAAGACCCAGTAACCCACCACCAGTTAGGGTATTGGCCGAATGGAAATGTTTCGAAAAAAGTTTTGTAGTTAGATTGCATAAGGGCCTCACTGGTGTATGCTTGTACAATAATTGTTGCTATAGTGACTACAAATGTATGCAAAAAAAGATTAATAGAGTGTTGGTCTAGTCAATCATTTCCAATGTCTTTTGCAGCCACCGGTATGTTATCTGGTATATGTCTTGTTTTATCTTCGGGTGGTATCATCCCAATGTGTTTGTTGTGGTGCTCAATGATGTTATGGTGCTCTAATGTTTCCCCGCAATGGCATAGAATTTCGTTAATGTTACATGTTTTTCTCCTATGTTTTTTGGTTATGTGTTTTTCAATCTCTGTGTATGTAGATTTATAAGTTAAGTCATTTTGACAAGGTTTTTTATATTTGTGTAATGACAGTTTAGGATTCCCTCGTGGTTTATTGATAGCGCAAGTATTTTGTTTTTGTTATTGAGCTCTTCTCTTGAGCAGGGAAAATGTTTATCAGAGTGAAAAATCTCTGTGTGTTCGAAAATATTATTTAGTAGTATGGTTCTGTGTTTTACTGTCCCCTCGCATAGTAGACATAAAAATGTTGTGTTGTCATTGATGGTGTCGGAGTGGTTGGTCCTTCTATGTTCGTTAATGTTGTCTGTGTTGTGTATCCCTATTTTATTTTTTTCGCATTTCCCCCCTATGCACATTAGATACCCATCCTTACGTAAGTTAAAAATTGTTTTATTTATTTTATTATTTAAAAAGTTTTTATTAATTGGTTCGGAGTTTGTGGACTCAAGGTCCGAAAAATCATTTGTTAGTATATTTTCGACTGTTTCATGTGTTAATAAGATGTTTTCAATTATTAATTTATTATTAACATTACTTTCTATAGACTCACTGGTAGGAGACCTCGTTTTGAGGATATCCTCTTCAATTGAGAAGTGTGGTCTTCTTGATGTGTTTATGTTGCGTATTTTAGTAGGTATTGTCACATTGGAGGTTTGATGGTCAGGTTTAGCAGAGTTTATCCTTATCTTAGATATAGGTTTTGTTGCCGGGGTAATCGTTTGAGCTAAATGAGTTTTGGTTTTTATCAGTGTGGTGTCAATTGGCAGGTCTTGGTCCATTAGGAGGTTATATCTATTGCTTTTAAATTGGTCGGATAATTTAATTGGCGGTGGAATGTTTGTGGGTTTTGTGAGTTCTGTTGGTTTCGTAATGCGTACTGTCTTTTAGCGAAGAGGGTGTAACGCAAGTGCGAGTCGGCCGTAGGCCGGGGAGCTGCGTATAGTAGTTTTTAGCATATTTGAAATAATTATTAATTAGTTTTATATTAGAATACTTAAACAATATTTTATTGAATTTTAATTTAAGAATATAAAAAAAATCATTGAAAAATTCCAATGAGTTAAAGTTAAATATTTTAGTTAATTTTAAAAAAATTTCACTTATTTTAAAAAAATATTTTTATTATAAAACATTTCTAATTTGTTAAAAAAACAATAGTCAGATTAGTTATTTGATAAAAAAGGGAGGTTTCTTTATTGTTTTTAGTTATTTTTTCATTTTTATGGGTTTTGTCAATTTTATTTGAGGTATTATCACCAAAAAAGGTATTTTTATTATTAATTACTGTATCTCTATATGAAATTCTAATATTTGGGTTTTTTATGTTATTAGTTAAATTATTAAAAATATTACTAAAGTCTTTTGATTTAATAATAATAAAAAAGTGTAAATTTTTAAAACTATGCAATTTATCATAAAATACCGCATTGATTAGCGTCCTTCTGAGAAAGTTTAGGACATATCGGATCTTGCCTTCTATGTCTTTCAGGACCCATTGCTTAAAGAGCAATTGTTCTATGAGTTCATTATTTTCAGTATCGAATTCTCTTTCCTTCATCGTGGCCTAGCAGTTGGCTGCATCTTCAATTGGTATTATCACATGTCCCTGGAGAAAGATAAATAATCTGTAGCATAATAATAATTTATCTCCGTTTAGTCCTCTTTGTAGTGCAACCGCACGCATCTCGTCAAGACTATTTTTATACGCGGTGTTAGTGCTCATAGCACTCACATCAAGAAGTGGCTGTTCTCGGTCAGAGTTCTCCTGTCTTCCATTATTAAGTTCTTCTAAAAATGAAAGTAAAATTTGTTTTAAATATAAAAAGTTATCTGTTCCGGATTTCTGCCCGGTGCTATTCGAATGTCGTGCGAAAATTTTTTGCATATTTGAAATAATTATTCTGGATACGGTCTCCCAGTCGTTTCTTTGTGTCGCGTCTGCTGTCGGCATATGGTTGACGAGGATTAGACATAATTAGTAGTTATGAATTTTGGTGGGTTACTGGGTTTTGATGTTTGTTTTAATCTTACTGTGGTTACCCAGGTAACGCCATATAATTATTTCTCTGCTGCCACTCGGCACCCGTTGCTAAGCAACGTTGGAACTGTGTTCGAGTGGGTAGGTCATTCGCAAAAAGTGAGCGTTATTACTAATTCTGTAATTGCTCGAACGATCTCTGGGTTCAACGAGCTGTCGTTAGAAGACTTGTGCTCGCTTTAACTTATTAGGTCCCCTTTATGCAGTAGATTTTATCAATCGCATCCATTGAACTCCTTAGTCAACGATTGAAAATTTTAATGAATATATATTAAAACAAAACTAGTGAATACATATTCCATGAAAGAAGTAATACAATATCAGTTAATTGGCTGAGTGTTATTTAACATTCGAGCGGCTCGGCGTTTGGCCCGCTCCTTGCGTCCGGGTCGGTAATTGCTGGTTTTTGGAGTGGTTTGCGGAGTTGCTACCGCCTCTCGGTAAGCCAGTTGAGCAGGGGCAAAGACGAGGGGATACGTTACTGATGCTCCCTCTTGACAGGTCGATAATGCGACCTCCAGCCCCTTTATCTGTGTTCTGAGGCTCTGATTTAGATGCTTCTCATCCGCCCATCCCCTTTGGGCTGCTGTAAGTCTTTGGTACATTAACTTGGCCTTCTTTGGGTCCACCCATGTGGCCTTTGTCTGCTGAATCTCGCGGGACAGCTGGACAATTTGGTAGTAAAAGTTTTTATTGGTTTTTCGCGCGTGCGCCAGTTCTGTCTGTAATACTTGTAGGGGTTCTATTTCTGTAATAATGAAAATTAAATTCCATTTTTTTTAAATCCAAAATTGTTAAGCATAAAGTTGAGTCGAACATAAATTTGCAAAGTTACACTAAGAAACGAGTAAAAATAAAAATCTTAGTTAACAACTTATTTATTGTAATAACATTCATGCACTAAAAGGTCCATAACCCCCAAATCAGCGGGATCAGGGCTCTTCGAAAAATTTCTTCCCCCCTTCCTCAGCTGAGTAGCCTGGATATACGAAAACGGGCCGTTTCGTGTTACGTATAGGTCTGGAGTTGGATGACGACATGTCATTATAGAAATTCGCGATGTCATCATCTACATTGGCCAGGGATTGTCTGGCCCTGACCACCTGAAAATCGACTTGCCGTTGGTGGTCCTCGAGGCGTGTGAGGAGATAGTAGGCGTGGTCCCGAATTTCTTGGGTCGGATTCCGATCACCCTTCTGTTCGTTCGGCATGCATGCTCTCCCGTTCATTCCCAATAATTGCCAGATAGTCTGTCGGGGTCCTCTTGGTTGGGGCTCCTCGTCGCCTCTCGCTCGCCCTATTTGGCGCCAAACTTGCCTCCACTGATTGGCCACGTGCGGGGACACAAACACAAAAGGTTCTGACATATCTACAAATAAGTACATAAGTATATTCCCCGTAGGTTTGTTGAAATAGTTAAACGACTATCAAAGGTCCAGAAATCTTTATGTGGCAAACATACCGACGAGTATGTTATGGCCGGAGCTTAAAGTTATGGACAAGTAATTCATCTGTCAAGTGCTCCTACTTGCGACTTAATTGATAATGGGTAGCGATACTGAGGTTTTGACTTACCCGCTTCAAACTAAGATAACATTAAGTATTATTCGTGAGTAAAGATCTGGAATTTTCTCTGTCGAGATGATAAACATAATATACTAAAGAATCTCTAATTTCTTAGCTAGTTAAGTAAAAATCGAATTAGGGAAATGTCGCTTTGTCCAGCGTCAGTTCCTCTGGCCGAATTAATTCCTGGGGCCATGTTGGATTAGTGCTGCGGCATCCTTAGTCAATACTTGGAGTCATCGAAAATGCAATCACGGGAATAAAATTGGTAATTGAATTATGGATATGAACCTAGTAATTATTAATTAATTATAAGATTTAAGGTTGGAACTAATAGTTATAAGCTTATTTAAAGAAAAATTGATTTACCGGACTATAGTTGATACGAACACCGAATAAATAGATTATGCATTAAAATTTATCTTCTCAAGTAAATCAAAATTCGCCTAACACGCAATAATTAAGATAATGCATTTAAGTGTTGGAGTTTAGTTATCGAATAGTAAAGGGCAATGAATTTATAAATACATTAGGTATTTTAAGTAAACAGTCTTCATTTACGTTCCTCAATTTCGTATTATTGTATAAACATTAAACACCAATATCTATTAATGTACAAACATTCTTCTAGAGTTGTCGATCCCTATATATTCCTACCTTCAGATACGTGGACGAAAAATAAAGGAAAACTCGACAAAATATCAAGTATTCGATTTCCGAGACAATTCATTTTTTCATTTTTAGGGAGAATAGACTTTTCCAACAAATGTTAATTACTATGGTTTATAATAGTAATCATAATAATAATTACTACTAATAATAATAATCTTAAAGGGATTGAATTAATTCATAAGGAGCAAAGTTTACCTGAACCACGAACTCCGGGATTCAGATTCTCGTCCTCATCGGGTGTCCGGGTCGACGCGGTTCCATTTACATGATTCAATCGGTGATACATTTTTTAATTAACTGTTTTTAAAGAAAAAATTTCATTATTCCCGTCCAGATGGTTTCCTTAAGTAGACTAGGCGTCGAGTGAGAGAAATGCATGTGTGTCTAATGGTCAAACTAGAGCGGGTCAACCGTTTTAGTAGATGTGTGTTGTAGGCATGTCAACATAACCTGCATGTACCATATCGATTATATCTACTGTGGTCAGGAATTACCGTGTCTGAGGCATTCTCTGTGCGTGATATTAATGCAAACCTGTTGAACTTGGTGGCGTGTTAATATGCATACGTGGTAGGGATTATTGATTTATCATGTGATCAATTTTCACTTTTCCTTTCTGTCTCTGATTTTATCTAGTCAACTCTCTCTTGTGGATTCGGCTTGCTCGCGGTCCGATGGCGACTCTTGCCAATTAAATTAAGTTAGCTACCGGTATTGTAGTTTTAGAATTTTATTCTTAAAAATTTTCTTTTCAGGGATTTACTTCCTATGGGGGCATTGCAACATTTGATGTTTCTTACATTAGTGGTCGCATATCTGGAGAACGTTTTAACCAGTATACTTACGGATTTTATCGGTTTAAATCGTATTGACAGTGAGTACTATGTAGAAATTGATTTATAAATTTTCGTTCTTAGTTTTCGGGGAATTTTCCGTTTAAGTCGTATAGCTGATGAGCCTTGTCTGGGTACCGATTCTCAAGTTTTTGCTTTATTTTTCGTGGATATGAGAGTCTACGGCATTAATGACAGGTATTATTCAGAAATTAGAGTTAAATTCTATATTATTTTGTAGGGATTTTATTTTTCTGCATGGATGATAAACGTTTTTTGGAAATCAAACTCCTAAGATTTTCTCCATTATCTTTTTATTCGGGGAATTTTAATGGATTATCCTAATGAGAAGTAATTTTTGTCTTGTCATTTCTATGTTGTTCAGGGATTTTTCTGGCTTTTTGGCATAGAAGTTGACTTTAACTCGGAGGACTCCAGCAGAAAAACTGGCGCCATCTATTAAATTTGATGAAATTCTGGCAGTATTTTATTAAATGATATTATTTGATTTATTAGTTTGCTGGTGTAGCCTTTTGTTTTATTTGATTGTATCCCTTTTATTTAAATAGGGTCTATTTCGCACCTACCCTCTTTGTTGAACTTATTTGGTTATTCCGGCAATTCCTGCGCTTAAATAAGAAGGTTCCTCCGATTTTGGGGTCAAGTTGTTCGATACTCATGATTTTTGGTTGCCTTTTACCTTAATACTAGTCGCTGGTCATCGAATTAATTAATTATTACATTTTTTGGGGTGGGGAACTTGTCAGTGTTCTATAGTTAGGGTTCGTCCAAATTTTAGTCAAAATATACCTATCGGGCTTATGATTAATTTATTACATTTGGCGTAGGCTATCAATTACAGAAAACAATTCTTGGCATTTCGTTTAATCCTTCACTACCCTATTCGAGTGTATAACAACTACTTGGGTCTTGGATTCATGTTTATAACCCCTACTTAAGTTTATGGTAACTGCTGGGTACTTATGATTACTCTAACTTCGTATTCACTGCTTAAATTTATAGTTATATAGTAACAGTTTAGATTTATATTTAATTTTTATTTATAACAACGGTTTCTTTATATAATTCCCCATTACCTTCCCTTAATTGACCTTAGGCGCACTGTGTTCATATTTTAGTTAATGAGTGCCCACTGGACTACTCATGTGATGAATTTGAGCCGTATGTAAGATAGTTTAGGTCGATATAAAGAAACTGAGAGACGAGGAAGTAGCCAAAAAACCGCCTCCTTATCTCTCATTTCTTCTATACGGGACAATATTGACGTTCCAGCTCCTGCGTTCCTCACGCCGGGCCTTCACGGGCACGAATCATTGGCAATATTCCACGCACTTACACGAATTCGATAACATAGTTGATTTTACTAACTTGTGATGTGTCTTTGGCTGTGGGCCGGAAAAATTTCGACAATTAAAAAAAATGTAATTTATGCATTTTAAAATAATTTATTAAAAATCAAATCCAAATTACCCGTTACATAAAATCCAATAAACCTAAAATTTTCATAAATATATCGCCCTCCCCACGCCGACACCCAAGCAGAGCTCTATCGAGGTTGCGAGGATGCGACGTGGAGAGAGTTTTCGAACAAAACTCTCACTTACATAGATTTTTAAAGTTTCAAGTTGAAATCTGAATTAACGATTAAAATTGTGTAAAAATGAATCGGTATATTAAACTATTTTTTGGCCCTAACCTTGAGTGTTCTTTTTGATTTAGTAAAACAAATTTTGACCTTGGAATTTTCTAGTGTATTCTAATCTTAATTTTTATTATTTTGTAATTTTATTTGATAATTTTTCTTTTGAAATTTTTATTGAATTATTTCTAATTCAAATTCTTTGATTTTTGTTTCGTTTTTATGAAATTTCACATTTTTGTTAAATTATCAAATTTAGGTCAAATTTGTTAGGTTTTCGTGTTATGTTTATATTTATATCGTGCGGATCTTGTTGCTTTTTGTTATTATTTTAATTTATTTTTATGTTTATTATTTTATATGTAATTGCCTTCTTTCTTATATTTTGGTGGGGTTAATTGGTGTTTTAATAGGTTTGAATTTAATCTGTATGTTGTGTTTGCATGTGTGTTACCGATTCATTTAAACATTTACAAGGCCGTTTGTGTTCTGGCCCAACAATTTCTAGATTTTTAACTGCATATTTATAGATGTAGGTGTTGACTCATTACCGCTTGACTAGTCGAAACACCCCGTTATTCGTGATTGATTATTGGTTATAAATCAATATAATTCGTTCTTCTATTTTATTTTATTAACAACGCGGAATTTTTTTCTACTATGGTCTATTGGTTCATTTACTGTTTAATTCTATTTGCGGTTGACTTGAGCAAGCTGCTTCTCTTATTCTTGCTATATGTCACATTATAAGATTAGCAATCAGTTTTATGGTCGATTAGTTAATCTAATGTTTTATTGCTCCAGTTTATTGCTTCATTTCAGGTCTACACTTTGGTTGATTTACGTTCCCATGTGGTATATCAATAAGTCACAATATTTCTCAATTGGTTGACATTTAATAAAATGAATCGAGTCTCGATGCCCTCCCAATGGTAATAATTATCCTTATTCATTCTGGTATCGACAATCTCCTGCTCCGTCTAGTATTAAATGGATGGTAATCAATTCCTGGGCTAACGGACTCACAAATTCAATCTTCCCTTTTGTCGATGTTCTAACTCCTTCCCAATCAATCAGCACTGGAGCCTTTATCCATTCGTGTCTGTGTATCTCATAATGTCTTATCGATTTCTAAATAAATGTCAACATTTACTATGGATTCGATGATTTCTATGCTATTTTATCTTCGATGTTTATTGTGCACATGCGTGAATTTCGTTCGAATCTCTCTCGGTCTTCAACAAATCCTTAATGGTGTACTCATCATATGTGTTTGACTCTATGCTCTCTCTCTGATGGAGGCTACTCGTATTATTTTTTCCTGTACGTCCGACACTGGGATGATTGATCCTTGAACTATTCGATATCATTAGACCTTGTACTAACTTTAATTGAATTTTTGTTGTCTGATTCGTACCGTATTTTGTATTATTAAATTATTTCGTTTACAGGTGATGGTTGCTTCTTCTTCGTTATCAACAATTTAATTTGCCTTCAAATATTATTTCGGTGACCTTGCCAGGTTTTCTTAATTACTAATATTATACTATGGCTATCCAGTTCATTTAAAGGTATTTTTACATAAATTTAGTTTCCACTGGGTTCTGGGTAAAGATGTTGCAATGGTACGATTAATTGTGGTCGGGGAGAGTTTTTATGCGGGAACGCTATAATTTCTCGCTTAGGTTCGACGTGGCGTATCCCTTCCGAATTTTTGGGATGGTGGTACAAAGATTATTCGTGGCATTGATTAAGTTCGATTATCTAGATCAGCGTTTCCCAAAGTTTTTTCACCGCGGCACCCTTTTTGATTTCAAATTTTTGACGGAACCCTTATATACTAATATATTCGAATTTTAATTTTAAATATTAATATGAGCTATATATTATTATAGAAAATTATAGTATTTATTAAAACAAAAAAACAATAATACAATAATAGGTGCACTTATTGAACTGTTTTTCTTTTTCAAAGTCCCTTCTTTTAACCAACGATCCATAATCACAAAAATTTGGGATAACTATATTCACAAAATTTATCGATAATCAAAAAATACTCATACGATTATTTTCAAAATTTGAAAAAATTACTTACCTTTTTATCAAATATTATTAAATGAAATTTTAAATTCGTAATTTTAATGCGTATTTTAAAACAATATAATTAAAAACTGTGGTTTCCCTTTTTTTTATTGACTTAAAAATCTAAAACGGGAATAAAAATATTGTTTGCACAATGTAAATGTTGCCAGATCTAGGTTTTATAACAATACTTTGTACTGATGATGCTGAATGAAATGGAATTGGGACATATAAAATAGAATGGATATATGTTTTTTGAGGCAATATCAAATGGAATCGAAAAAGAAATTTAAATTGGATTCGTATGGAATCGAAAATTATTTATAAAGATTTTTTGGAAATATATTATTATTATTATTATTATTATAATTACCATTACCCTTATCATTATCGTTATTATTATTAAGATTTTGTGGGGATCCGTCCTTATTCCTCAGCGTTAAAAATTTTTTTTATTGATATACAACATTAGCCGTAATCCATCTGTATTTTTCGGTTTTCGATAAAGTATTTTTGTAAATTCGAAAATTTTAGCAGCGTTCCGCCCTTATTTTACGGTTCATCCCTTTTCTACAGTTTTCGACAAAGTATTTTCATTGACTCGGAAAATTTGAGCAGCGTTCCACCCTTATTTTACGCGTCCCATTTTTACGTTACTATTTTTGTTAAGTATTTGAATTAATTCGGAAAATTTGAGCAGCGTCCCGCCCATTTTCTCCGCCTCAACTCAAATTTATTTATTTAATTTTTATTTAAAAACATTATTTTTCATGATTTTGGTCGTTCGGATTAATCTTTTTCCGATGACTATTCATTTTAACTGTTGCAACGATTTTGCAATTTTCCCCACTACCCGTTCCCTCTCTTTGTCCTTAAGATTTATGTATGTTCATATTATATTTAATGAGTGCCCACTGGACTACTCGGTGTTAGATATTTTGAGCCGATTGTTGTTAAAATTCATGTCAATTTTTTAGGAAACGGATGATGAAGGAGCAGCCAATAAACTACTCATTTACCCTCCAATTTCCCCTATCTACGGATAATATTGACGTTCCAGCTCCTGCGTTCCGCACGCCGGAGCCTTCACGGGCACGAACTATTGGCGATTTTACACGCACTTACACAGTTCGATAGTGTGTTTTATTTTTCTATCTTGCGTTATGTTTTGGCTGTGGGCCACCAAAAAATAAAATAATAGAAAAAATAAATTACCACATGAACTAGGCAAAAGTCTCGACGCATAAACTGTATATTTGGCATTCATATAAACAAATTTTAAATCGGGCATCGATGTACATAAACCAAAATAACATAACTGTAGATTAACAATCTGAAAATATTGCTGCAAAACATAACTGTAGATTAATAACCTGAAAATATTGCTACAAAACATAACTGTAGATTAATAACCTGAAAATATTGCTGCACAATAGTTGAAAAGCACACAGTAAAACAAGATAAAAAGTGTGCAACTTAATTTTGGTTGAAATCAATACTGCAAAGTAGTTGAAAATTTGTGAAAACACATCAGTATTTATACCTATAATTTGGCCTTAACCTTGCGTGTTAGTTTTACTGCGATTAAACAAAATTCGACTTTGAAATTATTTGTGTTATCTAAATTAAATTTTTATTTATTTCTTAATTTAAATTGGTAATTTATTTTTAACATTTTTAAATAAATTTATTCAGCTAAAAATATTTTATTTTTATTCATTTAATTCATTAATTTTTACTTTTATATAAATGGTCATTTTACGGTCAAATTTTCTTGTTATTATGTTATTTTTTATGTAAATTTCGTGCGGTTCTTGATGCATTTTGTATTTATTTTATTTTACTTTTATGTTTTTGATTTTATATTTATTTATATTCTCTCAAATTTTAAAGTGTTTAGTTGGCGTTGTATATTGTATTTTAAGTTACCTTGGTGCTGGGTTTTCGTGCTGTATTACTGATGCATTTAAACAATTCTCCTATTACCGTCTCGTGCTTTATCAAAATTTTTAATATTCATCCTATCTTCATTACACAAAATTTAGTTATATCGCTCGTCACTTATTTATTCAAGTTTTGTGTTACATTTATCGGTATCTAGTAACCTATATAAGTTTTTTTCACTTTAGTCGTTACTTAAAATTTCATTTTAGTTACATATTTTCAGTTTTAATACTTTATCCTTCGTTAATTTTCGTCACTTTCGTCATTTTCAGTTATCCCTTTACGTTTAGTTAGTTATTGGTCACGTATAGTTTCATTTAGTTACGTTTATTTTAATCGCGTTTAATTACCTCTAATTATTTTGCTTTAGTCACATTTATCTACTTTTTGTTCCATTTAGTTAATTTTATTTACATTTATTTACATTTAGTTATGCTTATCTCAATTAAGTTTAATTATATCGAATTATCTTTAGTTACTTTACTTATTTTTAGTTACTGTACACTCCCTTTAGTTACTTTTCGTCGGCATTAATATGATTAGTTGCTTTTCGTCAGATTTAATATATTTAGTTATTTTTCGTCACATCAATTTCGAGTTTCCACCTCCCGAGCCTCTCAATTTGATCCTAAGGAACTTGTGTTCATATTAGATTTTACGAGTGTCCACTGGACTACTCGGTGTAATCAGTTTAGCCGATTGGTACATTTGATTTTTGGTCGATTTTTCGGGAGATGGGTGAAAGGGAGCCAGCCAAAAGACTAGTTCCAAATCTTCCCACCGCCCCTATAAACGAATATAAATTTACGTTCGAGGCCGTCGTTGCGCACGACTGAACTCTCACGGGCACACGCTATAAGCGGAGAAACCGCACTTACACAGCGTGACTAGGCGTGTAATATTTTAATGTCTTGTATGCTGTGTGGTTGTGGGCCAGAAAAATTTCGACACTTAATAGTCTTTCATTTAAAACATATATTTCAGATCGGTATACATTTATTATTCACGACATTCATTCACACATACGACAAAAGATTTCCCACACATACGATCAAGTAGGGCTTACATAGAAGGTGCTTGATTACGTATTGCGGAAATTATTGTCGATAGTGTCTCCTTGAATTAACAGTAAGTTTTCTACAGAAAAGTGGCTTGCTCACTAAGTGAATTCATTAAAATTCTGTGAAAATGAATTGGTATTTATACCTATTCTGTGACCCTAACCTTGCGTGTTAATTTTCATGCGATCAAACAAATTTTGACCTTGATATTACTTGTCTAATTTAATTCTAATTTTTATTATTTTCTCGATTTTATTTGACAATTTATTCATTAACTTTTTATTTTTATTATTTCTGACTAGAATTATTTTATTTTTATTCAATTTATTCATTTACTCTTTTCTTTTTCGTAAATTGTCAGTTTTTCGGTCAAATCTTTTGTTATTATGTTATTTTTATGTCAATTCGTGTAGATCTTGGTGCATTTGCTGTTATTTTAATTTACTTTTATGTTTTTTCATTTTATATAAACAAAACCTTGTACTAGCTCAACAATATTCACTGATCTTGAGTTAGGCTGATCCCAATAACACACTCATACATATGATCAATCGACCTGCTAGCAGCCGTTGTCAAGAGGCGTTGGTTCTGTGACAGACGGCTGGTTCATCCACCAAAGGTGATCTCATAGGGTCTAGCAAGCTACCAATAGAAGCGTTGGGCATATGATGGGTAACAATTGTGGGGTAAGTGGTATTTGACCTTTACCCATAGCATATAATGCTTTCCTGACTGCCAATGGTTACCCGTTGCCAGGCAATGTTGGTACTGTAACCAATGGTTCTGTGATTGTCAAAGGTGAGCTTTATTACTAAAACTGCTAAGACCCGGTCTACAGCTGGTTCAGCAATCTACCGATAGAAGGTGTGTGCTCGTCTTGCTTTTTTAGGTCCCTTACTTTGTTTATTTCTTTCAACTTCCAAACGAAATTTATTGTCGATAACACGATAGCAGTATCAAAACAATAACCAAATTAAACATAAACATTTATTATGATAGCAAAATACAATTTTTAATCACATACGAAAAAATAATCAAATGTAATCCACATAACATTCACCACAAGGTTATTCACAGTTACAATTAATCGGTTCTTAGTTGAAGCTTTCTACCCTCTCTAATTAATTTTTAGGATTATTTCGTTACAATGGTTATTAATGTTTATTTTAATAGTAAATTTACTGATATATCCACTACCTTGGGCATGGTCATCTTGGGCATAGTTCGGGTCGACCTTCTCCACGTGGCTGATCCCGTGGTAGTTGATGTCCTTCTTCTTCAGTTTTCTCAGAATTTGATTTGACATGTTGAAGTAAAGTGATATCATTGGGTATGGTGGACGCGTTTTATATCAATCAGGTGGCTGTGTATGATTCGTTGTCGCTCGAGAAGCAGAACGTATGATGTGTCTATTCTAATTAATTTATTTGTTTATTACAGCGGCAGGTTTTGGCAGTTTCAGACGATTCTGCCTGTCTATCCAGTGCACATTAACAATTCGGTGAGCTGTTGTTTATTTTCATTTTTAGACTTAGTACTATGACTCATTGGTATATCTGATTTAAAGCGGTTATGTAATTCTACTAGTATGTCGCTAGTGTATGTGTTCGGGTGAGGGTGTATTTTTTATTTTTCGTTTGTTAATTCGTCTTACTTTAGTCGCTGAGATTGCCCACATATGGACTTTGGCGTTAGTTGGATTGATACTACCGACATGCCGCAGTTATTTATTTCATAATATATTCGTCACTTCACACGGAATTATCTGACATTATGGAATGCCTAATGAAAAAACTGTAGTTGGCACTTGAGGTGACATCACTTTTAATGGTTGGAATTCTGTACAGGTAATTTTCATACGATTTTAGTTATTTATCTAATCCTATCGGTAAGGTTTTCGTATTCACTATTTTTCTGCAGTGGATACCACAGATCGAGCGGGATCTGTCATTTCAATTCCATTTAGGGTTCGTTCCTGACTGATTTCTTACTCGGCGAACTTTTTTTTATGCATGAAGTTGGTTTTAATGTTGGATTATTTTATTTTTAGGGTTTTAGATCTGCTGATTCGTCGGGATTTGTAATTCGAGCTATCACAACGTGCTATGTAGAGACTCCTTTTGTTATTTATTATTGATGACGATTTATTTAATTATATTTGGGTCTTAGCCTTCTGATTAATCATTACTACCATTCGATTGAAGTTAATTTAAGTTAGTTTATTATTACGACAATGCAATTAAATATATTTGACTCTGGTTGTTCACTTAATTTTTACGGTTGTACAGTTAAATTTAATTTATCACTAACATTTATTTAATTGCACATATTCGAATCTTGGTTGTTCTCGAATTTGTTGCTATCGTTCGGTCCGAGCTACTTCAACTGGTGTATTAATTTAGTTTTATGGTGACCTACATTCTGTACGAGATTTCTACCTATTATGTGTTAATCAATGGATTTTTATCACGAATCCAGAGTCAACCTTATCGGGAGGTCACTTTAACTTACTCATGATTTTATAAATAAATTCAACGTTTTCTTTAACTCGTTTTATTCATTTATATTGAATTAACATTTTATCACCCAATTACAACTGGTAATTAGTAACGTCATTTTTATAGAGATTTAATTTTTTTAATATTTTATGGTTAACTCTGCCTGCATTTAATGGACGTGTTACACATCATTCTTACGGGATTATAACATATTACTGTTAATTCGCGATATTATTAGTATCGTATTTATAGGGGTAGTTTTAAATATATATTTTCAGTTAACCTATCATTATAGTTTTCGATTTTAATCGACCTTGCATGGGGGTTGATATTTTATTTATTTGCTACGTTATCCTTCCGGCATTATAATTTAATTAAACTTCATCATTAGGTCCTTTCTAACATTTTATTGAATTAAAATTCCTGATTTCTATCTAAATAAAGTAAAACGGTTTCATTTGTGATTAGAAATTCACTTTCTGATTTTAAATTAAAAACGTCTTTTTCGGGAGATAGGCAAAGGGGAGCCAGTCAATAGACTGATTCCCGATCTTCCCACTGCACCTATAAGTATGAATGATTTGAAGTTTGAGCCCGTCGTTATGCACGGCGAGGTCTCTCACGGGCACGAGCTATAGGCGGATGAACCGCACTTACACCGCTCGATAGTTATGTATAATTTTATTAACTTTCGATTTTGCTTATCATTTGACAACCCTTGCAGAGAAAGCTTTTGAGATTAAACCCGAACAAGTTGATGCGGCGAAATAAGTGAAGGAATTGTTGCAAGACCAATTTTTGACAGGAGTTAGAAAAGAAATTAAAAAGGCCCTATCTTATGTAGATTTCAAAAATTTTGATGAGTTAATTAAAAAGGCTATGAAAATTGAATTGAATTTGAAAACTACTCAACCAAAAGCAGAATCTTTTACAACTATTGATGAATCTAGAGACAGATCAATATCGCCAATCAAAAATAATTTATTTCAAAAATCCACCAGTCCATCACCAAAATTTAGAGTGGAATTTGAGCCAAGGAAATATACAAATAGTCCAAGCGAGGAGAGAGAAAGACCAGTTCAGTGTAGTCATTGTCAGAAATTGGGACATAATATAAATCAATGCTGGTTTACAAACAATGCCCGAAGAAGTCCAAGTCCTGTCCAGTGTGATCATTGCCAGAGAAAGGGACATAGTAATAGTCAATGTTGGTTTAAAGATGAAGAGCAACAAAGTCCAAAGAGGATGTGGCCAAATTGGTTGAAAAGCAATGGTGGGAAAAGTTTTAATAAAATGAGCACCAATAGTCAGCGAATTAATGATAATATATAGTGCTATAATTGTGGAAAGAGAGGGCATGTATCACGAAACTGTTTCGCAAAATCAAGATCTCCATCAATTTCACCGTCACCTCAAAGAGATAGAGTTAATTTACAAGGCCGAATTCAATTTCATTCATGCAGAGGTTATGGACATATGGCAAGGTCATGTCCCAGGAATAATGAGAGATTTCAAAAGCCAATCTTAAAGAAAATGAGATTCCAAAGTGACAAATCACAAGCAGACAACGTTGCTTTTGTGCAGCCAGATAATTATAATAATAGAATTGAAGACGAAGTGAAACAAATGAGTCGACGTTTGGATCGTTTAATATGCAAGTTTGAATCTGATGAAGAGACAGATAACCACATGATGTATGAGTCGCAATCAGAAGCATCAGATACAGAGCTGAAAAGAATGATGATTAAAGATGATCTGCAAAGCGAAAAGGCAATAATGATTATATCGAAGCTTAAAAAATTAATCGAATCGAGAGCAGCGGAAACGTCTAAAATAATGACATAATTACTGGATTTGAGTCAGATGTCACTGAGTGTACAAAGATTGAAAAGTGTAATTGAACTATGTGCTGATTATTATGAGGTGGATTTAAAAGATAGAGATGAAATAACAAATATGATGAAAATATTTGGGAAAGCGTTCAGAGAAAATAAATGGTTAGATTTTATTTTTATTGATGTTGTAGATGAAAGTAGAAATAGTGTGATTTGTATTCGTTGTGAAATTGGAGATTATGTTAAAGATTTAAAAGAGAGATTAAAAGAGAATAATGGAAGACAGATAATAAAGGTGAAATTTAAGAATAGATATTTAGAAGACGATGAATTTTTAACAGGTTGTGGTTTTATACCTGGAAATAAAAATAAATTGCAGGTTGCGTGAATGATTAGGGAAGAAGTAGCGGAAAAGAGTGATTCACAAGAAATAACAAGAGACTTAAGAGATACTTTAAGTGATTGGGATGGAGCTAAAATTACGGAGAAATTAAAATTAATTCATAAAATAGAACTAGAGGAAAAGGCTAAACTAGAAATAGTAAACATAATACGACCATATTTATATGATAAATCGAGGTATGGAGAAAAATTGAAATGTTTGATGCGAAGATTTGGTAGAGAATTAAGAGAAACTGGAATGGAATTAAAACCATTTATTATAGCAATAGATTATGAAGATTGGGGAAAAACAGAGTATATAGAGGAACATTGGTGTACAAAGGTTCAGAAGTTACGAAAAAGAGCTGCAAACCAAATAGGAGAAGATGGAATTATTGTATTGATGTTCAAAGATGAAGTGTTAGATGATGATGAATATTTATATGATTGTGGATTTAAGCCACATGAATTAGATGAAAACGGATACCTAGATGCCGATGGAAGGGCAGGGTATTTAGTAAATTGTGTAGTAGCAATAAAGGAACAGAAAGTAGATTCAGTGAATAATTTGGAGAATTCAAATACAGATATAGAGGAAGATAACGTAAACGGAATAGAACGAGAAAAAGTAGAGGAAATTTTCAGTGATAAGGAAGAAAATGAATAGAATAATAAAATTCAGGTAGAACATTTGGAAAAACAAGAAATATCTGAGGCACCAAGAGGTGAAATAAATAGTGAAATAATTGTTAGGAAACCTAGAACTTTATACGAGATAAAGCGGAGTTTAGTGAGAATTGAACAGGAAGTTGATGAAGCAAAAATAATATTAATGGGCTTGATTAAAGCAGTATATCCGATGTTTGAAATAAAAATCGATGAGTTAAGAAATATGGTAACTGAAATGAAAAACAGACTTCCAAATGTTGTGCAAAGATTTGGAGAAAACGATACATTTTGTGATAAGAAACTAATTGAAAATTTGACTAAAAATGGAATTGACAAAGAAGTAATGTTAACAAGTTTAACTTATATGGTTTTAGAAATTGGAGCTCATGCGATAGCAGAAACGGATAATATGGAAAATTTGATAGATGTAGCGGCACGAATCTCAAATGAATATTTTATAGAGTGGGTTAAAAATAATGGAGGTTGGAAGAAGTTGAATGAAAGCGATGAAAAAAAATTACCATACAAACCGTTAAATGGAAAAGATAGCCCCGGGCTAAGAAAAAAGATGATATTTCCATGGTCAATAGTTATGCTCTTTATTTTATGTTCAATAACTACACAAGCTACAGGTATGACAGCTTACGATTGTTCCCAAACAGAAATGGGGAAAATTTATTCGGTTGTGGACATGGCAGAATGTCCGGATGCATACCCAAAGAAATTGAAAGTAGAAAATGATGTAAAATATTATGTGTATCAGGAATCTGATCTACGGCGAGCCAAAGTTAGAGAATGTATTGTGAAACGAACTACTTTTGTATTTTTCTGTGGTAAATGGAGCCACACATCATTGATAAAAATGCACGCTATTCCACGACCAGTAGAGGTAATGCCAGAAAACTGCTTAGCAGCGTTTAAAACAGAGGAATTAAAAATTAATCCGGAAATTAAATTGAAAGCAAAAATAAATCACAGAATAAGAGAGACAGATGTTGTAAAGGGAGCAATACAACAAGATGGAACGTGCGAAGGAGAACCATATAAAGTAAATGGGAAAATTATTAAACAGTCAGTAGTGATTGAAGAATATTTGACAGAATTGAGAGAAGTTGAAGGAGTTTTTGATGATGAAACAGGAAATCTTCAAACGCATCCGTTTTGTAATATGAGACAAAGTAATTGCCAAAACGGAGAATCCATTCTAGTATTTGATGTTAAAACTAATGTATGTAATTTAGCACATTTGAAAACTATGACTTTCAAAGAGTTAAGTGGAGAACAGTTTAGAGAAAGCCCCGATAATTTCAATATAAATTATAAATCGAATGGCACAATTAGGTCGACGAGGAAAACCACACCAGTATTATTGTCGACTTTACCAACAGATAGTATGCGTTTTATAAAAAAGGAGGCTACCAATAAATGCGGGCAAATGGTTTATGCAACAAATTACAGAGGTGTTTACGTATCAAAAATGATGGTGCATGAGGCGAAAACTAAAATACACACAAATGATATTAAATTCACTCACTATTTTAACAATAAAATTAATTATTTGTACCATTTTAGTCAAAACATAATGGAGAACATATATCGGGAAATGATTCTAAATGATTGCAAATTGAATAAAGAGATACTTAGAAACAGGATGGCAATCGCCATTACAAATCCAAACTTAGTAGCACCTAAGCAGTTACAGTAAAAATTATGAAATACGAAAAATTTACAAATGAATTGCCGGTGAGTGTAAACGGAAAAATGCGATTTATGGAACCCATAACAAGAATATTACTGGAAGAGCATACTAAACCAAAAGTTCTTCAATTCAATAGATTACTTGCTGCGTTGTATCGCTTAGCACAGGATTTATGGATAGCATTACCAGATTACCGAGGAGTGAGAACTCCGGATAAATTAGAATTAACAAACCTAGCATACCTAGTAAATTTTACATCCTTAAATATCAGATGGCACAAATGGGTTTCTATGCAAGTGAGGATATTGAAGAAGCGTAAAGAAATTTGTTATTTCCGTCAAAAAAGGAACGTGTAATCTCAGAAATGATTGATACAATATTGCCTAACGGGGAAGGTAAAGTTAATTATAAACTCCTTTTAACACCAGATCCCTTTACAAAGGCAACATATAAAACGATGAAAAAGATCTGGGGTAAATTCATGTCTTTAGGACAAGCATGCGCAGGCTTAATTGGATTCTATGTTGTAATCATAACAATAAAGGTAATAATGTCACAAATATTATCGGCTCATAGAATATACGTAATATCCGGATGGTCATGGAAAATGATCATTGATTGTTTTCCACTTTTAGCGAAATTTTTCATTACTCATCATCAATATAGAGAAATGGCAAGTGTGAGAGCACAACTGAAAACCGATCAAAGAAGCGAAGTATCTCTGTGTGCAGCAAGTGATCACAATAACGATAATAATGATGACATCGAAAATAGTAAAAAGGAGCAAAAATATTTTCAAAAAGGAATTATGAAGAGTGAGAAAAAGCCAGAGCTACAATTTTTATTAGAACCTATGCCAAAACTTAGCGGAATTGAAACGCTTTCAAAGTGGTATACACCAACGTTTTTGCCAACGGCACCAAAATATCCAACTGAAAAATTGAAAGAAATGAAATCAGTAGAACATATTCAATTTGAATTAGATAAAATTGAACCCAAGAGCGCTGAAATTGAACGGAAAAACATGCTCAGATTACCATGCAGTTATGCAATGATGATGTTAGGAAGTAAAGGCAAACATGCTCGAATAAACATTCTATTCAATGGAAGAAAAGTGGAAGCTTTATTAGATTCAGGTTCCAGTAATACTATAGTATCAGATGATTTGTTGACAATGGAAGAGAGATCAAATATGAAACCAGCAAGTAAAGTAATAAGGTCAATGTCACACAATGTTTTAAATATAATTGGGAAATTAAAAACTGAATTAATCATTGGTAATCACGAATTAATGCATTATGTGTCAGTAATGAGAAATAGTCCTGTCGGATGTTTAATTGGTATGGATGTGATGGAACAACTACAAGGAATTTCTCTTGATCTAAAAACTGGGAGATTAATGAAAGGACAAACTTGCCAGCAAAAAGTGAGGTAATATATTATGCGGATGTGTTAGATGTTTCAGATGACGAGTGGATATTTGAACCAAATGAGAAGCTAATAGAAAAATATGAAGTTCCAATGTGTGATGAAGTGGTAAAAATCAAAGACCAAACAGTGCCAGTGAGAATAGTGAATCAAAACACAAACCCATCCAAATGAAACCAAAAACCAAACTGGGAAAACTAACGAAGTTTGAAATAGAGAAAACTCCGAAATTACCGAGAAATATTAAAATTTACAAAGAGCCACAAGTCATTAGTAATGATTTAACAGAATCGCAAAAATGGGAATTCACAGAGTTATTAAAGAAATATAAAATTGTGTTTGCAAAACACGAGTACGATTTTGGACTCATCCAAGTAATTGAACATGAGATACAATTACTTGATGAAACTCCAATTAAATTGAAACCGTATAGAATTCCATATATACATCAAGAGGAAAGTGACAGGCAGATAAAAGCAATGAAAGAGTTCAAAATAATACGAGATAGTTCTTCACCATTCTCATCGTCAATAGTAGTTGTTAAAAAGAAAGACGGCGATTTGTGATTTTGTGTCGATAATCGGAAATTAAATCAAGTTACGTGAAAGGATACATATCCTATTCCAGTTCCACAAGAAATGCTTGATAAAATGGGAGAAGTACAATTTTTCACAGTAATCGATCTTCAATTTAAAGTGAAAGAAGAAGATCGAAGAAAAACGGCTTTTTCGGATGATAAGGGATTGTATGAATTTAATGTGTTACCGTTTGGATTAACTAGAGCACCTGCTACGTTCCAGCGAGGTATGAATTTTGTTTTACGGGATATCCCACATGCATTAGTCTATATTGATGACATAATAATATTTTCAAATACTTTTAAAGAACATCTGAAAGATGTGGAAACTGTATTTAGAAGATTATTAAAGGCTAATCTAAAAATAAAACCCTCTAAATGTGAATGGGGAAAATCGGAAGTGGTTTATGTAGGTCATATTATTTCTCGAAGCGGATTGAACCAAACCCAGAAAATGTAAGGAAAATTAAAGAATACCCAATCCCTGAAAATGTAGATCAAGTTCGACAATTTCTGGGCTTAGCTAGTTATTATAGAAAATTTATTAAAAGCTTTTCTCATGTAGCACAACCCTTAAATGTAATATTAAAAAAGCAGACTCAATTTAAATGGGGAAAAGCTCAGCAAGAAGCATTCGAATTGCTTAAAGAAAGTTTGATTAAACAACCTATATTGAGATGTTCAAATTTTAGAATACCATTCATCTTAATGACAGATGCAAGTAATTTTGCGTTGGGTGCAGTATTAGGACAACAAGTCGAAGGTGAGAAAGATCACGTAATTGCATATGCCAGCAGAACGTTAAAGCCACATGAAAAGAATTATTCTACAATTGAGAAAGAAACATTAGCATTGGTTTACGGTATAGCAACGTTTAGACAGTATTTAGTTGGCAGAAAATTTGTTGTGTTTACTGATCATAATCCATTACAATGGTTGATGAAACATCGGGATTCAGCCAGCAAACTGATCCGATGGTCAATAGCCATTGGAGAATATTATTTTGAAATTAAATATCGAACAGGCAAATCAAATGGAAATGCGGATACGCTATCGAGAATCCATGTAAATAATGAGAGTAAGAATAATGAAATGAATTATAATAATACAATATTTATGGCAATCAAAACCGCTAATAATTTGCAGGAACTGCAAAAAGATCAGGAAAACGATGATGAATTAAATCAATTGAGGAAACATGCAGTCACGATCAAAAAGGAAAGTGACTGGAAACATGTAGTTGACGAAAAACATAAATATATCATTCATGATGATTTGTTAAAATGTGTTAAAAATGAAAACTTATTAATTGTGGTTCCAACCAAACATCGAACAACATTAATGTTGATATACCATGATGGAGCACTAGGTGAACATTTATCCGCTCGGAAGACATTATCAAGATTGAAACAAAAATATTATTTGGACACTATTGAATCAGATATCAGACAATGGTGTCATACTTGTAAAGTGTGCTTAACCAGACGAAATACGGGAAAGAAAATAAAAGTACCTTTGAAACCTATGCCAGTGCCCGGAGCGCCGATGGAAATTACTGCAATGGACATTGTTGGTCCATTACCTGAAGCAATTAATGGCAACAAGTATATCATTGTGTTCTGTGATTATCTAACTAAATGGCCTGAAGCATATGCGATGCAAAATCAAAAAGCGGAAACAGTTGTAAAGATATTTGTAGAAAATATTATTTTTCGATATGGAGCACCGAAGAAATTACTTACTGATCAAGGAACGAATTTCCAAAGTGAACTGTTTATCTCAATCACGGAATTATTCGGGATACTGAAACTTAGTACATCGCCTTATCATTCACAAACAGATCGTCTAGTTGAAAGATTTAATGGAACATTAATCAATATGAAATCATCCTACGTGAATAGAAAGCAGAAAGATTGGGATTTGTTTATCAAGCCATGCTTATTTGGCTATCGAAATGCAGTGAATGAAAGTATCGGTGAAACACCTTTCTATCTTATTTATTTACGGCGGAACAACATGCCGGTTGATTTAAAATTTCAAGAACCTATTTCACAGTACATGGATATATCTGATTACAAAGTAATTATGCAAGAAAGACTTCAATCAGAATGGACTCAAGCTGGACTTAAAATAAGACATCGTCAAGAAGCGTATAAAGAGTGCTATGATAAACGAGCACATGCTCACAATATTGAAGTAGGAGATTTAGTGTATTTACATAAACCAGAACCATCAAAGGGTCTATCACCAAAATTACAGAGACTATTTAAAGGCCCATATATAGTATGTGATACCACTGAAACTAATCTAAAATTACGTCGACAAAATAATAAAAAGGCAGGAACAATTATCGTTCATGCTAATCAATGTAAAAAGGTGCCAGTTGCAGAAGACACTAAGTATCAATTGAGATCTAAAGATAAAAACATGGAAAGACACAACGCGCTCAAACAAAAGGCAGCGAAAAATCCCTCACCATTGGGATATATCAACAAAGTTTTATTCGTTGCAACACTTTTGATAATCAATGTGTTAGGGTCGAATGCGACTTCATTGTTTCCAAATTATGCTATTAAAAGGATCTCGTTAATGGAAAAAGTTGATATTTATGCCACATTTACCCAGATGGTATGGATCTATCGTTGTGCACCGACCGAAGAAATAGAAATAAGCAATTTACTGAATTATTTTGAACCATTTTGAAATCGTCAATTAACAATAAATTATGAATACCCATAGTTAATAACACAAGTGCAACCCCAAATAAATGTTACTAAAATAATAAATCTGATTCATATTGAAATAAGGACAAAAATCTAAATAATTATGTTTCCATAGAACCAGTGTTGAATGGAATCAATATATATTGGGAGCCCCGAAATTCCCAACAAGTGAAAATAATTTTTCAGAATTATACAATCGATACGTTGAATGTTAGAAAGTCTTTCGTGCATTATGCGAATCTAAAACTGCATCATACCTATGATATCGCAATTCATTACTACGAAAAAGTATTGCAAGATAATGGTACAGAGAGTAATGACCGGTGGGTCAAGATCTATATTAGTCGGAAATCAATATTGTTGCAAAACGAAACAAATCGAGTTCATTTACAGCTAGTTAACCAAAAACTAAACATTTCACGACAAGCAGGTATGAATGAAAAAGTTGTGATCTATTATTGTGGGAAAATCCAAGCCACGTTAACATGTAACTTTACCTTTAAAATGTTAATGTTTCAGCAAGTACGATCTAAATCAATTTCAAAAATAGTGATAAAAATCAAGAAATAAAAATCAAGTATTACAAACGAATATCAAATTTCAATCCATGGGAAATCATTTTTGTCGAAACAAGATTCATTCGAGTTGTATATAATTCAACGGAACTCATAGAGAACACCAATTATTCTCATATCTCTAATGTAAATATTCGAAAACAAAAAACAATATTATCTTCGTTCAATGACTATATGGCTAATGTGCAAATTCGTGAGAACAATACTACATCATCTTTATCTGATAACAATGAAATCATATGTGTAATTTTATCGATCAGTAAAATCAGTGTGATATCATTTTCTATCATTTTTCTTCTCGCATTGCTAGCATATCTTCGAAAACTAAAGCAACGACTTGAGCGTCAATCCATGACCCAAAGACCTTGGATTGTCTATGAGGAAATAATCGTGTAGTGAGATACATTTATTTTGCATGCAATTACGATAATGTAGTAGTACAGTGTAAGTATTAACTTTTTATTTTGAATAATGTAAAGATTTGCACCTTTCGATCATAGATGAGTTTGATTGGCTGTTGAGAGCAAAGAAGGGGAAGCAAAATTTGCGCAGGTAGAAAATTTTGGGGGGAAAGGAAATTTATTAAGGGGTATATAAGGGATAAAAAAAATTAAATAAAATTAGTATAAAATTCAAATTAAAATAGGTAATTAATTTTTATTAATATTATTATTTATACCGCTACCAGTTAAGGCAGTATCCCTAGGGTACTCCACCTTGACTCTAGCGTCAACTTTTAAATTCAAAAAATTAACTAACTATATTTTAGCAATGCAACAAATTCAATGGGCAAGGACAATTTATGATAGCTACCTTAAGCTACACAGAAACAATGTTGGACGGAACCCATACATCATCCAGGAAAATTTGCAGATCCCAAATTACGTGAGAGTGGATGACAGAAAAATGAAGATACAAATATTCAGAGTGAATAGACAATCTGGAATTAAATTAGCTGATGAAATAAATACAAAGAAAAAGAAAGAGTTCATGCTTCACACTATCAAAGGAAATGTTGAAATGATCGACGACAATCAGAAGATATGGTGGGAAATGCATCAAGGGTCGTCATGGAAAATGCAGAAAGAAGCGATGACCAAAAGGTTGAGAGCAGCAAATGAAAATTTACTGGTTGTGTTCGAAACCAGAATGAAAAACGAAGCTCAATAAATACCGCAGATGATATCGACACTACCTGTGGATGAAAAATTGTTAGCAATCACTGAACAGATGCTAAAGAAAAGAATGTCATTTTTAAGAAAAGAAATGGATCAAGAGGAGATAAGAAGCAAGATCTTGTTTATCGATGCGGAATATGGTACATCAAAAACCAAACAGATGGTACCGCTATCTATTGCGATAATGAATTATTATGGCAAGACAATAAAGGATGTCTACCTAACTCCAAGAGGAAAATTGCGGCATTTTAATTCGCAAATTCATGGAATAACGAAAGTTGCAAGTAGGAATCAATATGAACAGTATGCAATTATGAAGGAAGTTCAAAATTTGGTCGTTGGGAAAGTATTAATTGGCCACGACCTTCATGCGGAGATACAATATTTAAAACTTTAGATAGACCAGTTGCATGGCATTAGAGATTTGGCTACAGCGCAAGCATTGGAAAAGGTTGGAATTTCCAGAAGAGGAGAATTTTTCAAACTGAAAACTGTTGTCCAGGAGATGTTTGGAGATCAAATGCAGGTGGGCATCCACTCAGCCCTCGAAGAAGTAAAGAACATAAGAAGAGTATATTTGCAAATTGAGAAACTATCGTAATAAATCAGCTTACATACTGAAAGAAAAAAACTGTTATTCATTATAAATGTGGATCTAAAAATTGAGATGAAATAAAAAAAATTAATGTTACTTATATTATTTATTTATAAAATATTAATTTAATAAATCTCGTTTTCTTGATTTATGCCGTCCCATACAAAAAATAAATGAAAAAAAAATCAATGACACAAAAGTATGTAAGACAAAGATTCTAAATATCAGTCAAAATTGTATACTATTATCACTATTAGTATATTGGTGATATTGCCATTACTATTATTCAGATTATTATTTTAATATTATTATCAGTTCTTGAGAGTCTCAGATCTCGAACTTCGGGATTTGAGATGCACAAGAATAACCATTCCCCATGCCTGCAGCCTGGCGTAACCAGCAGGAGGAGTGGAACATTTTAATATTATATAATTCTTCTATCTATCAAAAAAATAAATAAAATCAACTCATATTTTATTAAAATAATTATTTTATAATTTTTTTGATCGTATTTAATGATTTTTATTTTCTTCCTGATTAATTATTAAACAAACTTGAAATTCATAAAAAAAAAATTTTTTTTTAAAAAAATATATCAACAGTTTTATACAAAACTAACTCTTTCCTTTATTTCATCCTCGGAATACAATACTTTTACTTTATCTAAAATTGACTTCATATCATTTAACATTTCCACAATGCCGTTTTCTGAATCAGCGTAAACTTGTAACAATAGTCTCCAGTTGTTTGAGTCGAAACCCCAATGAAATTTGTTTGATACTTCATCTAATTTGTCGGTATGACCAATGAATTCAAATGTTTTGAAAAAAAATTTCCATTATCATGCAACATTTTAATTTGTTGATTATGGCATTGAAAGCAATTTATTCTCAAATCCGTAATAGCTTGATCTGGTGCATTGATGTTGAGAGCGAGTCTTGGTGGTTGAGATGGACAGATTCTTCTTTAGCCCATGCTCTAAACCCAGCTATAAGCTCATTTTTAAGCACATTTTAGTCTAACGTTTTGCGGTTTTTCAATAAATGCCAATTGAAATACACCAGCTGTCACTGAGATAAATTCCGCTATAATTCAAGTTGATACATAAATCAATTTGGCGGAATTTATTTTTTGTGAATGCATTTCAGCCATTTTTTAAATGGCTGCTAAGTAAGTTATTTTTTTATAGTTATATAACTTAAATTTAAATTTTAAGAGTTGAATTATGATTTCATAAGGAAATATGATCATAATTCAAGCTCTTAAATATAACTTTGATCAACTATTTAATATATATTATTATAAATAATATTTAGGAAATTAAGTAAGTAACAATACCTAATCTCCAAAAATATGTATTTTTTTCGGATATTATTCAAAAAATGTGAGTTAAATTAATTTTGAACTTATAAAAATTATTATTTGCATTAAATAATTATATTTTTATACATATTTTGTAAAAAATCATCGATTATGTACACAAAATAATTTGGTTTATGATTATTTTTTAAAATTTACCAATATAATTTAAAAATTTATGCTTTTTTTCGGATTTCAGGTTTAGCTTTTTTCGACAGAAATATCTGAAATATTAGATTAATTTTAGTTTTAAGGGTAAATCTTATGAAGATACTTCCTCATTTACTCGAAATTTCCTAGCAAAAACCTCAAAATTTAAATTAAAAATTTTTTCCGCCATTTTTCTTTCTAAAATTATCTCAAAAATGTTTATAAAATTATTTATTATAGGGATTTTTTCAACTTCGGATGGCTACATGTTAAAAGTTTGCGTGCATGTTTTATTATGGGTTGTGTTATTTTATTTCTCTGTCACTTTTTCTGTTTCTATAGTGTAGGGTTTGTCTCATTGACTATTTTACAAGCAACCTCAAGGTGAGTTGGTGTGTTTATATGCTATAAATTTATTGATTTTCTTTTATATTATAGGTGATTTATCTCAACTTCGCTTGGTGTACCAAGTATAAACTAGAGCTGACATGTAGGTATTTTTCAAGTGACCAATGAAGATTGTTATAGCAATCTATCTCGTCATCGGCGTGTGGTGCAGCTAGCAGAGTCAGGCATCAGTGGTTAGTTCTCCCTCTGTGTGTGTGTTAAATAAATATCTGGTTCTCCCTCTGTGTGTGTGTGTTAAATAAATATCTGGTTCTCCCTCTGTGTGTGTGTCTTCGTTGAATTTGAATGGTTACATAGAAAACTCAACTGTATTACACACAAACTCATTGGGATTGCTATGAAATGGGATAGAACATCTTTTATTTAAAGTACTCATTGATAGACACACACAGACAGGCACACACGCATATAGAATTGTAGTATAGTCTAAGAGAGAGAAATAATGTTATATGTATGTCAAGTGCATGTTTACATATAGAGAAGGAAGAGGCGTTAATATCATTACCAGATTGTTATTATTATTATTTTGGTGTATAGGGTTGTTGTATGCAGTATGTTTCTTCAGCTCTCCTATGGAAAATTCAGTTTACGCCTAAATTAAATTAGCCTTATTAGGATTTTATTATTATTATTATTATAATTATCTTCAATAATTTATGATAACTAGTGTTATCAAAGATAATTTAATTTATTATTATTATTATGATTATTATGATTTATTTTTATTATTATTATTATCATAATGTTTATTCATTAGTTACATTATTATTGATATCGCAATTAAAAAAACACACATAATAGGACAGTAATTCGAATTTATTCGAAACAAAATCTCAATTTTATCTTGTATTTATTGAATATATTATATCTATATGTACGAAAAACATTTTTAACAAATTATTTCTATTACCTAATAAATATAAATTAGATAATAAAAATTTGATAAAATGAATAGAAATAAAATAAAATACCAAAATCTTTCTAATCTATCTATCATAGAATACACGAAAAGAAATAAAACATTAACATAGAATAAAAACCAAATTTTTAAATTTTGATCTTCTCAAATGAATAGATTCGAGTGCGAATCTTTATTAAAGGGGGGAGATATGTTGGGGTATTACGGAAAGCCACAGTAAAATCAATAAAACACCAAAATGATAAAAGTGCAATATTAATTAAAAAATTTATAAAAATTCGAAAGTAGTATTGATCGGGGGAAATTGGTATGGTTGAACGCCAAATTGAGAGACGAGTCCAGAAATAATAATAAAAATTTAGTGAGGGGTCCCTAGAAAATAATATAAGACAAAAAAAGAAATTAATTTAAAAAAATTAATTACTAATAGGAAGCCCGAGGCAATGGGAAACCCGAGAGATGTGGAAAATCCGAGAGATGAGGAAAACCTGAGAGATAAGGAAAACCCGGCGTGTAGACGGAATAATATAACAGGGTAAATTGGCCTAAACAATATTAAATGGGCGCCACTGAGCTACGGAGAGGTAATTATTTCGTAATTTAGTAATGGAGCAAACGTTGTTGACAAATGTCGGCTAAAGTGGTCGGTGGAAAGTAATTATTGTTAATAATTTAATAATGTAGCAAATGTTGTTGACAATCGTCGAAAAACAGTCTGAACAGGAGTATAAAAGAAAAAGGGAAAAACACGAAAGGACCAGTGGATCGACGTGAACGAGTAGTGTAACTAGGTTAGTAGAGGAATTTAAACCCAAGTAAAGTCAAAGTTATCTATCAGAAAGGGTGGTTCTCCATTGGACAACCTACCCTAAGATAATCAAAGATATACGGTGGTTAAAAGGTGCAAATAAATTTATGAAATTGTGATTACAAAACGTTGAAATAAATCAGATTGAGTTGTAACTGTGATTAAGTGCAAATAAAATTATTCTGTGTTGGGTTTGCTTATTTGATTCAAAAGGGCACGAGGAGTCAGAGGGAACCGACTTTCAATTGTTGGGCCAGAACACAAACGGCCTTGAGAAATGTTTAAATGGATCGGTAACACACATGCAAATATAACAGGCAAATTTAAATAAACCTATTGAAACATCAATTAAACCCTACCAAATATGAGAAAAAGAGAATTAAATATAAAATGATAAACATAAAAATAAATTAAAATAATAACAAAACGCACCAAGATCCGCACGATACAAACACAAATAAAACAAGAAAACACAACAAATTCGACAAAATTTGATAAATTAATAAAAGTTCATGAAAATGAAACTTAAATCAAAAAATTTGAATTAGTAATAATTCAATAAAAATTCTAAATGAAAAATTATTAAAATAAATTGAAAAATAATAAAATTAAAGATTAGAATACATTAGAAAATAACAAGGTCGAATTTTGTTTTACTACATCAAAATTAACATCCAAGGTTAGGGACAGAAAATAGGTATAAATACCGATCCATTTTCACATAAAGTTAACCATTTTTTGAACTAAAATTTTGTGAATTTTGTTTAAAATCTTACTACGAAGCCTTACTTTTAGGTGAGAAATGTTTTATTTGGAACTCTCTCTCCACGTCACATCCTCGCAACCTCGGTAGAGCTCTGCTTGGATGTCGGCGTGGGGAAAGATGTATTTTTATGAAATTTTTGATTGAATGGAATGGATCAAGTAATTCTGTATTTTGCTTTTAATATATATCAATAAATATTTATGATGTTTAAAATTTGTTTTTCTTAAGATTAATTAAACATTTGTCGAAATTTTTCCGGCCCACAGCCAAGACACATCGCAAGTTAGTAAAATCAACATATAATTCAGATTCGTGTAAGTGCGTGGAATATCGCCAATGATCTGTGCCCGTGAAGACCCGGCGTGCGGAACGCAGGGTTGGAACGTCAATACTATCCCGTATAGAAGAAATGAGGAATAAGGAAGGAGTCTATTGGCTGCTTCCTCGTTTCTCATTTCTGTAAAATCGACCTAAATTCTTTCACACACGGCTCAAAATCACCACACCGAGTAGTCCAGTGGGCACTCATTAAATATAATATAAACACAATATGCGCCTAAGGCTTATTAAATGGTAATGGTACGGGGAATAAATTAATTCATTGATTAAACTAAAGTGATTTGTCAATTAAAATAAATTAATTCATTGATTAAACTAAAGTGATTTGTCAATTAAAACAAATTAATTCATTGATTAAAGTAATTTGTCGATTAAAATGAATTAATTCATTGATTAAACGAAAGTAATTTATTGATTAAAATTAAAGTAACAATAGGTAATTCATTGATTAAATTAATATAATTCCTTGTAATAAGATTAAAGTAATTATTGAGTAATTCATTGATTAAATTAATTCATTGCTTAAATTCAAAGTGATTATGGAATAAATTCATTGATTTCAAATGACGAAATTTAACAATTAAAAGTAGAATAATTCATGATTTTAAAAGTAAAGTAACTCATCGATTAAAAGCAAAAACAATTCATTGATTGAACCTAAAGTAATGTATTAAAAATAAAGTAATGTATTGATTGAATTAAATAGTTGATTAACAGTAGAAAGAAATAGATGGAAAGTAAGTACAAACCCGTCGCTTAAAAAATAAATTAACAATTCGCTAAAATGAATCAATCAGAAGTCATTGCTATGAAAGTTAAATCATTGTGTTAAAGAAAAATTAATATCATTATTAAGAAGAGGGGAAAAGTGTGAATAGGAAATCGTTGACCAATTCATCATAAACCAAAACAAAAGTGACTTAATTGGCAATAATTGTTTAATTTAAAATTATCCAAGGCGTAAATTACGAATAAAAAACCCAAGTATAATGGACCCTAAAATACGAAAATTAATACAACATCAAAAGGACATAAAATTTTAGAACGATAAAGCAATTAAGATAACCATCAAAAATTTTATATCAATATCACATTAAATGTTAAACCACAGGAAAGGCTTACCGTCGATTTTCGACAATGCTAAGGAGGTGATCCAAATTTTCCGAGAGACGATAAAAAATTTCCAAATGATAAAAATGATAAAATTCCAAACAGAGAAAAAGTTCGAAGGCATGAGATCGCACAAAGGTGCCGAGAAGGAGTCCACTCGAAGCCCACGGTAGATGCAGGTGTTTTCCTTAAAAAAAAATGTTGATAGAAAACATTCAAATCAACTAAAACATGTAACTCACCAAATAATCCACGAACGCGCGATCTTAAAAGTCCACTCGCCTAAAATAAATTTAGTAAAATTACAAGTTGTAAAATAAACAAAATTACCTTAACATAAACTCGCTGACATTTCCGTCGATATAAACACTCACCGTGATCGAATTGCGATTGACATTTATTTCCTGCCCATCTGATTCAATCACCCGCACATCCGTCAATATATCCATCGACGATAGCAGAATATACATCATTTTTTCACTTGACAAAAATCATGCCTTCACCAAATGTCTCAGACGAAGATTTAGAACTTCAATCTATGGATGTTACAGAAGCCCCTCAGACGCGTAAGTTTTAATTAATTTTAATAACGAAATTATGATCATGTTCGAGCCTCAGAAACCACCCAGACTCAAAATCATATCATCTTTCCCGCCAAGTGAAAACCCGAGTTAGTAAGTGAACTCTCCGGATCAAAGGCAATGACCAAATAAGCCATACCTGCTAATGCATCGTAGTATTTCCGCACCAGACAAATCCCAAAATCCTGACATTCCACCATTAAGCACGACAATCATTTTTTTTGTGGCTATGCACCTTCGTCAATCCCAATTGGTCTGCAGTGTCACAAATATTTAGTTAGAAATTACTAAGCGAAAATTCCGGTCCTGATCGCATAAGAAAATCGTTCGACGATTCATTTTTGGGGAGACGAATTTCTTGGATGTTTTGCTCCGGTAATCAAACCTCGTGGAAATAAGGATACTGGTTTGGCGATCGTTCCAAGTACTTTATGTTAAACTCTTCAGTCGAATCGTTAGACCATTCCATCATTATCATTCCCATTCGACCCAGGTATTTTAATTGATCAAAGAACCAAACACTAAGTATGAATTTCGTAATTTTTGTAACTGTTTTATTTTGAATAGATAAACGGTAATTGTTAAAATCATTTTATTTTATAATTCGACAGAAGACCTATACATGTTTAATTATCCAGTTGTTGCTCCATAAAAAGGTAGACCACTTTATTTCTATTCAGAAAAATGATAAATGTTCAAAGAATATTTTGTAAGGCTTTCTTAAAAATTATTTATTTATTTTTTCCCTTTTATCTTATATTAATATTTGAAATTATATATATCTAGTTGAATATTTTAAATATATACAAATCTTAAAGGTTAGTAATGAATGAACAATTTGTAATCTAAATAAGATAAAGCTATAAATGATTTGCACTTTTTTTTCTTTTGTTGTTAAACATGTCATATTTTAACATCAGTAAAGATTTTCCCGAATGGACCCTTACGGCATGAGAATGCGTAACCTAGTAGTTTTGGAGTTCCGATTTTCCTTGTTTCCAAACACATTGCCAGACCTGTCAGTAACACGCGTTCAGTTTCAAGTCCCGTGAGGTTTAGCGCATTTAAAAAATTAGTTGATTCAGTTTTTCTTTAAACGACGAGAAATTTTATACAATCGAGAACCACAAGATAGCCCATCAAATCTAAACATGCCAAGAGAAATACCGAATAATAACACTAATCTTACCAATTTTTCTATTCAGGACAATCTGAAGCTATCGTTGAACTCCCTGCCCATATCGTGGAGCAATGGAGACAGGCATGGGATCGAGTGTATCGAGAGCGATGCCACAACATGCCAGAAGACGACGGGCAGGAGGATATCTCACCAGAAGAATTTATGCGACAGTTCCGAAAACTGTCTAATGAACCAAACCCATCTCAAGACATACTAGCTCAGGCCCAAGAACTCCTGGAAGGTCTCCTGCAACACCAGCGCCATGTCGAGGTGGCTGTAGAACGGGCCATGAATTACCTGGCCAACGTCAAAGACGACCTGGCGGCAGGACGTCTGGCAAGCAGCTACCCACCTTCCCCAAGACCAACTCGAAATACCAAGAGGCCAGTGTTTGTGATCCCTGGTTACTCCCCAGAAGAAGGGATCAAGCGATTCCTCGCAGACGAATAACTATCTAAAACCCTGACAATTAATGATTAGAACATTTTGTTATTTAGTATATTATTAGAATTCTAGACTTAAAAATTCCTTTTTCTTCTTTTGTTATTGTAGATTCGTTTCATAAATATGTTTAAGTTTAATCACACTTATTATTATAGTAATCGTCACAGCAATTCAACCCTTATTATTCTAGAAATGGACCCCGTGAAATTACTACAAACCGAATTAACCCATGCGAGACAGACTAATAAGAAACTCCATGACCAACTCGTCCAAATAGTCCGGGAAATTCAACAAATCAAAGCGACGTGGGTAGAGCCAAAGAGAGTCAAACCGTTATACCAAAAACTGGCCGCGGCCCAGAAGGGATGGGCAGAAGAAAAGCAATTGGTCCAAGGACTGAAGACTCAAATCAGGGGGCTAGAGATAGCGTTTTCCGCCTGTCAAGAGGGGGCAGCGATGACCTACCCTTTAGTCTTCGCCCCTGCTCAATTGGCCTATCGCGAAGCGAATATTACCCCATCTACAACGTCAACTACTACCGCGACCACTCTCTCAACAACCAGTCGTCGACCTGGACGCAAGGAGCGGGCTAAGCGCCGAGCCGCTCGATCTTCCAATCAGTCTGGAACCTTATGATTCATGTATTTAATAGATAAATAAAGCATCATTTATATATATTGTAGTTCCTGTATACATCTTATTGTATTTATATCATCTTAGGGTTTTGAAATAACATTGTAGAAGGGTTTAAATAAGGAGCACCACCCATTTTGCTTCCAAACCAAGGTCATCAAAATAGTTAGATAAACGATAGAAATTTAGACGCAAGGGGACCAAATAATTTTAAAGCGAGCATAGGTCTTCCATCGACAGCTCGTTGGACCCAGAGATCGTTTGGTCAATTATAGTGTTAGCAATAACGCTCACTTATTGCGGGCGATCTACCCACTCGAACACAGTTCCAACGTTGCTTAGCAATGGGTGCCGAGTGGCAAGCGAAAGGATATTTGTATGGGGTTGTCTGGGTAACAACCATATAGTTTAAGAATGTCCAAACCCAGTAACCCACCACAATAATAACAACCCAACACATTAGTATTTCATAGGTACATTGCTCCTATAACACATTCATAGCATCCACTCATTCTCATTTCGATAGGTTTTCCGATATTGCCTGTTGATAGTAGTTCGAGACGTTTGTGATACAATGCTATTTTTTCTGATAAAAAAGGTCTAAGCTTTTTACGAGAAAAAGTGATCCCTCACAAGTGATTAAATTCTGCGAAAATGAATTGTTATTTATACTTGTTTTGTGACCCTAACCTTACGTGTTATTTTTAGTGCGATAAAACAAAATTTGACCTTGAAATTATTTGTGTTGTCTAACTTTTTTTTATCATTTTCCTTATTTAATTTGACAATTTATTTCTTAAGTTTTTAATTGAATTTTTCGAACCAAAAATATTTTATTTTAATTCAATTTTTAAATAACTTTTTGCTTTGATTTTAACCAGCTAGGGCAGGAAAAATAAAAAGCATTTCTCATTAAAACACCGCATTAACCAATTATAGTTTCTTTTCCACTCAACTTACTAACAAACAATACATAGTAAAACTGTATACATATGAAAACTGTATAATCCAATTCAAATTTCATTGAGAGGCCTATATTTACATTAACATTTATTTAAATTGCTTAATGTAACTATGCCTTCATAAAATAATAACGAATAAATCAAAATGTTTATTTTATAACCCAAATATTTTATTTCGGTGTTTATGAATATCTTCAAATTTTCAAGAATAACAAACATCAAATATAATATGACAACAATACACTCAACAAATAACAAAAACATATATTTCAGTTTTATAAAGTAAAAATCCAAATCTTATTACTGTCTAAATCCATACTCTCAGATAATACCGAAGAATCAAATGTCATCAATGTCTAACACCAAATTATTCTCGTGGACTCCCATAAATCAATTCTTATTTCCAAATAGTGACAATATTATTAAAAACATATTAACGATATCCAAATACAACTGTAACGCTCCTTCAATATAATCTTCTGGACTTAGTTCATATTTCCTGCCACCGATAACCAATTGGGTGTCATAGATTAAATACTGAATCGAGATTTATTTATGCAATAATGTTAATTAGGCTTACTATTCCAAACACAAGAATACATAATCCAGCATATACGGCATGTACCACCTAGATTGTTAATTATGAATTAGTAGAATAAATTAATAATTAATCAATGAAATATTAATTCACGAGAAATACTATTAAGCAAGCATCTTTGAGGAAATTCATGCACAAATAAACAATGAGTTTTACTTTTATACTTTCGAAACTATTCTTCATTAACACATTTATTTATGGCAAAATGAATAATTTTTTATACAAACACGAGTATCCGCGAGGGACAATACGTATCCTTTTATACTTATAAATTCTCCTTTCATTTCATTTATCTTTATTTCCTTTGCAGATCGATGCCTTTTATTAAACACAAATTTTCCGCACTGCCTTTTTCAGTGATATATATTCGAAAGTTTTTATATTTTTCAATATGCACGAAGTTATCATATTTATAAATTCAATGAATTACGACTTAATCAGTGTAGGATAACTGTAAATAATAGGATATTTTAAATTATATATAATATGAATGTGTAAGTTGAAGTATGAATGAAAATTATGCAATGCATGTCTGAATGTCAAAGATGTGACTTAAGTATGCATCTTTCTCAAGATACTTACAATATTATAATTTCCTCCTGGAGTTACTCACTTGTTTTTAGATAATAAATCAATCAGTATGTAACAATTAAATTCTTATTATGAAAAGTATTGTAATTACATTTAAGGGATTTTAAATAATTGGAATGAAGCGCTTTGTATTTACTACTCAGAGTGTGTTGTAAAGAGGTCACATGGCTTTAGGAGAACCCGATGAAATTTTCAAATTAATACTAAAAATAAAGTAATTTGAAGCTACCTAAATTGAAAACAAATATTTCAACAATTATAAATTATTTTGTGAGCATAACTCATTAGTATTAAGCTTATGTAGTTTTCTAATTTACTATGGAATGTAAGGTTTAACACGATGGTTATTATGTGACGCGAATGTGGAAAGCGTGTCATTTATTAATGCAGTTTCAAATATTTTAAAAATTTCGAATTTAATAGAAAGAATGTCATAAGATCCTACAGGAGAAAAACGAAGCATTCAAAAATTAGTGGAAAATCGAAAACCAAGAATAAACATTAAATCTCCGTGATACACTCGCAAATGTTTTCTACGAGTTTGTTCATAATTCAATTTATTTTAAGTGAATTCTAAAATACTTTAAATTTAAATGAAGTGTGACTTTTTACGAAAATCGAAGTCAGCACATTTCTATAAGATATTTATAATTAACAATCTACTGAAGGATGGCTAAGATTTGATCGAATATTTTGAGTAAGCGCGAAACTACGTTTTTTAATAAAGCTTGAAATAGTGTACAAAAACTAATATTACAAAATGTTTCAACAATCAGTGAAACCACTAGATTAATATTTATGATCCAAACATTTGGCAACTTATTTAAGGATTAGAAAACAAACTGGAATGGGATTTCATAGAGATAAAATCAAAGAAAACTAAGTGTTTCACAGACAGAGAATTACGATTATCTTTCCGAAAATTTGTCTTGGATAGAAAATAACTTTTATAATTATAAATCATTTGAATACATAAAAATTGTCGCGGCAATGACGAGAACTGATATTGCCAAATAAAAAATTTGATTCATTAATTGATTTGTTTGTATAGCTAATTTCTGTTAAGTGGTTTTTAAAGTTGGCACTGAAGCTTTCTAGGGGGTTTAAGGTAGTCTAAGGGTAGGTAATCTCTTATAGAAGAAAATAATAAAAAATACTTAAAAATTAACAATTTTCGTGATTTTGCAATGGGAAAATCTTCAAAAATTTTATATCTTCATTACAATTCATCTGAGTACATCAGTCTCAACAAGTAATTATGTTGTACAGCTATTTACACAATCCAGTGCGTTTCAAGAGAAATATAGGTGTTTGAAATGACTTGTACACTGCTAAGTAATATACCCAAAGTTGTTACTTACTTTTAAAATATCAGATGGCTTGAACTTTTAAAATAAGGAGCGAAGAAATATTTTGCAAAATAAGCTAAATATCTTCTAGTTCTTAGTAAAAAATAAATATTAATAAAATAACTCGTGTTTTTTTAAAAGTTTGAACATAAATAGGCCTAAATTCAAATAGTTTGTTGTTACTTTTTTGTAATATTATAATTGATTGTAACAAAACAGATCTGTGTTTATTTTCAAAAAAATTAAAATAAAACCTAAATATCACAAGTTTAAGAAAAATATATTACAGAAAACCACTTTTAAAAGTGATTTCTTTAAAAACAAAGATTTTATATTATAACAATAACTGAATTAAAAATAAATTTGTCTAACAGGTTTTCGAATTTTAAAGATGAGCAAAAAAATCGACTATTTATTAAAAGATTCTTGTCAACTGAAGGAATTGATTAATACTAATAAAAACGATTTTGTGGTTGTATTTGATTTAGTGATGTTATGAAAGAATGAAAAAATATTTATTTATTAATAAATATATTTTTTAAAAAATGATGTGTGATTTTTAAAATCTGTAGTTTTTTCTTTATACCTGATAATGACGGTGAATCTGTCGAGATATATAGTATAAATTATGTTCGAGCCACGTTTTCTAATATTTAAATCAGTGCTACGGTTGTGTTTATATGATAAAAAATGACGTTATTTATTTTAGAAAATATCCAAATATCGATTATTATAAATTAAAATGATAGTTTTATTACACTAGATCTTCGTGTATTTTTTCATATAATTTTAGGAAAATATTAAATATATGAATCGATAAAAGTTAATATTCTCAGTATATTTTATTAATCAATTCAAAACAAAATGGCAATAAATACCAACGTGTTTAAACTCAACCATAACTTTACAAAATCATAAATGAAAAATATTAAATAACTTATCTGAGACCTTTAAATAAATAATCATAGATTATTTCCACCTGTTATTTTATTTTCTGCCCTTAGAAAATTCAAATACTTTAAAAATTAAGGAAATTTGGAATAATAAACATAATTAATATTCATTTTTCACACGATAAATAAATTAGAAAAGGTCTGCCATTCTTGATTGTAAAATTAATATTAGATTAGACATTTTAAATCTAAAATTGTAACTGAATAATATACTTTTATACGAATAATTTTAAATTATTGCCGATAAAGAATATGTTATGCAGTTATAATTTTAGATTTTAGAGTCTTATCTAATATTGATATTCACCGATAAGATTAAATATTAATTTTATGATAATATTGATCGGAGAAAAAAATTATAACAATGTTATTAATTGTAAAAATATTAGTTACTTTTAACACTGTTTTCTGATAATATTAAAAGAATAGGAAACATTATTGATTTTTAATATTTGATATATTACTAATTTTATTGCCAGCCTTTAACATGTATTTGAAAAATAGCATTTAGATGCAAATGTATTTTTAAAAAATGTATTATAATAATAACTTAATTTAAGAGTACTAAATCAATATTTCTCATAGCAAAATAGTGCGAATAAAAAATCAAATAACTGATTGGATATTCATTGTAGAGTATTGACATTTAATCATAAACATTTTGTATAAACATTTTTCTGAAAAGGCATCAATAAAACATGAAGTATTATATGGTCCATAAATGTAGTCACGAAATTTTAGTTCATTTCATGAAGCTCTGCACAGCCTTTCTAAAAACTTTTTGAATCAACGGACTCGTCAAATATACTGATGCGCTCAGTGATAAAGACGATTAAAATATGATGATGAGCGTAACAAAATAATGTCACATTTCTAAAACAGCCCATCCACTTCGTCACAAATTTGTGAGCCCCTCTATAGTCAGATGACGTCATTTACAGGCGGTTCCTTAGGAATTAGAATCGATTTACTGAAATCACTTTTCCAATGAAAACTTTGAATATCCACTTTAATTTATTTAGGAAATGGTTAAAACTGCCCAGGCGAAGTTGGTACGTTGCTTTAAATTAATTGAAATTAACATAAATTTGTTACAGTTTAATGAAGAGAAAATGAAATTGTTTCTTGCTTTTGTTTTTGAAAAATTATAGATGACATTGTCGCATTGAAATTTGTTTGTGAGATAACGTTCTATAAATAGTAATGTGTGATTTCTTAAATGCAATTATGTCATTGTATATTTCAAGTAAATCTTAATTAGTTTTAATTTAGAAGTTTCTTTCACAACTAGCAACACGAACAGCAATTGTAAGGAAAAATCGCCACAATGTTACAATATTTGGAACTGGGACCTAAAGATCGAATTGTGTATAAATTACAAAGGTTCAAAAAGATTTCTTTTCACGCGCCTTTATTTTCTTGTTCGGCGAAAGAAACAAAATTCTAAAATCTTTTTTCTTTGAAATTTTTCCGATTTTTCCAATTGCCTAGGCGATTTATTAAAGGCGAAGCGATTCAAATTACGTTACTGAATTGAAACGGAAAATTTGTTAAGTGCTTTCAAGAAACACAATTTGATTACATATCATAGAAAATATGCAGCAAAATCGTAGTCAAATCCCATTGCAAACTACTGACAAATTGAGCGGTCAAAGAAATATTAAGATTGGTACAATATGTTTTATTAAATATATTTAATGCAAACTTTTGTTCTTGGCGGTGTTGGCTTTGTTTAGGTATGTGCAATCAATAAGATCAAAATAAGATCGATAAAAGATCGAATATGTCCTAATGGAAAATTTCTGTGAAATTTAGAATCTTAATGTATATAAGCCAATCTACAAAATTTCAAACCGGTCTATAACTATCTGTAATCTAGTAACTCCATTTCAATGATAAAAATTGATTAAATCAAGCATTTTCTTAAGAAAATTCTAAAATAATTTAAAGAGCCAGTATTCTCAAAATTTAGAAATATTTTTCCTCTTTCTCATGAAGTTAAACATAAAAATTTTAATATTATCATAGAAGTAGCATTGGAAATCAGTATTTTCAAAAATATTTTAAATAATAAATGTATAGTTAATATTAAAATGGTAATTACTAAAAAATAAAATGAAGTTTATTATACAAATTCTACAATTATTAAATTGAACTGAAATTATAATTTATGTTTACCTAATTAGATCTGATTATTAAATATGTAGACAGACATATAAACTCAACATTAAGTAGAGACCTTGCTAATTTATTGTATCCGAATAAAATTGAAACCATACTAATAAAACGCACAATAATAGTTGACGTCATATAATTTGTAATTATGTTATATACAATGATTATTAAAAAAATGTAATCACATGTAACATTCTAACACAAAATTTTTAGTACCATTTTTATTTATAACAGAACATATTTTGCATGGCATGCTAATGTATGGAAGCAACCATGAGGAATTTTATAATGGCTAAATATTCACAAAACGTAACTAAGAATTTCAATAATCATTATGAATTCTGTCACATTTTTATGTTAAATAAATTAATAAGAGGTATTTGTTCACACTATAGTTGTATATTTCTCTTTTTCAAAAAACTTGGTTTACAAATCAAAATACTGACAGTTATCGAGTCTGAAATCAAGCAAGGATGACGAAAGTGAGAGCAAATATAATAAAACTTATCAAAGAGTGCAGTATCAGCTCTTTCCTACTATAACACGATTTGGAAGGAAATAATTTTAAAACCAAATATCACTGCAAATATTAAGGTGGATAAGTTTTTTAACAAAATGATGTTCAAATCAGTGGCCAAACACCGAAAGATTGACGATCTGGCTATCGTCCTTCCGATTTTCAAGGGCTTGATCACCCAAAGGAGAAAGATCAAGTCTTTTGCAATTGAAACATTTTAATAGATGATTTTCAGACCTACTACGTTATTCTCTTGCTATACAACCTTGTAGTATAATCAGTTTCTACTACATCATCTATGAAGTCTTTTATTGTTCCTAGACGTCTAAAGTCGTGCCTGAGTAGATTATGAAAGACATTTCTATATATTAATAATACAACACGAAGCACATTTTTGAAACCCGGAAATATTCTATTGCTTACATGAATAAGTTGTTTGGATTTCACATTTATTGGGGACAACTGTGCGTTATTATGCCATAAGGCACATTAGAATTTTGCGGTAACATCAATATTTGTAAATTAGACATGCAATTTTAAAAATTGTTGAATTTCGGTATTGTAAATGTTGATTTTATTAGTTTATCAACTACTAGAATGTTTAATGAACTTAGGTTTCATGTGTCGATTATAATAAATCAAACTAATAAATTCTCTGGTATTGATTGTAAATTATCTTAATCTACAGATTTTAGTGAATGGAATTATTATTTCTCTGGCAATTAATTGAAGTAGATTAATTGCACTTTTTGGGCTCGTAAATAATACGATATATACTATTCCCTCTTATAAAATTCTGGTTGCACACTTAAGTTGATTATAATATCTTATTATTTCATTTACTTTCTTTAAAACTATAAGTCAAAAATTTATGTTTTATATAGGAAAAAATATAGTAAATTTTAAAAAAACAAAAAATAAAGGCTTTCATAGATTATAAAGTGATATTTTTAAATGTTTCATTAATATTTTCCAAACCAACTAGCAAGCTCTCTAATTTATAAAAAAGTTGGTCGCAAATAAAAATTACCTCGGAAACATAATTTTTTGACATTGTTTTAGTTATAATAATTATCGTATTAATATAAAGAATTTTAAATTAATCGACGAATATCTGATTCTAATGTAAGAATAATAAGAAACATAACGTGAATCTTTGTATTGAAACCTCCTTTCACTTGAAACCGTGGTAGATACAATCTTACCTCTGCGCACTACAAGTAAAACACAGAAACTGGTTACCAGCTATCAGACTACCAAAAAAAAACAATTTAAATTTACATAACAGTGTTAACTTGGCACTGTTTTACACTTACCTGGCGCGAAGAGAAATCTGAGTGCTTCCTGCATAGTAATGATGAGAGCCATTAGCTCGAAACTAGTCTACTATTGGGATTTACACTGGACATAACGTTATGTTTCTTAATAATTTTAAATTAAATTAAAATTTATTACACGTTCCGACATTTTATAATTCCATATTATTTGAAAATAAACATTTCTATAATTTGTCCAATTTAAGTAAGTATTACTTTTAAAACTAATTTATTTTTCTAAATGTAAGAAAGTTGAATTTTTTATTATATAAATTATGTTTCGTTGGAAAGTAGTATATATGAAAGAGAATACAAAGAGAAACCTGACTATTTGTAAGGAAATTGATATGATAATCGTTTATTAAAGCTTAAATAGCTTATAGTCCTCGAATATTTTTTTCGAAAAATCGAGTTATTTTACAGACCAGATATTATATTAACAATATAAGTTACATGGAAATCGGACACTCAATTGCAGGTTAGTCGAGAAATCAATTTCTTTAACAAAAATGTTTTAGAAAAATACAAGAGAATACAATAAGTAAATTATGAAATTGAGTAATGCAGAGGCAGAAACTGTTCGATTATCTCAACATCTAACACGATACGTCACTAATGCGTCAATGTAACTTGTAGCAGCTTGTTGACGCGCTAAAATTGGGTAAATTAAATTGAAATGTGTGCCGTTTTTAATCTGCTCATGGTTTGTATTGTTCGGTTGGGACTCAAAAGGTTGATTAGGCTCAAAATATCACGAATAATATTTTTGTGAAGCGAGGCTGGATCTGTAGATTCTCCATTATCAGTAAATGTCAGGGAAAGGGTGAATACATAAATAATGATTATGGACGATAAAATACAGGATGTGATTAGAGTTTCGGAATGCTTGGTGCTTGTGCATATTCTGTTCTTATTTACATTGAATTGAACAAAATGCCCTTTAGTTTCTTGTGTCATTATGCACTGCTTATTCTTGCTACGTGGCAGCTACGCTGCTGAGTTTCACTGTATTTCAAAAATGCATTTAATTACATCAGTTTATGATTTGGAATACAAACTACAGTCACATGGCCGAAAAATCATCCATTTTATAAACAATATTCAAATATACTATATATTATTGTTTATCAAATCTCAAGTCACGAAAACCTCAGGATTCCCAAAATGATCACACATTAGATATCATCGTAAATAAAGAATTGAATAGTAATTTACAAAATGAATTAGTGCGTAGATAAACTAATAATAATAATAAAACAGAAAGCATAATTAGAAATGAAATATTGAGGTAACCAAATCAATATATAAAAGGGAAATTCGATTTACCTTGCTCGGTCCCATAGTCGCATATATGATCCCACAGGATAGTCCAGTTAAAAGCAGAACCAAAGACAATACAAGAATCATGCCACTACACATTGTAAAATCTATTTTTGTTTGCATAGCAAATATTGTAATGCTAATACAAACAATAGCTGTGATTCCCGCAGCAACTAATACAGCTGGTGTTTCGTAGAAGCTGGCTATAGTAGCTGTCATATATGACAAGGCTAATGTCTAAATATGCACATCAATTTCCCATTTAAAAAAATCGATTTATAATTACAAAAATAGATAAAGCAAAAAAATTGCCAGGATATTTTCTACGAACGCCTGGACAGCATACTAATGCTATATAAGTGACAATGAAGATAGCACTGAATAACTATTATAACAAAAAATTGAAAAAAAGTTCACTTACAAAGACAAATAATAAAACCACGGATTTCTTTTAACCCATTTTTGAATCGGTTCTCTAAAATATTTAAAAAAATTACATTTTTCCACAAATAAAATAGATTTGAGAATATATTTCGATATTAGTTTTAATTTTATTAAAATTTCTATTTTTTTGTTTTTTAATTTAGAGAAAAATGCCATGGACTAAATAATGATTTTCTAGCATATTTTCTAGGTAAAAAAATATTATAATTCAATCGAAAAATCAGACTTTATCATAATTTTTTTTTTAATTTTAATTTTGATATTTTTAAAATGAGATTGAGAACGGGGTAATTAATTTTTGAAAGTAATATTTTCAATTAATACGAATTTAATTGAAGATATTGTAAATAAGTTAAAATCAGAGATACAATTAAATTTCTAATTAACTTATTAGGTTATTTTCAATTGTAACACAGGGTGAAATAAATTATTTTTAAATGTAAAACTTTTCAAGTACAAAATCTAAAATTCCCACTTGTAATTGTTTATACTTCCAAGAAAAAATAATAGCTAAATCGCATGTTTGAAAACACAAAATTTGCCTTAAAATCGATTTGTGGCCAATAAGAAATAAAATGTCTACGAGAAATAAATAATCCAATCATTTATTCAAAATATATTTCTTAATTATTAAACAAACTTTAAGCTTGAGTCAACACACTGACAAAGGACGGCTATAACTTCATAACGGAGTCTGAAAACTATAGTAAAGGCGGAGTTCTTGCTTCATTTACAACAAATATCATACAAAGAGGTCAATTTTTATAACATTATTCCATTCCAAAGTATAACATTCATGAGATCCTCAAATAAATGGATTAAGGTTTATATTAAACAAACGAGAATAGCAATAAATCGTTGATTGACACAAATAAAAACAATTAAGTTATTTTAATATCTTAAGAGGTGAAATATTGAAATTCGTAATGGAGATAATGGTTACAATAATTTTATAGGACGTTCTGAAGTAAATAACCGGCCCTGTTAAGAGCATTTGATTTCTACATTTATAGAAAAATTGAGCAAAAATCAGAGATCAAAACCGGTTCGCGAATCGAATCTAAAAACCATTGAACCAGTCATATCTTGGCGAACCAAAGCCAATCCATTTTTAAAATGGGCAGATTAAACCGAACCACTTTTTAAAATAGTTCAGAAACCAAACCAAAACCCAACGAATTATGTGTTGGTTCATGTTTAAATTTAATTTTAAATTTTCTATTAAAAAATCTGTTAATTTTGTTAACATTTCGTTAGCGAATAATCACCATTTCTGGTTTAAGAATGTAAGCATTCTTAGTTTTAGTTGAATAATATTTAGATTAATTAATTATATTGAACCTTTTCATATTGCCAAAGTGAAATTGGTAGGAAGCATCAATAATAAGAATCTGGTGTATGATAAATTTATTTTTGATGAAACAATAAAAAGCAATAAGTTTAAAGAATGCTGTTTTGTTGTGAGTAACAATCATCCAGAAAATTTAATGTACCATCTTAAGAGGAAACATCTGGAAGCCTGTGAAGAACTTGATTCTAAACGAAGAAAATCTAAAAAGACAAAAGAGATTGGTACATACAAATCTATATTGAAAAACTTTATTTCTCTCACAACTCAAAGAAAAATTAATGTGCTAATGACTCCAAAAGAATCAAAAGATCCATGCGTTAAATTGGTTACGAAGAATGAACGACCATTATCTATATTGAAAATGAGAAACAAAGAACTTCACGAAATCAAAAGAGATTGGAAATACTAATACTAAATCTCAAAATATGATTTGTAAAATACACTCTTTTTGGCAATATTAAACAAATTTCTGTTTCCGCTACGAATTTTAATGTAATACAATTTTGGGAAAACAGTGATGAGAAAAATAAGGAGTTATGTGAACTTGCATAAATTGTATTTGCTGTTCCAGCTAACCGGTTGTCTTTGGGGCGTTTTACAATCTAACCATGTCGAGTTTATTTTTGGTTTGCATCTCTGTGAAAATGCATTATTAAATGTAAAATTTATCAAAATTATTTTTTAACATAAATTAATCCATTTTTAACTTATATTACATATCTAAACTAATTTAAATTAAAGAGGTATGTTTTCTAATTAGTTGGCTCATCAGAACCAGAACACATTCTTAAAACCTTGTGAACATTCAAAAAAATCAAATCAGAAATTATTTTAGAATATTATAAATATATTAATTGTAGTGCTACAAATCACTATTAAAATGTTTATTCTAAAATTTAGAATTTAATATTTAGAATCTAAATATAAGTATATCAAATTTACGTCACCATATTCTATACCGGACACTAACTCACCATTAGTGTGAATAGCAGAGCTTTAAGAGTATATAAAAATATGAAATTTTGCGCAAATAATATAAGGATGATTTTCAATTTAGAAGACATAAAATTAAAATATGCTAATTGAATTTTTACCAGTATTCAAAAATGTAATTTAGACTTGTGTGTCAACGATTATGTGATAATTAAATTTTACTAATCAATGTGAATTATGATATAAAATTTTACATAATAACTAGCAATTATTTGCTTATATTAAGAAACCAAAAAGTCTTCTTTTTTTTTGATTTTATTTTAAGTTAATTTAATTATAGATAAATAACAATAATGATAAAACTTAGATAAAATCATAAATAACTTACACAAATTGAAAAACAGCGATAAATAAACAAGTTACAAGTAATTGGGCTGTCATAATTAAATAAACCTAAATTTGTAAAAAAAATTAATAAAAAAATAATATAAATTACTTTTCTTATAAAACCGTTTCGTACTGACTTGTCTGAAAATGCCGCAAAATTATCACCTCCATACATATCTCCAGCTCCTTGATAAGGAGGTTGGGGTTCAGTAGCTTGATAATTATATACTTGAGGCTGAGGTGGGTATACAGTATTTGGGTTGCCTGGGTATGGTTGGTATTGCCCTTGCTGTTGTGGATAAGGTGGCTCGTTTTGAGGATAACCACCTGGAGGTCCATATGGATCTATAAGAATTAAAATATAAATTTTAAGTTTCGAATGTTAATTAATGCATACTTTTGGTTACATCGTCGTAAGAGGGAGGTGCTGAAGCCATACTGTTAAAAATACAAAATAGATTAAAAAATTTAAATGACAGTATATTAACTGTTTACAAATTTAAAATAAATTTTGCTGATTATTTAAAACAATTCAATTTGAAACTAAACGATAACTTTTTTAGCAATTTGATTAAAATTAACTCTTCAATAAATAATTATTTCGTTTTTAAAACTTTGAAAAATTATTTATATTATTAAAATTTTCAAATTTTGAAACTGAAAAATTATTTTAAAAATTTATATATTTTTGAAACCGTTTTAATAATTCTGTTGGGCCAATACAAAGATTTGTTTAAATGGATTGGAAACAGCATGCAAACACAGCACGCAGATTTAAAATCGGACTTATAAACACAAAATAAACAACCCTAAACTATGAGGAAAATACAATTAAATATAAAATCAAAAACATAAAAGTAAATTAAAATAATAACAAATATGCACCAAACCCGGAATTACTCAAGGCAATCAAAGTCAAATCAGAGTCGACCATTACAAAACCGGTCTTTTTTGAACCCCCACAGTACAAAAGATGGCGTGTGGATATGGACTGTGAATACCCCGGATGGTGGCGTCGGCCAGGAGCAAACTGGAAACAACGAATCACTGAATACGATGGTAAGCCAGTTGACGAGATGGCTGTATCAGATTACCCATCACAGGCTATTATGGAGGCAAACGAGGAAGTACAAAGTATACAAGGAAGTTACTACAAAACGGAATTTTGTGGTCAGTTACCAACCGTATGTGGTGGAAAAGAACATGGCTACGGCAAGATAGAAACTTCGCCAAACCAGGAAGAAATACTAGCAATGTAAAGCTAAAGTATTTTCGGTCTCTAGCATTTCAGCTACCAGAATATTCACTCAAATCCCAATAAATCAAATCAAATCTTGCTAGCGTTTGTGTTAGTGCCCAAATTCAAGGTGAATATAACTATATTGGCACACGTTTTTTATTTTTCGTTTTATTTTTGTGTTAACAATTTGTTTTGATGCCATTAGGTATTTGTTGGTGTATATGATAATATAATGGTGTTTTTAAGATTTTTTATGGACCGCTATCTTTTTCTTTTCCTCTTTAATTTTCGGGACAAAAATCTTGTTAGGGGGATGACATGTTAGGGGCTGCCTGGGCTCACTTGGTTCGTGCCTGGTGTGATTTTGTTGATAAAAATAATAAATAAGATATATTACTAAAAATAGTGTTAAAATTTCAAAAAATAGAACTAATCTAATTTTGGTAGTTATTTAATACTAAAATTAATAAATTTTGAAAATAATCTTGAGGATTAATTACAATCTCAAGGATTAAATTTTAAGGAAAGTAATATAAAACCTGAGCTAAAAAATCAGAATTGTCACAAATATTAGATTATACATTGGAGAGAAATTGTCACAAATATTAGATTGTAAATTGGAGAGATCCTATCAGAAAGATAAACCGAAATGTATTTGAAAAGGTAAGTAGTAATTATATTACTACATTATCTTAAAAGCAATCAACGCGAAGAACATAAATTTTGCATCAGTTCGAAAGGCTGATAGCTTAATTGCAACAGTTTTAGCGTCTGCTTAAATCTTTTTTTTGGCATCAGTTTTCAAGGGAAAATGTGTTACTGTTATTGTGATTAAACTTCAGATGGTAGTCTTATTTAGGCTAAAAGTTATCACCAAATTCTGGGTGATAATCGATCGCGGTTAAAATCTCGGGAATCTTTCAACTTGTTCCTATCACCATAGAGCGGAGCTGCTGATCTATTAGGATACAGCTTTCGCAAACTTTGAAATATCTCGAGGACGGTTCGCAATAACTGATATTCTTTCTTGAGCATAAGCGGTCGTTTTTTATAAAAAGTTGCATTTGTCAAATTAATCCATATTTGTATTTATCGTAAATAAATATTTGAAAAGAAAACGTTGTTTGTTTTCATTATACGAATAATTTTTTGAAAGTAGTGGGATACCGGCCCTCTAGCTCAGAGGCCATCTAGCTCACATACCCCCCCGGCAAAAAAATTTTTTTTTCTCTAAGTTTAAAAGTACAAATTTTTTAGAACAAAGACAATGACTCACTCAAGGTCATTGAAACAAAGACCATGACTCATAAAAAAAATTCAAGGTCATTTAAACAAAGACAGTGACTCATTCAAGGTCATTGGATGACTCATCGAATTTTCAAGGCCATTGAAACAAACACAATGACTCATCAAAATTTTGTCAAGGTCATTGGATGACTTATCAAAAATTTTCAAGGTCATTTAAACAAAGACCATGACTCGTCAAAAAAAATTTCAAGGTCATTCAAAAGTAGGTTAAGGTCATTGAAAAGTGGTCAAGGTCATTGAAAAGTGGTCAAGGTCATTCAAAATTTCTCAAGGTCATATTATTTTTAAACATTTTAAAATTTTAATTTACAACTTATTTTTATAAGTAGTATATATTTTGTAAATTAATTTTATTATTATTATTATTATTATTATTATTATTATTATTATTATTATTATTATTATTATTATTATTATTATTATCTTATAAGTAGTGTTTTAATGTTTTTTAATTTTAATTTTATTATTATTATTATTATTATTTTTATTATTATTATTTTCATTATTATTTAATATAAATTTTCAACAAAGTATATACAATTAATATTGAATAGAAAAAGTTTGTTAAATTGTGTTTCATAGTAGACAGGGATAGAACAATTGTAAATGTTTGTAAAAAGTTTAAGAAAAATTCTATATTTTTAAGAAAATATGTGCAAATAAATATCAAAACTAATTATGGCTCAAATGTGTGTGTTAAACCATCGATATGTTACAGTGTTTATGGAAAAACTTTAATGAAAATATGTGTTATTTTTCAAAATTTTATGAAATATTTATTTTATGGCTAATAATGTGTATATGTTAAATGATAAAAATAGTTCAATATTTATGTAGTTTGAGATTTTTAAGAAAAATGTAAATAATTTATGATACACACGTGTTTTTTGGTTGAAATATAGGTGTTTGTTTTACCGGTATAAGAAAAACTATGGACAATTTTTAAGAAAATACACGTAATTTATGATTATCATGGGATTAGAATTTGATTAAAGTTGTGAGAAAGTTGTTAAATTTGAGACCTTAAAATAAGACCTTCAGAAAATTGGTAAGAAAATAGTAGTTATTGAGTAATACTTATTAAAATTACCAAAGTTTTATAATTTTTGACAAGTCTTGATAGATCTTTAATAAAATTTGTTAGTACTTTGAATAAGAATTTTTAAAAAAAAAGTTTCAACACAGTAGCAAATCGTAAAGAAACTAGTACTTATCAGTTAATTAAATTAACTAAGTTGTAAAATAATTGAAAAAATTTGTTAGATTTTCTAAAATTTTAAGATTGTTAGGTAATTGTTCTAGGTACTTGTTGAATGAAAATTAATGTATTTTATCAACAGCTCATAGTTTTTAATCGTACAATTTCTCTTCATTCCTGGAAATAATCGTAAATATTTAAATTATTCAGAAAATCGTCAATAACAACATAAGTAATGGGTAACATAAATTTTTTAAATACTAATAAATTTTAGTTTTTAATTAAATTACAAATATAATAATAAAATCAAATAAATACTTGAATGCATGAATCGAACAATTTCTTAGAACTGAACACGTGTCGTATATTTTATTCAGATTCCAATAATATCATTAAAATTAACCAAAATCTTATTGTTATATTTTGATAACCCTTAAGTCAATGAAAATGTGTCGATTTCACTAAGTATCCATCTTTTGACATTGATATCCAACCGAATAAATCACCCTAAAAATAAGATTCCCCCTCTTGACCTATCGTTTTCCCCTAAAATAATATAAAATTTACTCTCAACCAATCATTTCTCTTTAAATGACAATAATCCCAGCTATATTCATTATTTTCATAAAAATCAACGACTTATATCGATATTCAACCGAATAAATTTCTTGAAATCCCCTTAAAATAAATTCATCTCTTGACCAATCTTTTACCATCAAATAACACTTTCTCCTACTTTACCATATTCATTTTTTTTATAAAAATCACCTATTAAATAACGATACTTAACCAACTTAACCCCTTAAAAATATCAACAAATCTGTTCTTAATCGATTATTTCCCCTTAAAAGATCATAAATTCTCTTCTTAGCCAATTGTTTCCCCTTAAATTAAATTTTACTCTCAACCAATCATTTCTCTTTAAACGACAATATTCCAAACTATATTCAATATTTTTCATAAAAATCACCGACATATCGATATTCAACTGAATAAATTTCTTGAAATCCCCTTAAAATAAAATTCCTCTCTTGACCAATCAAATTACCTTAAGATTATCATAAATTCTCCTCTTAACCAATCATTTCTCTTTAAATGACAATAACCCCAGCTATATTCATTATTTTCATAAAAATCACCGACTTATATCGATATTCAACCGAATAAATTTCTTGAAATCGCCTTACAATAGAATTCATCTCATGACCAATCATTTCTTAAAAGATCATAAATTCTCTTCTTAACAAATCATTTCTCTTTAATTTACAATATTTCCACTCTCTCAAAAGATTTACACACATATTGATATCTATCTGAACAAATCCCCTAAAAATATTATAAATTCCTCATCTATATTTTCCATTTAGAAAATATTTACCCTTTGAACACAGATATTCAACCAACTCAACCCCTTAAAAATGACAACAAACTTGTTCTTAATCGATTATTTCCTTAAAATTTCATAAAATTTACTCTTAACCAATCATTTCCATTGAAATAACATCCCCCCCAACTGCACCAATAATATACATATTTTTTAAAAACCTACCAGGTAAAATTTCTTTAGAAATCTATGTTTAACCGACTCTACTCCTTAAAAATCCATCATTCGAATCATATTTACTATATGTATTCAACCAATCAAATTCCCTTAAAATTATCATAAAAATTTGAATTTTACCAATAAAAATAAATTTTCTTTAAAGTATTACAAAATTGTTATCATCATTTTCCATCGAAAATCACCACAATTTTGTTCTGGCAACAATTTCAAGCAATTAAAAAATTCATCAAAAATGACTTAAATCGAATAAAATCTATGTTTTCCACATAAATTAAATTATTGTAAAATCACAAAATATATATCATATTGCTCATTAAAATTAATCAGTAAATCAAATATAAATTCAATAAAAATTACCAGTCAACCATTAGAGATAATTCAATGATTTTCATAACTATACTGATAACCACACTGAGGATCCCCTTAAAAATCTCTAAATTATACTACTTTTGTGATTGATATCCATGAAATCAATATTAGAATTGAAAATGAAAGTAATTATTGACCCCTTTATTTACACTGTAAAATCAATTAAAATTTTAGGTTTCACTAAAATATTTTTAAAAATTAACTGATTTAATCAACTATTTAAATAGAACATAAAATTATAATTAAAATATCATTTACTATTCAAAATCTATCAGTCAAATTGGATTCTAATTGGTAAATAATTATCTTAAATAGATGTTTCATAAACATTTTGATCCTAAATTTATTTATTTTTTTTTATTTAAAATAATCCTAAAATCAAGTCTAATCTAATAGATTAAGAAGAAATTAATTGTTTCTAAAATTATAGATTTACCCTAATTTCTTCAATAATTTCATTAAAAACATAATCAAACCTTAAATCCATTAAAATTCAAAAGAAAACCATAAAATTCACAAAGATGATTAAAATTTACTAAAATAAATACCTCGTAAAACTAGATATTACTTAAATTATTATAAAATTTCCCTAAAAGCTCTAATTGATTTACATAGCCTAAAATTATTTTATTTTTGTCGAGTACAACCTAATCTATTGAAAGATGTAATTTATTTAGTTAAATTTTCATTGAAAATAACAAGTCAACAAATGGAATTTTAATTAGTAGAGATTATATTCTATAAAGAAAATTTTCAGTGAAAAAGTAATATTGGTGAGATAGTACATTAAGTGACTAAAATCGTTGAAATTACTGAAAACAGTGGGATAGCTAAAGATATCTACTAAATAGATGAAATATCAATTGATATCTTAATAACTTACAAGGGTAATATACTTTGAATGGAGAAAATATACATCGAAGAGAAAAATATTCGTTGAAGAGGAAAAAACATTCATTGAATAAGGAAAACATTAATTGAAGAGAGAAAACATTCATTAAATAGGAAAGCTATCATTAAAGTGAGAAAATATGAATTGAAGCTAACAAATATTCAGTGACTTTTCAATGACCTTGACCTACTTTTGAATGACCTTGAAATTTTTTTTGACGAGTCATGGCCTTTGTTTAAATGACCTTGAAAAATTTTGATGAGTCATCCAATGACCTTGACAAGGTTTTGATGAGTCATGGTCTTTGTTTCAGTGGCCTTGAAAATTCGATGAGTCATCCAATGACCTTTAATGAGTCATGGTCTTTGTTTAATGACCTTTAAAATTTTGATGAGTCATCCAATGACCTTGACAAAATTTTGATGAGTCATGGTCTTTGTTTCAATGACCTTGAATGAGTCATTGTCTTTGTTCTAAAAAAATTTGTACTTTTAAACTTAGAAAAAAATTTTTTTTCCCTGGCTTTCCCCGTCGGTCATTGCACTTCGTCAAAGGATCGAAGAAATGGAGGCGAATTATAATTCCTTGAGAACCAAATACGAAAGGATCAAGGGTACCTGGTCTTCTCCGGAAGCCACCCAAGGCCTACACGAAGAATAGAAAGGCTAACCCGCACCAGGAAAGATCTGATCGCGGAGTCGCGCAGCCAACGGCTGCTAATCAAAGAACAAGCCACGGCCCTTCGTCAGGCCTTCACGGACGTGGAACTCCAAACTCACGTCCCCGGGAGAGTCCGGGCTCGCCAATTAAACATAATCCCAGAACATCATGTACCGCTAGCAGGACCTCCCTTAATTCCAACCACCTCGGCTCCTCCACCAATCGAGTCGCCCCGAATTCCAGTGGCAGAACCGACTGCAAATCCAGCCCATCGGCGGCCAAACCGAAATCGACGACGTCGCGACCGTCGTCGTAGAGAAGTGGAGATTCTACGAGAAACGGAGCCACTCGAAGGCCCGTGCCGTATCGACGATCTACCGCCCCCATACCAGGAATTCGAGATTCCGGGGCTAGATCCAGACATACTCTACGCTCCCAATATCATCTTCGCGTCGCCCGCTCGTTCCATCCACATAAATCTCGTGGATGAGGATCCCGATCCTTCCCGGGTCGCCCAAGTTCTCGACCATTTGGGGTTGGATCTCGACGACATCGCTGTCCTCACAGGCGATGTTCCTAGCGGCACTCCTCAGCCTGAAGTCACCGGACCCTCTACTCGTATTGAGGGCCACCACAGGGTAAATCCCCCACCTTATCGACCGGCCAAGCGAAGGCGTCTGCCCACTGACATTGACGGCGAGGAGGACTGAGTTGGGAACGGGTTATGTTCACTCAGCCCTGAAGTTTGCCTGTATGAACTATCGGCCTTTACAAATATGACTATCAATGTGTATCATGCTTAATACAACTTACTTGTACTTTTTTCTTTCCTTTCTGTTGAGTCTAAATTAATTATTTTGGGATTAGGAGAGGCGAAGTTTCGATGACAGATAACAGATATCGTGGATAAGGTTTGTAAACGGGGGACGGGACATGAATGTTATCCACGATTTCCTCGACGTAGTTAACATAAATACAAGGGGCTAGAAGTAAGTTAGGAAGTAAAAAGCGTAAGTCTTTCCATCGGCAGCAAATAATCCGGGAAAGCGAAGGTTCTTCGAGGAGTAGTGTTAGCAAGGACGCTCACCTGCTCGAATGGCATTCGGCTATTGCGTACAGTACCAACATGATTTCGGTTATGGGTACGCAATGGTTGTTTAAAATCGTGCGGCGTATCAGGAAGATATCCCTAGTAGTTAAACGAGAAGGTCACACCAATAGGATGAGTGATATCGTAAGTTGAAAATTCCTATACGTCCAACAATAGGCAGAAGCGGCGACCAAGAAACAAAATTTTAAGGGCTAAAATGAACATTATATAAAAATTGCAATAAAAATAAATCTGATAACAACAAAAGTAATATATCAAAAAATAAGGAAAAATACATAAAAATTACAAAAATATTTTAAAATTAATAAAAATAATAAAAAGCCCTTAAAATGGCGAAAAATCGCCTATTGGTTGCACACACGCATAAAATTACTATATAAACAGTGACCAAATTCATTATTTTCAACTTTACAATTCTGCAAAATAACTATCTTTAGTTTTAATCAAATTTTGATCGATTATTTTTGGAAGTAAGGATTGTAATTTTTATTTTATTTTTGTAATTTTTATGCTAATTTAAATTTCAAGTTAAATAAATTATTTTTGGATGTTCAGTAATATGTTTTCTTTTAATAGATCATATGAAGAGGTCCTACTCCTAATGGCTGATGGAAACGTCGGTCGAGACGAGCAGAAATTAAAATTATGGAAAGAGCGTTATTAGTTAAGGGAATTAAGGGTGATCGCTGGCCGATCATTAAGTGAAATTTTCTTTGCACTTTGTTATTATTATTATTATTATTATTATTATTATTATTAAAAGATAACGCCAATAAAAAACCTTTCGTACGATATATTTCGATAGCACAGCTATCATATTCAGGTACTCAAAACCAACTAAAAATATTATGAATTAACATTTAATTTAAACAAATTATTTTTTATTAATTTAATTTTTTAATAAATAAATATTTAAAAATATATTTTAAATTAATTTTAAATTTTAAATTTTTTTACTTATATTCTAATTTTTAAAAAATAATGTAATTTAAAATTTCCAATTATTTTAATAATATTAAAAAAACAAACATGATTTAACATACGTAAACTATTTAAAAACATTCAAAACATTCGTAGTCACAGCACTCTGCACATTAATCTTTGGATCCAATGACCTTATCAGCAATGCTTCACATATCACTCGTTCCCAATAACTATTAAAAATTCTCAACAGTATGAAACAGAGATTTATAGAAAACCAACTGATACTGGTCTTTATACTTCTCCAGAAAGCTTTTGTGAATTTAAGTATAAGAGAAATATGGTGAAAGGATTGATTTATCGTTCATGGGCTTTATCTTCTACTTTTGCTAATTCGGTAAAAAGTGTTGATAAATTGGTTGAGTTGTTGATAAAGAATGGATATTCTAAATCATTTTTATTGTTGATGATAAAAGAAACTGTTGATAAATTGATTAAAAATCCTAAGGATCCATGTCGTGGAAAGTCTGAATGTAATTTGTCGGATGGGTGTGAATTGAATGTTGATCTGGGTGATGGTAAAAATGGATATAAAAAAATTGAGCCTAAATATGTGTTAGTATTGCCGTACTCTGAAGGCTTTACAAATTATAAGAGGAAGTTGGGTAAACTGATAGGAAATTTAGAGTATAAGATCGTCTCTAATTCGTGTAAGGTACGCAATATGTTTATTAATAAATCAGAAACTCCGGTTGGATTGTGTTCTGATCTCGTTTATCAATTTACATGTAATGGGTGTAATGCCACATACATTGGAGAGACTTCCCGTCATCTCTGTACTCGAGTTCTAGAGCATTGTCGATTGAAGGGCTTGACCAATATTAGTGAACTCAATAGAGGCTGTAAAAGTGATATAGGAATGTCTGATTTTAGAATTTTGTTGAGAAGTTTGAATAGTTATTGGGAACGAGTGATATGTGAAGCATTGCTGATAAGGTCATTGGATCCAAAGATTAATGTGCAGAGTGCTGTGACTACGAATGTTTTGAATGTTTTTAAATAGTTTACGTATGTTAAATCATGTTTGTTTTTTTAATATTATTAAAATAATTGAAAATTTTAAATTACATTATTTTTTAAAAATTAGAATATAAGTAAAAAAATTTAAAATTTAAAATTAATTTAAAATATATTTTTAAATATTTATTTATTAAAAAATTAAATTAATAAAAAGTAATTTGTTTAAATTAAATGTTAATTCATAATATTTTTAGTTGTTTTTGAGTACCTGAAGATGATAGCTGTGCTATCGAAATATATCGTACGAAAGGTTTTTTATTTGCGTTATCTTTTAATTAAATCGTTGCCAAATTTATTTAATTATTTAATTATTATTATTATTATTATTATTATTATTATTATTATCATTATTATCATTATTATCATTATTATTATTATTATTATTATTATTATTATTATTATTATTATTATTATTATTATTATTATTATCCTCATTTGTTTCTAGAATTATTATTATGATAATTATTATTACTGTTATCGTTGTTGCCACTATAATTATTGTTATGATTCCTAACCCTGTTGTTGTTCTTATTTTAATTATTATTATTATCCTGGTCACTCATATTGTCTGATCACTCAGAACCAGAGGAAGGAAGCGTTAGTGCGCCAATGTAGACATATGGAACAGACCTGGGGGAGCTCAGAAGAAGTGTAACGCCTACAACAGATAATTGATGAACTCTGAATATGATCAGATAGCGATAGGCAGGTAATTGACCAAACACACGCAGCGATACTGAAGAAAGACGTAGAATTGTCACACGTACGCTTGAGGCACGAAATATGATCAGGACTCACGCAACGAGGAGAAAAACTCTCTGCAAAGCAGCAGAACATAGTCATGAGGAAAGTCGTAGAGCGAAATGTCGAAATTTTTGCAGCAATATCCAACCATACAGAAGTTATTCCGAAAACTGCACGCAATAGACAGAGAGTCTGGCCAGACAAGTACGAGCTTGAGCAGAGGATTAAATTGAAAGCCTCTCGCCTACTGGGTCATATTCGGCAACCTGTTGGATTTTGATCCACTAATTTAAAAAACGAAATGATATTTAACTTTGATTTTGTTTTTGATTATTATTTATTACTTTATTTCATAATATTAGAACTAACTTTGATTTCTTTTTACTAAATTAGGATTTGATAGTGTAATTAGTTAATAAAAAATGGGGACTAGGAAAATAGAGCGCGAAACCTTCCACGGTAGCTTGTGAACCCAAAGGGATGTTAGAACATTAGCAGTCTCTGTAGGGATACTCACTCTTTGCTGGCATTCCACCACCAGTGCCTATAAATACAAACGTCATTTTCGACGGGTATCTAGTGGTTACATCTTGTTATGCACTTGCTAGATATGGAATTGTTAGATCTGTCATTGTATTTTTAACTAATAGTTTAAGAAAATCATTTTAAAAAAAAACTTGAAAACAATATCCATCTTTTGGTTCTTTTTTATTTGGACTTCGAGTATGTAGTCGGCCCCTGAACTTTTTTTTATATGGTGGGTTACAAGGTTTCAAATCTTGCTTATCCTCCCGGTGACCCTAGTAACGCCATACAAAATGATGCTGATCGCCACTTGGCACCCGTTGCTAAGCAACGTTGGTAATGTGTTCAAGTGGTGGATTGAGTACCATTGGCTAATACTATAGTTGCTCGGACAACCCTCGGGTTCACGAGCTGTCGATAGAAGACCTATGCTCGCTTTGTTCCGTCCCTCGTAACTATTCAGGATTAGGTTCTTATTAGACTGTGGAACGAATTGGCGGGGTGATGAAAATATTTAGGACAATGTTGGCATACGATTATGTTAAAGTAACAATTCAACTAAGGCTAAAACTATTCTATTCGATTCAAACACATGTATATCATTTACTACTTGACGTTTTGGAGTTGTGTTGCGCGACGTCGGGCACGTTCCTTGCGTCCCGGTCGACGATTGTTGGTTGGAGTGATGGGTTGTTCTGCTGGCTTGGTGGTTGTCTGCGGCATTTGGGTTGGGGCGAAGATGAGCGGATAAGTCACCGCTTCACCTTCCCGGCATACCGCTAGGGCGACTTCGAGTCCCCAAATCTGCGTGCGCAGGCTCTGGTTGAGCTGCCGTTCTTCTCCCCAGCCTTTCTGGGCCGCTGTGAGTCGATGGTAGATCGCTTTCGTCTTTGCGGAATCCGTCCATGTTGCTTTCATATGTTTCATTTCGCGGGTTAATTGGATAATCTGAGCGAGTAATTCCGCGTTTGCCTGTCTCGCGTGGTCCAATTCAGTCTGTAAGATTCGTAGGGATGACATCGCTGTAATTAAATAGATCATTTTAATTTATTCTTGGTTAAGTTAGCTAGTCACTCATCCCGTTAAACCAAATCATGCATAACTCTAATTATAAGAAGAAAATAACACACAAATTGCTAATATTTTGAATCAACTACTACATAAAACTATCATTATTAGGTCACTCTTCGGGACAATATCGCTTCAGGCTTCGTTTGAGAGCCTCCACTGTGTAGGGTCTTCGGGTATCTCGGACTGGGCGAGGTGGATAGGCGACTGCAATCCGCCCGGCGAGGATGTCTTCTACCACGTTTGCAAGGTACATCCTCGCCTTAACCACCTGCAAATCTACTTGCTCCTGCACCCTTTCCCATTGGGTGAGGAGGTTCTGCGCGTTCGTATAGGTCTCCGCCGCTGGGTATTGCTGTTCTGGGAGACCGCAGGGCTCCTTCTCTAAGCCTAATATCCTCCAGGTAGTCGGATACGGCCATTGTTGATGTATCGGATCGGATGTTCTCGTGGTCGGTTGAACTATTGACTGACTCTGTTTTCCTGCGCTTCGACTGATGCTTCGTTCGGGTGACATGTCTAAAACGCTTTATTATTATCTCCGTTAACTTCACCATGTTAAATTGTTAAACGAATAGGGCCTATGTCACTGTTGAGTGTGTCATCTGATTTAATCTTATCGAGTTCTAGTGGCTTTCTGATTGGTCGGACTTCTTTCGAGACGGGCGGCCTATGCTGGTGAAATTAAAATTACACAGGTGGTAAGCCTATTGATCAACTTGTTTTATTTAATTAGGCAGGATGATGTTAAGAAATTGCCGAGTTGATTTTAAGGGTAGCGACTATATTGATGGAGATAGCGTCGAATGCAAGTGGGTATTTTAAGGATTTTGTACCTGTATTATATCTTATTTTGTTTGTTTATTTATTTTTCCATTTTTCAGGCTTTCTAATATAAAAATTTGTCGTTCGACCGAACAACTCTTATCCCCATATCTTATAATACAAGTTTATGGATTCTTTAAATCTAATATCGACGTTAATTTCATTTAACAATGCTATAATTAGGTGATCGTTCGAAGGCGAGAGCGGATGTCGAATCGATGGAGCGTCGACGTATGTTTGGCGTTTTCACGTAACTTCCGGCGGATCTTGTGGCTTAAACGGTTGAAAGGAAGTGAGACTGTTTAGTGACATCCGCTGATTTATAACATTTCATTTTCAGGATTATCGATTTACAGATTAGTCTGAACTTATTTGGGTAAGCTATTATGTAGATTGATATGAACATATTTTATCACCAATTTTTTAGGGAAAAACTAGGTATCTCGATTGAAGCTTTCAAGTAGATGGAATTTTTATGCCGTTGCAATGTTTTCGTTTATGGAATTTATGTATTCGACACTTTCTCGTGAGTTAACTATTTTGTAATATTAAAATAAAACTTTTTCCTCATTCTAAACGTTTTATTAATTTGATTTAAACTATCATTCATTTGTTTCGTCTAGGATCGTTTTAATTTAGCCTCTGAATTTGTTTCATTTTTAAGAAGACTTTGTTTTAAACCTATAAATTATGCTAGTTTGGATTAAAGGACAGTTTTAGTAATATTTTTGGTTGTTATTTACGCTACTCGGTTTTCTCATATGTTCATTTCAATTACTTTAGTCGACCCTTTATTTTTACTCTATAAAACTACCGTAATATTAACATCATGCTATTAAATCCGTGAATCTAATTCTACTTTGTTCTTATTCAAGATTTATTTGATCTCTACTAATGAAACTATTTTACCTTCGTTCTAATTATTTTAGTTATAATCGCTGAACACCTTAGTTTAATCAACATCGTTCTTTAGTTCAGTTATTATTAATCAAGTAATTTTATATTGGTTAATCAACCATTTATTTCAATAAAACTTTATTTTTAATCCATAATTTACGTTGGATTTAGTCGTCTTAATTGAGTAAATTTAACAAAATAAAGTAGGTATTTTTACGTAAAATTTCTTAAGTTTAATGAAAATGAAACAAATTCAGTTTGATCAACTAGTTATGTATCTTTAATTAACAATTATAAATCTAATTTAGCTGAGTAGATGAGTTATTTATTTACGAAGTTTTCAAGTATAATATTAATGATTCGCTTACTACACATCATCGATTTTAGTTAGTTATATCAACGATTCAATTTAGTTTATTCCCGTACCCTTTCCCTTTAATAGGCCTTAGGCGCATTTTATGTTCATATTATATTTATTGAGTGCCCACTGGACTACTCGGTGTGGTGATTTTAAGCCGTATGTAATATGATTTTAGGTCGATTTTACAGAACTGAGAAACGAGGAAGCAGCCAGAGACTTCTTCCTTATTCCTCGATTCAACTATAGGGATGAATATTGACGTTACGACCGCTGCGTTGCGCACGCTGAGTCTTCATGGGTACATATCATTGGCGGTTTTCCACGCACTTACATGCATCTGTACTATGTAGATTTTACTATCTTGCGTTATGTGTCGGCTGTGGGCCGGAAAAATTTCGACATTTTAATTTATAAAAACATATAAAATAATTTATGTAAATAATATTTATTAATTATAAAACAAAAATAACAGGTTACCATTCCAATTCATAAAATATCATAAATTCATGTATCATACAATAAAACCAAAATACCTCTCTCCCCACGCCGACGTCCAAGCAGAGCTCTATAGAGATGCAAAGAACGGGGCGTGGAAAGAGGGTTCCAATATCAATGTTTCTCACCTAAAAGTTCTGAAAGTAAAATTTCTAAATAGAATTGAACAATTTCACAATAGTTTTTAAACTGGTTACAATGGTTTTCAAAAATGGTTTTTAATCAGTTTGAAAAATGGTTTTTGGTTTGTTTCGAAAAACGGTTAAATTTAATGTGAAAATGGATCAGTATATATACCTAATTTTCTGGTGTGTGAAATTTGATGTAGTAAAACAAAATTCGACCTTATTATTTTCTAGCAAATTCTATTATTTATTTTTATTATTTTTTGATTTATTTTTATAATTTTTTATTTATAATTTTTATTGAATTATTGCTAATTCAAATTTTTCGATTTAAATTTCACTTTAATGAACTTTAATTGATTTTTTCAATTTCGTCGAATTTGTTGTGTTTTCTTGTTGTATTTGTGTAGGTATCGTGCGGATCTTGGTGCATTTTGTTAATATTTTAATTTATTTTTATGTTTATTATTTTATATTTAATTCTTTTATTTCTCAGGTTTTATATGGTTTAATTGATGTTTCAGTGGGTTTATTTAAATTGCGTGTTATTTTTGCGTGTGTGTTTCTGATCCATTTAAACATTTTTCAAGGCCGTTTACGTTCTGGCCCAACATATTGTTAACCCGGCCCTCAGAATGAAAAGTTTGGCGACCGCTGGTCTAAGTGATAAACGTAGGACACTGAATACAACTCCAAATTTATATAAGCTGAATTACATCTCTAGTTTGGCTGTCTATTTCGAAATTTATTTCAATTGTTATAAAATTTCTTTTTATTTAATTAAACGTAAAATGACTTAATTCTGACTTAAGTAATTTAGTTTAACTGGATTAATTAATTTTATTGAATTTTTGTTAAATTAACTAAACACAGTTGATCATAAATTAAAATTTTTATTATTAAAATTTATTAATATTTAAATAATAATTTAAAATTCCTCGCGAATAATTTCCTCGAAATTAATATCTATATCTTTGTTTTATTAATTGCGAAATCATCATTTTATATTTTGATTAATGGGTATGATGAAATATTTTTGTAAGATTAAATATTTAATGTTTTTTAGATCAAGCAAGCATTCTAATTCTAAATTGGAAAAATTTTTCTAAAAACATTCTAAAAAATAATGATTTAAAAGTATCATTGAATTACCTTAATGATTCTATTGCACATAGAACTTATCTAGTTAACGATTCATTATCAGATGCAGATAAAAATATCTATCTAACTCTTTACAACAATGAAAACTTCCAAAATTTATTAAAAGCCGATTCTGTACCTTTAAATGTTTTGAGATATTATAATCATCTTCAAACTCTGGATGAAATTAAAACCATTTTGACGCATAAAATTTCATCAGGAAAAAAAGACACTGTAAAAGTAGAAAAATCGAAACCTAAAGAAGAAAAGTCCACTTCTAATGTACAATTCGAAGAAGGCGGTAAATTTGTTGGCCTAAAAAACGGATCTAAGGGTAACGTAGTTGTTAGATTTCCACCTGAAGCAAGTGGTTATCTCCATATTGGTCATGCCAAAGCAGCTTTAATTAACCAGCACTATAAAGACCACTATGCTGGCAAACTTATAATGCGATTCGACGACACAAACCCTGCTAAAGAAACTGAAGAATTTGAAAAAATTATTTTAGAGGATGTTAAAAGTCTTGGATTAAGTTACGATCATTTCAGTTATTCTTCTGATCATTTTGATTTACTAATCAAGTATTGCGAAGAGCTTATTAAATCAGAAAATGCATATGCTGATAATACGGATGCAGTTCAAATGAAAAAAGAGCGCGAAGAGAAAACCATATCAAAATGCCGCAATCAAACCGTCGAAGAAAATCTTAAATATTGGAATTTAATGAAAAATGGAACAGAAGAAGGTTTGCAATATTGCATTCGAATCAAAATGGACATGAATTCTAATAATGGCTGCATGCGTGATCCGACTATTTATAGATGTAAACCCGAATTTCATGTTAGAACTGGATATAAATATAAAGTCTACCCAACTTATGATTTTACTTGCCCAATAGTAGATAGTATAGAAGGAGTCACACATACCTTAAGGACAAGTGAATATAATGATAGGAATGAGCAATTTTTCCGTATTCTCGATCTGTTATCGCTGAGAAAACCTGAAATCGCTGATTACTCAAGATTAGCTTTACAGAATACTGTCTTATCAAAGAGAAAATTGACATTTATAGTAAATGAAGGCTATGTTGACGGTTGGGACGATCCTAGAATGCCTACAGTTCGCGGAATTCTCAGACATGGTATGACAATAGAGGGATTAAAAGAATTTGTATTAGCTCAAGGATTCGGGCGTGCCAATGTCGTAATGGAATGGGATAAATTATGGGCGTTCAATAAAAAAGTAATCGATCCTATAGCTCCACGATATACTGCGTTGAGTGGATCAGACAGATCATTAGTTCTAGTGAGAATTGTTGACCAATTAGAAATTGTCCAGGATTCAGTTGGAAGACATCCGAAGAATGAAAATATCGGACAGAAATCGGTATGGTTTACTCCAACGGTTTTCGTTGAACGAGATGACGCAGTGGATTTCGCGGAAAACACCAATGTTACCTTTATCAACTGGGGAAATATTTTAATTACCAAAATCCATAAAAATAGTGAAAATGTCATCACATCAATCGATGCCAAATTGAATTTATCGGATCGGGATTTCAAGAAAACCCAAAAAGTCACCTGGATGCCTTTAGGTTCAAACGATCGAATTGAGGACTATTTTATTCCAGTCTCAGCGATATTCTATGACAATCTCATAACGAAAAACGTACTGGGCAAAGATGATGATTTCAAAAACTTTCTGAATAGAGATTCCAAACGAGAAGAATGTCTAATAGGGGACGTGGAACTTAAAAATCTCAAAAAAGGCGACATAATCCAGCTTCAACGAAAAGGATATTTTATTTGTGACGAGGAATATAAAGAAAATTGTCCAATCACTGGTAAACAGTATCCATTGGTGTTGATAAACATTCCTGAAGGAAACAGTAAAGAAAGAGCCACTGTCGGAATGAAACAGAAATCTCAAACGAAACCAGAAAAATCCGGTGATGATTCTAATAGCAAAAAAGACAAAACTAGTAAAAAGGAGAAAACCGAAAAAGTAGAGAATAAAAATAAAAAAACTGAAAAAGTAGAGAATAAAAATAAAAAAAGTGAAAAAGTAGAGTTACAAAATGAAAACAAGACAGCGGAAAATCAATCTGAAGCGTCAAAGAAAACCGAACTGAAAAAAGTAACAAGATTGGGACTGGAAGTATCAAAGGAGGATAATTTCTCTGAATGGTATATCCAAGTGATTACAAAGGGAGAATTAATCGATTATTACGATATTAAAGGCTGTTATATTCTGCTCCCGGAAACCATGGAGATCTGGGAGAAAATCCAGAACCACATCAATACAACTATCCGTGCAAAGGGTGTTAAGGCGTGCAACTTCCCTACTTTCATTTCTAAAAGTTCTCTAATGAAAGAAAAAGATCATATTGCCGATTTCTCACCAGAAGTAGCATGGGTAACAATGGCCGGCGACAAGAACCTAGAGGAACCGATTGCTATTCGACCGACCAGTGAAACAGCTATGTATCCATTCTATTCCAAGCGGATCCGATCACACAGAGATCTGCCACTGAAATATAATCAATGGTGCAGTGTCGTCCGATGGGAATTCAAGCATCCGATTCCGTTCCTGAGATCCCGAGAATTCCTCTGGCAAGAAGGCCACACGGCTTACTCCAATAAAAACGATGCCGTCGAAGAGGTGCATCAAATCCTCGATCTCTACGCATCGGTGTACGAGGACCTGTTAGCAATCCCGGTTGTGAAAGGTCGGAAAACCGAGAAAGAGAAATTTGCCGGTGCGGATTTCACCACCACAACCGAGGTCTATATTGGCAGTTCCGGTCGAGCAATCCAAGGCGCGACATCGCATCATTTGGGACAGAATTTCAGCAAAATGTTCGACATCCGATTCGAATCCCGCGACGGTAAGCAAGAGTTTGTGTTCCAGAACTCGTGGGGAATGACAACGAGGACTATTGGAATCCTGGTTATGGTGCACGGGGACGACAAAGGATTGGTTTTGCCGCCCAGAGTTGCGGAACATCAAGTTGTAATCGTTCCTTGCGGGTTGACAATAAAAGCCACCGAACAGGAAACCGAAGCGATGATGGAAAAATGCCAACAGTTGGCTGATCGATTGAAAACGGCGGGAATACGAGTCTATGCTGATCTCGATCCCCACAGATCTCCGGGATTTAAGTTCAATAATTGGGAATTGAAAGGTGTTCCAATTAGAATTGAGATGGGCCCTAAAGAATTGGCAAACAATACTGTGGTGTTGTGTTATCGGTACAATGGGGTGAAGGAATCGATAATGGATGAGAGACTGGAGCGGTTTGTCGAAGAGAAATTGGAAGCCATACACGAAGCTATGTTTGTTAAGGCCAAAAACGAATTGGATGCACATAGGAGTGTTGCATTTACAATGGAGGATTTAATCAACGGATTGAATAGGAAAATGTTGATAACGGCCCCGTTTTGTGGAGACAAAGCTTGTGAAGATAGAATAAAAATCGTCAGTGCAGGAGAAGCAGTTGTTGAAGAAGGAGCTCCATCGATGGGTGCAAAATCGCTCTGCATACCGTTTGAGCAACCCTGTAATCTTGGTGACAAATGTATCAATTCTGAGTGCTCAATGAAACCGAAATACTTTACAATGTTCGGTCGAAGTTACTAACATTATTTTAAATATACAATGGCTTGTTTAAATAAATTTTCTATTATTATTATTGTTTGTTTTATAATTTATTGCTATTAGTAATTTGACTACATATTATGTGCATCTTATATTGAATTGTTTGCTTAGCATTTTATTTTTAAATATACACGACTTTACAATTATTGAATTTTGATTGGCTGGTAAAATGCGAAATCATTGAAAATTTTTTCTCGCAATACAGGTCCTTTGAAAAAAGATTTATAGTCAAATTACAAAACACAGATTTTTACAAGAAAGAAAATTTAATTAGCTGAATCCACCCTTAATATTAACCAATAAAAATGAATTTCTTGTTTTTGATTTGGAACCATGATATTAAGATATAAGGTATCCAGTACTTCCTTATTATGGCTACTAGGAGTTTTCAAGCTAATGTTGGTCGTAGGGGAGTGTTGACTTTTAAATCCTTGAGGCACCTTCGCCCCATACTCTCGTAATCACTAGGGGTAACTCCTCCTCACGCCACACAATTTTAATTACTATTATGCACCCGTGATTAAAACCACGTTGGAACTGTGCACAATAGCCGAATGCCATTCGAGCAGGTGAGCGCCGTTACCAGCACTACTCCCCGAAGGACCTTCGTTTTCCCCGGATTTCCAGCGGCCGATAGAAGGACTTACGCTCTTAGTTCAACAAAAATAAAAACCCTTTTCATCCGCGCTATTACCCTTAGCTCCGACGTGAGAAATCATGAGAGGGAACCATTGTTCGGGAGTTTATGCCCGTCCACACTTCCCTTTACCCTCGATACTCCGATTCTCGAGAAGTAACAAAACAGAATTTCATTTAGCCATATTAATAAAGAAAACCGAAATCCAAACAATTTTTAATAAAAACCAACTAACAATAAACTATGGAAGATCACAAAAACTACTCGAATATCAAGAAAATGTTAGATTTATCAGCATGCTATTAACGATGCAGATTAATCCGGCTCCTAATCCTCCTCTGCGTCGATATCGGTCGGGAAACGCCTTCTCTTGGGTGGCCTGTATGGTGGGGGGTCACCTCGTGGGTCTTCATCTCTGCGAGAAGATGGACCGGCAATCTCGCCTCGGGGGCCGATGTTGGGGATTTCCCCCGTGAGGATGGCGATCTCTTCCAGATCTAAATTTAGATCACTCAGGCTTCGGATTCGCTGGGCTGGTTCGTTCTCCTCATCCACTAGGTTGATGTGGATTGAGGCTGGAGGAGAGGAGAACAGGATCCGCGGAGCATAACATATCTCCGGGTCGAATTCGGCGATTTCAAATTCTTGATAAGGGGGTGGTAGGTCGTCTAAGGTACTCACTTCCCCCGTTGGCTGAGTGCCTCGCAGGCGGGCTTCTTCTTGCCGGCGACGATCTCGGCGTCGTTTGTTGCGATTCGGCCGATGACGGGCCGTAGGGGCAGACCCATTAGCCCGGTTCCCCACCGTTCTGGAGGGTGGTAGGCCCACAGAGTTGATGTTCGATGTTGAGACATTCGCAATCGGGTGAGACTGATCTCCAATGTCTGGGAGGTGGTGGGCTGGAACGATGTCGAGCTGTTCGGCATCTGAGTACGCCTGGTGCAGTGCCACGGACTGCTCTCGGATTAGCAGACGTTGAGCGCGAGATTCGGCGATTAGTTCGTCGCGCGCTTGGGAAAGGCGAGAGATTTTCTGCCGTAGCTCCCGGACGACTTCCGGTGGAGCCCATGTTCCTCTTACCCTGTCGTGCTTTGTCTGGAGGTCCCGATGTTGGATCTTGAGATCCTCGTACTTATGGCGGAGGGCCACAATTGATGGAGGTAAGCGAGGGATTCTCGTCGATGAGCTGGTAGTTTCGTTTCCTGTCATTCTGTGGAAAATGAGAAAATTCGTTGAAAATGAGCTGATTAGCATAAATCAAAATAAACCAAAAAGGAAAAACTGAAGAAGAAGTCAAAACAGAACCGGAAACTGGAGTATCGGTGGTAAATGGAGTGGGTTCGACCCATTTCATTTCGGTAACAAGTAATCAGAAGTCGGCGTGATTGGTGATTTACCTTCAAAGGGCGAGAATTTTAGGCCATATGGTCATCGTGATTCTCGTAGATCGGTAATGAAATATTTATGCTTAATGTCGTTAGTGGAATCAGTCGAGCAACTACGTTTGACGCACCCCCCCTCGAATGCGTAGGTAACCTATGGAGTGGTGACAGTCTGCATCGAGTTTCCATTTTAAGTTGCGGCCCGTACAGTGGCATTCCGAGTTAAAATTAGGGGGTTTTAGCACTTGGATCTATCTCACCATTGTAGATATTACAAAAACGAAATCGATGGGTGTATAGTTTGAGTTCGAATTGAAATCGCGATTTGATGAAATTAGTTTAGCGTGGTTTATATTGATTTCGTCAGCACATTCGTAAGTTCTATGAGTTAAATTTGAAGGGATTAATTGGTAACTTTATCTTGCCATCACAAGTGCTCCGAGTCCGATATCGAAATAGTCGACCTTTAAATTTAGATATTTCGAATTTAACTTTTACATTAGCCCAATTTTGAATTTATAAAGCGTTCCTAAGTATTGGAATTTTTGAGTAAATCGATATTTTAGTTTGTAAAACATTTCTAAATATTTCTATTTTAAATTTTTAACTAGACGATATTTAAATTTCCGTTACCTCACAAACATTACGAGTTCAAATTTTGCAGTAATTAGTAATCAAGTTAAAATTTAAGAAAGGTGCTTACTTAACTTCGTTCTGGATAGGTGTCCTATTTGCGGCAATTGATTTAACTCCAGTTAAGTAAGAATATCACAAATTTTATCAAATCAATTATATCGATTTTATTAACATTTGGTCAGCCTGGCCTACGGTTGAAAGTTATGGTCCAGTACTCTCGTTTTATTTTCTATAATTGATACAGTTTGTTAATCCGGGACCTAGTGATTCTATTTCTGGATGTTCGATTTTTGTGGTTTGTTGGTGGTTTCTGGTCGTTTATTCATACTGGACATGGATTTCTTAGGTCATTTGTCTGATTATTTACTATGTATTCGATGGGGTTTTCAAATGGTCTTACGAGGGTGTCATTCTTATTCTGGGCGATTCTGGATTTACTAATATTTCCTGGATGATCTATCGAAAGACAGATTTGGAACGGCCAACCGTGATACACTCCTATGGAGTATTCATTGATACGGTAATTTATTTGTGAAATCGTTTATTTATCATAAGTTGTCCTGTAAATTTTGATTTATTCGTTAGTCATTATTAAAGAAAATTATTTCGGCTCTTTCATTCTAACTCCTATCCGTGCTACCCAGTTTGTCCGCCTTCTCCCGTTCGGAATATTAAAATCATTTTGATCAGCGTATGATCCGACCTAATTTCCCTCTAACTCAGACTTTCCGCTCTTCCCAAAATTTTAGCTATTCGCTCCGGCCACATTTTCAGCAGCCGCCTCGAATATACAATGGCGCCCTGCGTAGCGGTCCCGTGCACAAAGCCGGAACCGACTGCGAACTGCCAAGGGGTTCACGAGGCATGACCCACGAGCACAACTAAGGGTTTTCACCCACTAGCCGGCACACGGTCGGTCCCATGAACCAATCTATTCCGATACATAAATATGATATTTTAAGGGGTCCGAACATTATAAATAGCGTATATCTATTATTAGAAATGAAATGGATCGCTAAAGCATTTAATAAATTAACATAGACATAATTTCGTAAAACGTAAAATCAATTACATAAAAGAAAAATTCCTTACTCAATTTGGTTTGGTTTCAAAATTTTCAAAAAGTTAATAAAGCATAAGATTAAGATTAATGAAATTCATCACTATATTTATAGTGCTTTTGTGCTTGTGTGCGACCAATGGGCGATTTTTCGACATTTTTAGGGCATTTTAATTATTTTATTTATTTTAAAATATTTTTCTAATTTTTTATATATTTTTCTTTATTTTTTTGGTTTATTAATATTTTATTGTTAGATTTTATTTTTATTATTATTTTCTTACAATATTGTTTTTAAGCCCTAATACTTTGTTTTCTGGTCGCCTCTTCTGCCTATGTTTTTTCTAAACCTTATTTTGCAAGGTTTTGGCAGTTTATTTTATTTCTTTATGCTTTCTTTTCGGCTTTTGTAGGCATTTTCGAATTTTAATTAATTATTTGTTTTATTTAATTTTTCTTGTGTTTTTATTTTGTTTAATTATTCTGTTATTTATTGATTTTTAATATCTTGGTGCGGTGCATGTTTATGTGCAGTGATTTCTTTCATTAATCTCGCTCTTTCACCTTAGATTTTATTTTTATTTTTGTTTAAATGGTGGCTCTAAGCCCAACACTAAGCAGCTGAAAATAGATTTTCCTATTCGAATTCAGTAGATTTTTTAATTCAATAGTTTAATTATCGTCACAAGGCATTCATACGTGTCATCTAATTACCAAGAATCCAAGCAATCGGATACACGCCAAATTATTACAGGACATTTTGCATCTTTTATTTCTTTTATTGAAGAAATTGGACTGGAAGAATAGATTTTCTTGTTTGTAAGAATCTTTTAGCCATTTATGTAAAACATGAAACTTCATGCTTCAAATTTAGAATTATATTAGTGGATTATCGCACTTCTGAGACCGTTTGTGAGAATGGCTTGACCATCAGGAAATCAAGTATGCATTAAAAATTTATTATAAATAATTTCTTGATTTTCATATCCTAAAAACTCGATAATATATCAGTTATTTAAACACTACACCCTCGATATATTTAACTACGTGTTATTTTCAGCGAACAATTTTCTTGAAGAGGTAGAACTCTGATAGAATCTAAAAAGCATCACAGAACAAAGCGAAACTTATCTCACATGTTTTCAGTAATTTTTAACATAACCCGATACAACATTTTTACAACACTTTTTTTCTTAATTTTAAATTCAAATCGATATCTTTGTAATTATTTATTAACCCTTTGAGTGCCAACATAATTTTAAGAGGATTAGCTAAAAATGCCACTCTGCTAGAGGAAAATAGAAATTTAAAAATATATTTCTCTGTAACTTTCTAAGCATTTTATTTACGAAAAGTATTTAAAAAACAAAAAATGATTTGAAAAAATAGTATAATTTCTACAAAATAAATGAAAAATAAAACGTTATTCGTTTACCACACAATCTTTCCCTTATGTACATTTATGTTGCCCAATACATAATCCACGAAGCCCATTTTTGCACTTACAACAAATTAAGTTTGATCTCTTTACAGGTCCCCCATCTTTACCACTACAAACAATGCATCTTCTCAAATTGCGACCTGGTCATTTCTCAACACCGAAACTGAAGTCTTCGGAAACAGCGTTACTTGTTGCTTCAGTATTCCCTTTTGCTGCCAACAAATCTTGTTCTATATTCTCTATTATTGAGGATGTGAATTTGAGACGTACACATTTAAATACACATTCGGAATAAAAAACCATAATTAAAAATCGACAAGTATGAAATAGAGATCGAATTTGTCCATGCTGGAGCAGGAGCGCGATCGCGCTCCTTGGCACTCAAATTTTTTACATGCAAATTTTATTGATAAATATAATTTATATAACAAGTCTTACTTTCTACATCATTATATAAGAACCAGTAAGGTTGAGAATCTCAAATATCGATACCTCAACAATTGTAAAATTAACAAATTCTGAAATTATGAATCTGACTGCAGTATATATACATTTTGTGTATGTGTGCGACCAATCAGATTTTTTCAAGCCTTATTTCAGCCATTTTTAGTTTTTTATTATATTTTTATTTTTAAAATTAATTCTCTCAGTTTTCTCACGGTTTTTGTGCAATTTCTATTTAATATGCATTTTAATTCAATTGGTCAACGTTTCCGCCTATGTCTTTTATTAACTTCTTTTTGCAAGGTTTTGACCACTTTTGTTTTACCTTTTGTTAGTGATTGCTGTAGACATTTAAACAATTGCTGTAGTCTAATTTAATTTAATTAATTTTGTTGTTTTTTATTATTTTCTAATTGATGTTTGTTTTCATTTTAAATTTCTGTTGCCGGTGCCTGCTTGTGTTCCACAGTCATATTAACAATTTTGATCAAATTTAAAATGTTTATTTGATTAATTTAATTTATTGTGACTTCTAGTCCAACTCAATGTTTAACAGACTCTTAAATATACAGTACAAAACAAGGAGAATCAATGATTTGCGGCAAATGAACTTGATGGAAATGATACTTATTTGAGTATCAACAAATATATTTTAACATGTACTGATGTTTTCAATAGATTTTAATTTTAACAATGACTGAAAGGAATCATATTGTTTCTTTAATTTAATAGATAAATGCGTTTGCTTGTTGTGTAGCAGTAGTACTATTCTGACAAAAACTAAATCTGCTAATGAAATGGCTATTGCGATTAAATATTTACTTGAATACGGACAACCAAGTAATTTACAAACTGATTTAGGTAAAAAATTAAATTAATTTTTCAGATAAAGAATTTTATAATACCAAAGTAAAAAAAGTTTACAAATGAATAAATCGTTACTATGTATTCTCTCAATTCAAAGCTGTTAACGTGGAAATATTTTGAAGATGAATTATAGCTTATATTCATCATAAGTATAAGCTATGAAGAAAAAACAAAGTTTGAAAAATATTTTGAAGATACCTTATCAGAAATACAAGGGTATTTATGACATTTAATCCTTTTATTTTAAAAGAATTGATAATTCAAAATAATGAAATTAGTAAAAATAACATTTGCAAGTGACATTTCAAATATGTATTTTGATGCTAATTTAACAAAATCTTTATGATTAAACTAACTGAACACTTTAGAGAAAAATATAGTAGGTAATAAAATTCCAAAATTATTACATCATCATCAACAAATGTTCATTTATTTGAATATTATTGAACCAATAACAGTTGGATATATTAGAGTTCCACTATTAAAATCATAGTTTCTACACTAGCCTTGAGCCGCGAAGTTGTTATTGTGATTGTGGTTGCTGCGCCAATCTGACTGTGAAGGTTAGCTAGGTGACATCTAGGTCGGATGATACACGAACTAGGAGTTTTGACATTCCTTCAAAGAATTTTATGGTGGTGGGGATAGATAAAATTCTGTTATTATACATATATGCAAACAATGTAAAACAGGCGTGCGCTATAATTTTGAATCAAAATCATTGATACTGTATTGTTGTTCAAAGGCTATTTATTTTTTAGTCTTAAAATGAGTGGACAAGTAAAAGGCAACTAATTTTAACAATGACTGAAAGGAATCATATTGTTTCTTTAATTTAATAAATAAATGCGTTTGCTTGTTGTGTAGCAGTAGAATTGAAGTACCGCAAAAAAATAATGTTGACTGTCACTTTTAGACAATTCATGCAATTTTTGATACGAATTATCCACTCAAAGCTGAAGTAAGAAAAAAAAATAAATCAACTAAAATCAATTCTAACTGTCAAACAAACTGTTTTCACTAGACATGTGAAAAATGCACACAAAGAAGAAAAAAACCTTTCCAGGATGGTGACTTCTTAAAAAAAGTATTTCTGACTAATGCCGATAGTTTTTTTGAGGGATTTTCTAACCAACATGAGATTATAGTAGCAATGCAAGACTCACTGTTGTCAAATAACACCATCACACCATACATGCAAACTCAGTTAAAAATTGACTTGGAAATATGTGGCTGAGTCTTACTACAATTTGACAAGTCAACATGTTAAAAGTTAGCATGCATGTTTTATTATAGGTTGAGTTAATGTGCATTATTTTATTTCTCTATCACTTTTTGTGTCTCTATAGTTTAGGGTTTCTCTCATTGACGATTTTACAAGCAACCTCAAGGTGAGTTGGTGTGTTTATATGCTATAAATTTATTGATTTTCTTTTATATTATAGGTGATTTATCTCAGTGACAGCTGGTGTATAATACAGTTAGCAGTAATGGTGAGAATGGTGTTCAGTAACTTCACAGTAATAGAGGATGTGTTGCAAATATTACCATTAAAAGGACAGAAGAGCGGTGAGGATATTTATCATACATTCAGAACACACACAAAGTCGATAAACATGTCTTTGCACAAGCTGCCTGCGATAACTACTGATGGGGCACCAGTTGGTACATAAAGGATTTAATCCCATCTAAAACATAGACGAATCAATTTTAAACTTAATTTTCTACCCATCAGAAAGCTGTGTGTTGTAAAAAACTGATTCTTGAACACACTATGAAAACAATATAGATTCTGTATTAAATTTTGTTTGTGTATAAATCTGTTACGAAGATTTCATCTATACGTTCAATAAATTAGATCTAATGTGGATGCATTGTGATAGCTAATTCCGAATTTGAAAGAACTAATGATAAATAGTTCACATGTGCTTTTCAACTATGCCTTTCGGCAAATGATATAAACTGCTGTTTTAGACGGAATCCAAGCTTCCCATCAATCAGAAATAGTTTATACTACAAATTATTCAGTTTTTAAAGATTTTCCCTCAATAAAATTCAGGAATATATGCTTTTTGTGTTTCAAGTATTTTATAAATGTAAATTTTTGTCAGCATTCAAATGTATCCATCAGACTGAATGACTAACATTTTTGGATGTTTTCTGGTAGCATTCTAAGAAATAGGTTCTTTAATAAGACTAGTGATATAGTTCTATTGCAGTATTTGAATAGTTTAGTGTGGTTGTCCTGGAGTGCTTCTGAAGGAGTTCGATCTCCTAAGTAACGATCGTTTAAAAGACTTTGAAGTGAGACAGATTGGTTTTCTGTTGTAATCTTCCAACATCTTTTAGGCCAGTATAAGGCGATTTTTTTTCTGTTTCAAGCAAGTGAAAGAATCTTGTTATTGGTGTTGGGATTTTCATCAGTAATTGTTTAAATCGGCTTTAATCTAACTTGATTTTAGAGAAGCTGAATATAAGTTTAAATTTCTTGATCCATGTGAAAGATCCCCACTGTATGGTGGCAGTTTGACGGAATTCAATTGAATTTTTATCCCTATCGTACCTTCGACTGAAGATTCTGAGATATTTCTGGCCCCATTATTGTGTTTGAATGACAATATAAACATTATTTAAATATATCACATTATTTTGCTCATATAAACAAATTTAATCGTTTATATATTTGTTGGGTTTTTATATAGAAAGTCGGTGCTTAGCTCTGACTCCTTGGTGTCCTTCTTTAATCAATTCAATTCACCCAACACAATAAGATTTATTTCCAATTTACATATCACAACTTTCACAAAAATCGATTCAGTTCAGAATACTATACACAATTACTCTGCACGATTTCGCAAAATTTAATATGTAGGGATACGCCTTCCAAAGGGAGATGTCCCTGTCTGGTACGTAATTTGTTTGACTGGTTGATTTATCTTTAAGTTTATTACCTCCTTTATTCCGCTCTCTGAAATATTCTCTTCGACCAACTCGCCATTTTGTTGATCTGTCTTTTCTTTTTATATTCATTTCGCAACTCTAGTCACCCGTAATTTAAAATTGGTTTTGGCATTTTTGACATCTCTGTCCAAAACCAAATTAGTTATTTCTGGGCTCCCGGGGTTTCCATTTGTTTACAATAATTATTTTGGTAGCGGGTTTCTCTTTTATCACCGGTTTTCTTCGTCAAACAATTTCGTTTTCCGTAATTAGAAAATTTGTTGACGTTCCGGGTTTTCTGTTGGATCGGACTTTCCATTAGCCAATTAATTTCTATTTTTATTAAATATTTCCTTCTGGGGACACCCAATCGATTTAACTTTATTAAATTTGGATTCGTCTCGTCATTTGGCATCCGCCCATACCCGTTTCCCCAGATAAATATTTATTTTAAGGTTTTAATTGATTTTGCATTTTAATTATTATGTTGGGCCAGAACGTAAGCGGCCTTGAAAAATGTTAAATGGATCAGAAACACACACGCAGATACAACACGCAATTTAAAATAAACCTGAAAAACACCAATTAAACCATATAAAATCTGAGAAATAAAAGAATTAAATATAAATTAATAAACATAAAAATAAATTAAAATATTAACAAAATGCACCAAGATCCGCACGATACCTACACAAATACAACAAGAAAACACAACAAATTCGACGAAATTGAAAAAATTAATAAAAGTTCATTAAAATGAAATTTAAATCGAAAAATTTGAATTAGTAATAATTCAATAAAAATTATAAATAAAAAATTATAAAAATAAATCGAAAAATAATAAAAATAAATAATAGAATTTGCTAGAAAATAACAAGGTCGAATTTTGTTTTACTGCATCAAATTTCACACGTCATACAAATAGGTATAAATACTGATCCATTTTCACATTTAACTTAACCATTTTTCAAACCATTTTTAGTAACCATTTTTGAAAATTGTTTAAAACCATTTTCGAACTAGCCACGTTGAAATTTACTTTTCAATCGTTTTGAAAATTATTTTAGAAACTATCTCCAAGTCAATTTTCGATTTTTTTAGGTGAGAATTATTTATGGTGAAACCCTCTTTCCACGTCACGTTCGTTGCATCTCAGTAGAGCTCTGCTCGGCGTCGACGTGGGGAGAGAGGTATTTTGTTTTATGCTATGCTATGTTATTTTATGATATTTTATGGATTGTCAACGAAGGGTAATTCTGTTATTTTGTCCTAATTAATAAATATTATTAATATGTATAAATCGTTTGATATATATTTCTTTTTTAAAAAACTAAATTTAAATGTCGAGATTTTTCCGGCCCACAGCCGACACATAACGCAAGTAAATAAAATCTACATAGTACAGAGGCATGTAAGTGCGTGGAAAATCGCCAATGATATGTACCCGTGAAGACTCAGCGTGCGCAACGCAGCGGTCGTAACGTCAATATTATCCCTATAGCTGAAGCGAGAAATAAGGAAGAAGTCTCTGGCTGCTTCCTCGTTTCTCAATTCTGTAAAATCGACCTAAAATTATGTTACATACGGCTTAAAATTATCACACCGAGTAGTCCAGTGGGCACTCAATAAATATAATATGAACACAATATGCGTCTAAGGCCTATTAAAGGGAAAGGGTACTTGGGTTAAATTAACTGAAATCGTTGTTATAACTATTTTGGATTAACATTTTGAAATAAATAAAATTCATTGGGAATCATTGAATTCGATTAAGTTGAAATTATTGATAAAAGTTAAATTAACCATTGATTTTAGAAGTAAAGAGTTTTATGGCTTAAAATTTCAGTAAAGATAAAATTAGGGTAATGGCAAATAATTTCATCAATTAAATTATTATAATTCATTTCAATAAAAGTAATCTGATCTTCGAGTAAGAACGAGTAATGTGTTGATCTAATCAACCCCCGGTAAAAATGGAAGCAATTAAGAATCGAATTCATTGATTTCAAATAAAGAAATGTATCAATTAAACGTAAAACGATTCTCGAATAAAAGTATGGGATTCCTTAATTAAATTGTTGATTAAAATTAATGTAACACCACATAATTCACTGTTAATTCAGTTTGATAAAATTGAAGAAGTGGTTGAGTAAAATCAAGTGTTTAGATTAAATTATTGATTAAAAATAAAATGACTAAAAATAAATATATCGTCGCTTCAATTAAATCTATACACTGGTAACAATTAAAATGAGTTTCGGGTAAACGGAAATATCACATTGAGTAAACTAAGTCAGATAACTATTGAGTAAAACCCAAATAATAACATAAGCTCCTTAATGAACTATGATCAGAGGATTAAAGATTAGAATTACAGATGGATTGAGTAACCGTAAGACAGTTTCTTTAGTAAAAATCAAGTAATTTTCGATGTAAATTAAGGTAAAACTCGATGCACGGATTTAAAACTATTAGCATTAAAATAACTTTGTGGGTTAAAGTAATAGTTGATCCAATTGGCCTTAGGGAAGACTATTAGAAATCGGAGTAACAGATGTCGATAATATAATCTCTTAACTAGAATTAGAATAATTCATAAATCTATAAAATAGGTTTCATCAATTATCGTAAATTCAGGATTTATAGCAAATTGATTAGAGGTAAAGTGAATGAATATTTACGTAAATTAAATTAATATAATTGAAAAACCAAGGTTTAAGATGAGCGAAAATTTGTATCACATTAAATTCCACATAGCGAAGTTATACCAACAGAAGGGTATCGCATCTATTTAGAAAACTCGGTAAGCGTGGAAGTCCTCCTAAAATTTGCTAATAAAGTACATTTAAACTAGTCAACGAAATAACTTACCGGAAATGGAGATAATCGAGTGTAGACGAACATTTGACCAGTAATTCTGAAAATATGATACGAACAATACAATCACCGGATGTAAACAATGTAATTCACCTTTAGTCAACCGCTTAAGTGGTAATGGTAAAATCCGCCGGAAATCGTTCGCCCACCAGGATACACCTACACGCGACTAAGTCATCTCGGATCAACATCCGGCCTAAATCTTAAAGTTCGAACAACGGTAATTAAAGTTAGCAAACAAACTTTAAATCGATGTACAAATTCCCTTAAGTCAATGTACGAGTATCCGCCTACATGAAAAACTTTTATATTAATACGCATATATCGAATAAGTTAAACATCAGGTTACCACATCCATACGATTAATTATATAGTTTCCCTATAAAGGAGTGCACCTTAAAGAACCAGACTCACTAAGCAACCCAACCTGCCTATTAATATCCCATCGCGTAAAGGAAGGCAATGGTCACGTATATGACGCCTTCACTATTAACATAGACACAATTTGCTTGCTCATAAACTTAGAATGATAAATCAAGCGAACCTAATGACAGTAATGTTTAGACATGTCGCCCAAACGAACTACCCGTCGAGAGACCGTCAGACAGGAACCGACAGGAGTCCCGCCGCCCACGAGGATACTCAATCAGTTGCAACGACCATGTCTCTCGGAACGGCAATATCCAGCTGCGGAGACCTACCTGCACGCACAGGACCTCCTCACCCAATGGGAAAGGGTGCAGGAGCAGGTAGATTTACAGGTGGTTAAGGCAAGGATGTACCTTGCGAACGTGGTCGAAGACATCCTTGCCGGGCGATTTGCAGTCGCCTATCCACCTCATCCAGTTCGAGACACCAGAAGACCCTATACCGTTGAGGCTCTCAAACGGAGCCTGAAGAGATATTGTCCGGACGAGTAAACCAACACTGATAGACTTTATGTAGTAACTGATTGAAAATATTAGAACTCTACTTGTTATTTCTTTTCTTATAGCTAGAGTTATTCGGTTTTGTTTAACGAAATAAACAATTATATAACTTGATCAATAATAAATTAACCTCATCTATTTGATTGTAGTAATGTCTTCCTTACAAATCGTACAATCCGAATTGGACCGCGCGAGGCAGACGAATGCAGAGCTACTCAGTCAGGTCCTACAATTAACTCGCGAGGTGCAGCAGGCCAAGGCGACCTGTTTAGACCCTAAACGGACGAAGATACTCTACCAACGACTCACCGCAGCTCAAAAGGGCTGGGCCGAAGAACGCCAGCTCAATCGGAGTCTGCGCACGCAGATTCGGGGACTCGAAGTCGCCCTAGCGGTATGCCGGGAAGGTGAAGCGGTAACTTACCCGCTCATCTTCGCCCCAACCCAAATGCCGCAGACAACCACCAAGCCAACAGAACAACCCATCAACAATCGTCGACCGGGACGTAAGGAACGTGCCCGACGTCGAGCAACGCAACTTCAAAACGTCAAACAGTAGATATTCCACATGTGATTGATTCAAATAGAGTAGTTTTAGCCTTAGTTGAGTCGTTTCTTTTGAAATTGCATGTCAGTATTGTCACAAGTAACCTTATTACGTCTCAGTTTTCCACAGTCAATTAAGAACTAATCCTGAATAGTTATGAGGGACCGAGCAAAGCGAGCATAGGTCTTCTATCGACAGCTCGTGAACCCGAGGATTGTCCGAGCAACTACAGTACTAGCACATGGTACTCAATTTTTGCGGGCAATCCACCACTTGAACACATTACCAACGTTGCCCAGCAACGGGTGCCAAGTGGCGGTTAGTATCATTTTGTATGGCGTTACTAGGGTCACCAGGAGGATAAGCAAGATTTGAAACCCTGTAACCCACCAATTATTTCGAATATCAATGTTTTTATTGATTTTCAATTTTTACTTTTGTGCATTTTGTTAACCTTAACATATTTAGTAGTTTGGAATTAATTAACGAAATTGATTAATTTCGTAATTAAATCCAAAATTATCTAGTCAGGCAGCGCATTAAATCAATACCAATTGCCAACATAGGTCAACAAGTTGGAATGTTAAAAGCAAAATTTATTTTTAGAAAGAAGCGATAATTGTAAGTTTTTAAAAATCTGAGTGCACAAAATAGAAAATAATTGGTTATTGTAAAACACAATTACAACTTGGAATAGGAAAAAGAAAGTGCGAAAAAGTTTATTCGAGATGATAAAATTAATTAAAGTAAAAAGTTGAAACGAAAGGCTGGATAGTAAAAAATCTGAGTGGGATTGAAATATCAGTTGACAGCTGATAGAAATAACAAAGTAAAATCACTTCTGAAAGTTGTTATAAGTTTTAGGATTCATCATTTGATTTAATTCATAAAGAGTAAAAACAAGGTTACATTTGTCTCGATTAATAAATTTGGTTCATTGCGGTATATTTGCTGTATAACACTGAAATACTTAGACCGCTAGTTGTTAATATCTCAATTCACTGACAAACGAAACAAATGGTTACTAAATAAATAACTTTAAATGTATAATGTAAAGTTATATTTAAAAATATTCTTTGGTTTTCTTTTAAGCTACTGGATATTGATAGATTAGAATTAAGTAAAACTTCATTTACATGTACAAAGTTAAACAAAAATTTATCACTAAAACAGAACAAGTACATCATATTAAAATCTAGGAAACAAATCTAAATTGCAAATTAATGATCTGAAATAAAAAAATTTGAAAAAACTCCAACAGTTAAAAAATAAATCAGTCAAACTGAAATTCCAAAGAAGCTGAATTAATACAATATCGTAAACCGGTTGGTTTCGGCCCATCATCAAATACATGACCCAAATGCGAATAACATTTATTGCAAACTACTTCAACTCTGATCATTCCTGAAAAGATATCTGGTCAGCAAATACTAAACGAAATCGAAATATGCAACACCATGAAGATAAGTTATTACTAGTATCCTGTAAATCGTAAGGATAACAGTAAATAATTAAATAATACAAGGGTTGGACAAAAAAAATGGAAACACCGAACATTTTGACATCATAATCTTTGAACATGTTATAAACAATCAAAACTTGACATATTTTAATTGTTTTTGTTTATTTAAAATGTTTATTTGTTTATTTAAATTAACTTTCTTTAACAGATATTTTAAAAAGAGGTTATAACCTTATAAAAATGGAAGACCTGTCTGACTTTCTAGGAGGACAAATTGTTTGTGCTCGTTTGGCAGGTGCTAGTGTAACAGAAACTACCCTAGATATACGGAAAAATACCCTTAACAAAGCACATGTCTCGCTGAAAGTCGAAGTTGTCTGAGATACAGTTGGACCATAAATAGAATTGTTAGAGAGGATCGCAAGACCATCGAAGAATGGCACGTGGAATATTCTAATGAAGTTGAGCCTCTTACCTGGTCACCACAATCCCCAGACCTCAACATTATTGAGCATTTATAGTCGATTTTAGAAAATCAAGTAAGAAATCGATTTCCACCACCATTGTCTCTAAAAGAACTTGAGGGTGTTTTAACTAAAGAATGGGCTAAAATTCATTTGAATCAATACCACGGTGAATTGAGGCTGTAATTGCCGCAAAAGTGGACCTACACCACATTAAAATATATTTTGTTCATTTTTCAAGGTGTTTCCATTATTTTGTCTAACCCTGTATATTAAAACTTGGAGCTCTTAGAACTCTTAAAATTTATATAAATAATATAATCCACTGTTAAATCAGCTGTTTCAAAAATTATAAAATTTAATATTTTAATTTGGGAATCAATGTAAATAAATTCGGGTTTACTTCCTGCCTTTTAATTAAATCAACGCTCTGCTTCCCGGAAACCTCTTATAAATCCTTTAAATTACCTTATCGAAACCTTGCACATTCCCTATTACAGATTCCTTGAGTAATTAATTCAATTTAGCCACGCAATCAAACTATTATATTTTCACTGTTACTAAATTACGTTCAACAATCATTATTAAAGATACTAGAAAACTATTTATTCGAAAGGAAAACAAGTAATATACCACAAAAAGAAAACTTAAAATTGAACAGAACGAAATGGGGCGTCTAAAGACGAGATAGTTTATAAGATTTCTATTAGTCTTAAAGTTAGCGCAAGCCTATGAGAATATCTAGGGTATCCTCATCCATATCTACAGGGAATTTCTGTCTTCGACAATAGTTAAATTTGGTTGTTCCGACTTGAGGAACTGAGTGACAAAGCTAGCCACCGAAGTCATCGGTCCAATATCCGACAGTAGATGATGACTTCTGGTTCTCCATGAACTCCTGCTGTCTTCACTCGGACCAAATCCATTGTCACTAATGCTACACTCGCGCATGCATATATGTCAATCACATTCGGCCAATCAGCTGTATTAAAGTAACAATCATGTGCACTGCTCTATCATTTGCATATCTTATTCCCGTATAACGAGTACTCTTGACCCTCGACCCCATTAAACATCTCAAAATTAGTGTGGTTAGACTTAGCGGTTAGATAAGTATTTCTACGAATATGACATTTTAGGAAAAATGGTCCAAAGTTTCGTCTATGAGATTCGTTTCATATGTGGCCTTTCCGAGTCTGGCTCTTAATTCAAATTTTGTCATCAAGTGCTGTGTTGTCTTTTTCGTCATCACTTGGACCTTGCCTAGGGTATTGGTCGACTAATAGTTTGCCAATAGTATTATGTTACGATTAAATCAGTTATTTTGCAAGGTTTTGAAGGTTTTATGTTTTACATTATGTTTCGGTATGCAGCTGTAAGCGTTTTTTGGAAATTTATTAATATTTGTTTTAATTAATTGTTATATTTTAATTTATTTTTGATTTTTGCTTGTGCATTTTTTCAACAGCCATTTTAATAATTCGGAAAATTTTAATTAATATTAATCTTTCATTTAACTAAAAATTCTCTACAGTTTTTAATCATTCCAAAAGTAAAACATTCTATAACCAACGGATTTTATTTTGTTATTAATTGTTTTGAAGTTTGGAGATTCTCAGTTTACAAACTTTTATAATAATTTTTGCCCAAACTTTGAATTTATTTAGAATTGATTTTAACAAGTTTGGAGAGCAATGCATTTTTTTGTTAATATAAAATATTTAAATATTATTTTAAGGAAAATTGTATTTTAATATTTAGTTGTTTACATGATTTGATATAAATAAATTATTTTTTAAATTGACCTTTGCATAAATTTTATTGTGACTTAACATTTTGCAGAATTTTCTATTTTGAGTTATATAATTTACTACATTTTGTCGACATTGAAATTCTAGAAAAGTATTTTCTAAAAAGGTTTCCAATATTTCAGCAGCTGGTGTGGTGGATTTAACATTTGATCACTGTAAGCAGCTGAATTTCGAGTCTGTTGATTTTGATAAAATTATTGAATAAATTTGATTATAATATAATGATCTATTTGAATCATTAAGAAACGAGGCTAAGTATAACAGCAATCTTTTATCAAAAGATTATTTTGAAAAGGTTTTAAAAATGGACATTAACTGGCCTTCAAATGTTGCTAGATTGTGCTATAATATTTGATTGAAAAGCTACGTAAATTACTATCATAACACTAATTGTTTGATAGTGACTAAGAGACTATCTAAATGTGTCGATAAATGATAAATCTAACTAGAATTATTACAAGAAATAGAACGTACAATGAATAGTTCTGCAGAAGTAGTATTTGGGTTTAAAAAAGTATTAGAAAATAGTTACAGTATATCAAAAAAGGCATAATTGTGTTGGGTTTTTGTAGAAAGTCGGTGCTTAGGTCTTACTCCTTGGTGTCCTTATCTAATCAATTCAATTAACCCAACACAATAAGGTTTATTTCCAATCTATATATCACAATTACATTGGAACTTTATTCACAACCTTCACAAAAATCGATTCAATTCACAATACTCTGCACAAAAATTAATGCATAGGGATACGTCTTCCAAAGGGAGTTGTCCCTGTCTGGTGCGCAAGACTTTAATTTGTTTGACTGAATGTTATACCTTCTTTGTTGAACTCTTGAAAATATTCACTTCGACCAACTGGCCATTTTGTTGATTTTATTTTTCCTTTTATACCCATCTCGTAATTAAGTTATTTGTAAATCAAATTGGTTTTGGCATTTTTGACACCTCTCTTTCTAAAACTAAATTGGATACTTCAGAGCTCCCCGGGTTTCCTTCGTCACCCAATTTTGTTTTCCATAATTAAATAATTTTGTTTACAACCCGGGTTTCTCACACTACTCCACTTTTCTGTTGGCCCGGACTTGCCATTAGCTCGGGTTTCCCATTAGTCAATTAATTTCTATTTTTATTAAATATCTCCTTCTGGGAACAACTAATCGATTTAATTTTATATTTGGATCCGTCTCGTCATTTGGCATCCCATACCCGTATTCCCCAATAAATGTATTTTAAAATTTTTAATTGATTTTGCACTTTTTAATTATTATTTTGAATATCAATGGTTTTATATTTATGATAGTTGTAGAAAATGAATTATTGGAACCCAACCGGGAGACGTGAAAATGAAGCGGTAGGAAACTCCGAAAGAGACCTTAACAAATTAATTACGTCATTAATACCTAATATAAATCCATCTAAACTTCTTAAACATCTAAATCCTTTAAACTTTTATAGACGACGATGGAAACAAGAAGAAAGACTGCATCAACAAATTCAACAACAAGAGACAGAGATGGCAAGGGTGAATTATCAAAACAATCACACCAAGAAACAAATGAAATTATTGAGAAGAGAACTCACATTAACAAAAACGAGCCTCAGAAGTGAACAAGGAATCAATGCTGAGATGAAAAGACAAGCAGTGAAGCGTGAAGTACATGTAGTACTTGAAAAATACTGGAAGGATGAATCCAGTCGATTAAAGGAGATGAGTAAAGAAAATCATGATTATATTTAGAAATTAGAGACCAAAAACAAGAAAAACCATAAAAAACGATCATTGGGAAAATTGGGAAGAATAATCAGACGACAAGACCGAAAACTATCCGAAGAAACCCAATGGAAAACCTACAATCAAAGAAATGTATTACTGAAAAGAGGGAAAATACTACAGCTGCAACGAAAACTACGAAGACAAAAACCTGAAACCCTCATCAGACAGTAGAAATCAGCGAATTAAAAACCCTACTAATTATAAAGCAAGCAACCAAAAACCAATATTCCAAATGTTTAAAAATCAAATCCAACCCAATACAATCCAATTCAATACAATGCAACTCAATTCAAAATTTATGGCCTAATGCTGGATACTTCAAACCAGGCTATTTGTATCGACGAGGCCATGGTGAAATTCAAAAACCGTTTATTCTGGAAGCAATATCTTCCATCAAAACCTAGCTTCAAGTGGGGAATAAAAGTGTAGTTACTCTGTGATTCCGAAACTGGTTTCCTGATGAATTATAATATATACACCGGGAAAGATCAAGCGTCCAATCCCAAAGAGGGGCTTCCATTTAGAGTGGTGTCTAAATTATAGGAAAATTTTCAGAATAAAGGTCACATACTATACGTAGATAGTTTCTATAGTAGCATTGACCTATTTGAAAATTTGCAGCAAAAGAAAATTGGAGCTTGTGACACAGTGAGAATGAACCGGAAAGGACTGCTTCCAACTATGAAAACCACAAAACTCATTCGCGGAAGTCTGTCTGTTATATGGGAGAGAAAAGATAAAAAAATGCTAGCCTGTACATGGCAAGATACTGGAAGTGTCGACATGATCTCTACTGGAGGAAATGCAGGGACAGGCCCGGCTCATAGAGTGTTCGAAGTGTGCAATGCACACAGGCGCAAAAAAGTAAAAGGCGCCTACAAGACAATATGAAATTTTAATTTTAACAAAAAGTATTGACAAATAAAATTTTTAAAAGTTTTTAAACACAAGTTTTTTTTATTTTTCAAATGAAAAAGCGCCTCCAAGACAATTAATTTGTAACGAAATATTATAGCTTATAGACTACAAACCGAATAAATTGACAATTATAAATTATCAAGCATCAAAATATATTGGCAATGGCTTCGATTTACTTTTAAACGATAATAATATAAAACCATAGAAAATAATTGCTCGTTTTTGTTTATAATATAGCTTTTTAGTAACTTATTGAAAAAAAATCAAAGGCGCCAAACATTCCTCGCACAAAAATTAAACTCACGAGCCGAGTCTGTGCAGGGGTAGTCGATGTCGAAGAGCGAAGCAAAAAAGGCCTCATTACTGTAAGAAAGCCATATATACAACGCCTATATAATAAAAATATGGGTAGGGTTGATCGGTTCGATCAATTATGTGCCAATTATTCATTTGACCGAAGAAGCAAAAAATGGTATTATGTACTTTGGCATTTTATTATTGAAGTGGGACTCGCCAATGGATACATTTGCTATAATGAAGTCAACCCAAAAATTACGCATCGAAAGTTTCGAGAAATGGTTATAGACAATTAAGTTAGAAACTATACTAAAAATACATCATCAAGGAAGAGAGCAAGAATGAGTGAGCCTACGCAAATTAGGTTATCCGATCGACATTTCATTAAAAAACACGATGATATTAAACCGAAAAATTGCATTGTATGCAGCATATTGCCTCCTGATTGCAAAAAACGAGGTAAAGGTGAATGTAAAAAAATGAGATCATCGTAGTTTTGTTATATGTGTACAGATGAATCGACATTATGCATTACACCCTGCTTCGAAGAATATCACAAGAAAGAAAAATACAAAAAATGCGGGTGTCTTGATGAGGCGGTAACATCTATGTTATAATAATGGTAATCAATTGAAAAATAAAATGTATTTATATAATCATTTTGTACTAATTTATATTTTTTATTTTTATACATCAGGATATTTACAACACAAGAAGCATCAGAAGTCGATTCCACGAAGTTCATAAGAGAATTTAACATACCTGTTTATTTCTTGGGGGTGGTTGTAAACGTGCTGCTTTGTTTACAGCCCTTTTTTTAAAAAAAATTCTTAGTGATATTATTTGAAGCTCTCTTTATATGCAATACGTTTCTCTTTCAAGGCGTAATGATATGATATATAGTGCAACATTAAAAAAAATTTTATTTTTAAATAAGTTACTAATTATGTATTTTCACCTTTTTAGCTCAACTAACAGTAAAAATATTGATTAATATAAGTGTAGTAACAGTATTAAATTAAAAATTATCATAAAAATAATCAAAATAAACACTTTTTGCATGGAAAATTGTCATTTTTGCAGACTTATTAAAAAATCTCCCACAGCACCTAAATGTATAATGAGTATTTTTTAGAAGATAATGATCAAATCCCAATATATAACTTAGCTATATGGGAAGACGAACAAACAATAACGGTTATTGCAATGGATGAACCAACTGGTAGAATCAAGGACTCCAAGAAAATTTCAGATAAAATTGAAAAGTAGAATGGATCAAATATTAGAGATATACAACGTATGGAGAAAAGACGAAGAATTATTCCGGAAAATATCATTTCTGGATGATAGAGATTGTAAACCAACGCCGTGGATAAAAATATGGGACAAGAAATTAGCTCGTTGGGATTTAGAACAACATAACGTAGAGCAAAAATGGATTGAATATATTCCGAGCGAAATATCAGAAGACTAGTTGAAAGAGATACCGGATAAATTGTATGAGGAAAAAATTCCCTATTATATGATGGATGAACTAGAATGGCTACCAGAAGAAGTCGAACAATTACAAAAGAAGTGGATAGCGCCATTCAAATGGAAAATTACAAACTGGCTCGATAAAGTAAAAGCAGCTAAAGAAGGAAAACTAGTAAGTATAACAAGTTCAAAATATTATACCAGACCATGATGTTACGGATTAAAAATAAAAATTTGTCCAAATGGAGATGGAGTGGGAAAAGATACTCATGTGGCAGTATTTTTTATTATTTGTAAACGGGATAAATGACGGAAAACTATCATGGCCATCAGTCAAAAAGTAACAATCTCACTTAATGCGCCCGGACGACCGTAAAGGCGGAATAGAAATACATACAGACCTGATAAACGAAGTACCCGTTATCAAAAACCTCAAACTACTAAAAATATCACATCAAGATCACCAAAATTTATTGATCAAAAATCTGTAATAGGTGAACAATCAGTATTTCTCAAAAATAACGATATTAGTTTTACGCTTGAAATGGAAAGAGAAACAGAGATATGAATTTTTTGTTTTGTAACGATAGTGAATATTCACGTGGGGTCTTTGTTTTCTCTAGAGATTTGCCGGTCACATCATCGTTGAGGTCATCGGATACATGTCAAGTCTCTTGCCGTAGTAACAGTAATTTGCAGATAAAAAATTATGTTTAGAATACGAATTACCGACGATGTTTCGCCTGTGCTCTCCTTCGTTCACCACAGTTATGGGTTACATACACATTTAAACAAAAAAAAATTGAAAACAGTTGTATAAGTTTTACTATAATCACTTACCCGTAGTCGTACACATGCTGAATATAACAAACCGACAGGTTTTAAATAAAATTCGATTCCTTACTTAAACATTAATTTAAATGTTGAACCCTTAAGTTTATGGTGATCTTCCCATCATTTTACCCCAGTTTCTGCCCCGTACACTTTTCATGAACGCCGCAGTGAACTCAAACGAAATCCTACTTTCGAGATCAGTGCAAACGAGGTCTGACCTGTCCCAGCAGACATCGAGGGGTGAATGACGATAAACCGAGACGTACGACATCCCTCAAACTCAACTGAGATATTCGAATCCCGATTTGCTATCCTTCACAGATTAGCATATAAAAAATGAATATAGATAAATTAGGAGGACCTGTCACGAATACTAAAAAGTGTCGCGGCCATCTATGATAAAATTCAAAACTTCAGAACCATTATAAACTTTCAAATCATGCATTAAAAAAAAATTTCCAGTAACCAAAAGTACTTACGAATAAAATAAATGGTGATTGAAATTTCAAAATTGGTTTTTGTTAAAGTTAACAGTTAACAACTATGAAAATCACTGTTGTTTATAGTGCTTTCGTGATTGGGTACGACCAATCAGCGAATTTTAAGCCTTTTTCGGCCATTTTTTGGTTTTTAATTGTGTATGTTTTCAACAGCCAGTTTAATAATTTGAAGGATTTTTAATTAAATTTATTGAATATTATTGCACATTTTCCTGTCCCTAGTAATGAGATTTGCAACCAAAACGAAACCCTTTTCCATGAGATATAAAGATAGAAAAGCTATTAAAATAAAAAAATAATCCAGCGGTCCGCAAATTTCGGATTTTGTAGTTGGTGGTCCGGTTAGAAAAAAGTTTAAGAGCAGCTCAAATAAACGATTTAGTGATTTCATGTCAATTATTTATATTTTAAATCTGGCTTAAATTTTTTAATATTCGTTTTTTAATGCTTCTAACGTTTATCACTTTAGTCATAAATTAAATCTATACTGCTCTATCTTAGGCAAAACAATAAATTTCTGAATTGTCACTCTTCATTTATACTTTGTGTAATTACTTAAGTATTGAATCTTCTCTCACTGTTGGGTTATTTTACATGGTTCACTAGGATATTTGACAATCTAATTCAATGTGCTCTTGATAAAAAGAATGAATCAACACAAGTTTCTTTTAAAGTCTTTCATATTCTGCTAGTGTAATTGTAATGAATCTACTTGATCTATGGAAAGGTAGCACTATTGGAGACCGACTCAAGTAAGTTAACTAAACGAATCTGATCCTACTCAAAAATCTTTTGAATTTTATTTTAATTTAACGAATTGTTTATTTTAATTAAATGAATTATTTATTTAAATTTAATGTATTTATTTTTAATTAATTAATTAAATTATTTATCTTTTAAATGAATCTAATTCAAATCAAAAAATTTTTAATTTAATTTTAATTAATTTCATTATTTTTTAAATTAATTAAATTATTTAATGAATCTGATCCTACTCAAAATCTTTTGAATTACTTATTTAAATTTAATGTATTTATTTTTAATTAATTAATTTAATTATTTTTAATTTAATTTTTAATTTAATCAAAAATTTTTTAATTAATTTCATTATTTTTTAAATTAATTAAATTATTAATTTATTTAATGAATCTGATCCTACTCAAAAAACTTATCTTTTGCTTTCTTTTCCGATTTGAGAGCTGTTTTTTTCATATCTTTAACTTTAATTTTTTTAATTTCTAACTTTTTAAACTTTTTCCTCACCAAAATCGTTAATTAAATTCTTATTTACAAAAAGCCGGAAAATTAAATTATTTTCTATTACTAATTTAATTTATTATTTTACAGGGAGCCCAGTTGGGTTTATATTACCATATTTGTGCTCGTCTCCTCATTTGCAACCTACTCATACCCCTTTTGCCTCTGAAAAATATTATTTATTATTTAATTGGATGGATTCGATCACAGGCGAAATCAATTTCAATGCATAAATAAATAATCGGGAATAAAAATTAATTTTTTTATAAATGCTTTGGCGTTTCTCTGTATTGTTTCCTAAAATGGATAACTAAACCAGAAAGTTTAAAATATAAAATTTACCCCCCCCCCCTCTGCCACAAAACATCATACGTAATTATAAAACATAATGATAGAATTACAATTATAACAAAATATAAGGGAGAATCCATTAAGAACGTCCCCTAACTGGGGGTTGGAGTCTCCACAAAAGAGACATATGGGTACGATAGTGAGGGTTGTCCAGCTGTCTAGGACATCCACAACAGTTTCAGTTACAACTATTTTCCACTAATTTCTACTTTGTTCCTGATTATCAAATTTCCATTTTGTGACTTTCATGCGCTTCTTAACCGAATATTCACGTTTTCTATCAATTTTATTCTCGGTCCCATTTTAATATTTCTATTTCACTTAGTTTACATTGTATTTTTATTAAAAAAAATTACTCGTATCACTACTGAATATTTCGGTCAATATTCAGAACCGGAATTTACAAAGCAAATATTCCTTAATTCGCCTTGTATCTTAATGGTATTGGATTATTTCAATTATTTGTGTTTATTTTGCAGTTATTTTATCGAAAATATTATCTTACGAGTTATTAATATATATTTCAGTGTAAATCATGACACATCTATAAATATGTGTCTGAAAGAATTCTGTCCCTCGCCATCCAGCTGGACTCACCATGTTTGCGGGTAGTACTCCAAGATATGGCCATAAGATTTCTCGATGGAAATGGATTTAAATTTTGGGCAATTTTGATCACAAACCCCTGAAAATCATCTTTATACTTGTTAATGGATGCATCGATTAGAAAATCACTTATAATTTCACTTACATTTAGTCATGATAAAATTAAATGTATTTTTTTTTCATGAGCATATAAATTTAATTATCTTAAATCATAAGTACAATCTAAAAATTGAAAGGATAATTACATCATAGACAAACTCGAAAATTTTAAAAAAAGAATTATCATAACTTTTAGATTGCACTTAAAAATAGCGGAACTAAAACCATGTAAATTGCATAATTAACAAAAAAAACTCACCATAGGTTGTATCTTTAACAAAATGAAAATTGTCAATATTAATTACATCACAAAACGACGGCCATCCACACTTAGACGTAAATTTTGATTTAGATGAAAATAAAGGTGTTTTACAGACAATACAGCGATAAATTCCGGGTCTATTTTCGTAGTATAATTCACCACTAAATTCTCTGAGAAGTTACATTAAAATCTAGTATTAAAATATTTATTATTTTACTTTTCAGTGTGCTTATTCTGTGTAACATCTTGTTGGATTTTAGACAACTGACATACATTATACGCGTTGGGATTTTTTAAGCATGATTTTTTACTTAATTTTAATAAAGTTTCTAACTTTTCTGAAGTTGGTTTTGTTATTATACTTAATAAATTCATATAATAATTTGCTAGTATAAGAACCAAATAAATGCACAATATAAAATAATGATATATTCTTATTCTATTAAAATGTTTTCAATTCAAATTATAACCACTGAAAAATTATAGTTAGTGTAATAAAACAGAACTTAAAACTTGAATTTTATTTATTAAAATCGTGTATTTCTGAGACATTTGTGTATTAATAAAACGAACTTTATTTTATAATAATTGATTATAAAGGATTACTTGTATTAAATTTTAAGTTTTCAAACTAAAGCTGTACTTAATTTCTCAATAATTATTGTTTTGGGATAATTGAATGCACATATACCTAAATAACATTACTCGGGTTACCACATATACTATATCACTATAATTTTTCAGTTGAAAACAACTGCTATTCAGCATCAATACTGCACCAAATAGATACATTCATGGGCATCCGCAGAAGAGTACAAAGAGTCAGCTGCATCCTTCTGTTGGGTCAAGACACGATTTTGTTTAAGTGAATCGGTAATACACACACAAATACAACATGCAGATTTAAAATCGGACCCATAAAACACCAACTAACCATGCTAAAATATGAGAATGAAAACAATTAAATATAAAATCAAGAAACACAAAAGTAAATTAAAATAATAACAAAATGCAACAAGATCCGCACGAAAGAAACATAAAAATAACATGAGAACAAGAAAATTTGACCGAAATTTGACAATTTACCAAAAAATGGGAAAATCCATAAAAATGGAACAAAAATTAAATAATTTGAATTGGAAACAATTCAATTAAAAAATTAAAAATAAAATTGTCAAATTAAATGACAAAAATAATAAAATTAAGATTAGAATATACTAGAAAATCACAAGGTCTAATTTTGTTTTACTAAATCAAATTTAACACGTAAGGTTAGGGTCGTACAACAGGTATATATACCGATTCATTTTCACATAATTTTAATCAGTTTTTACAAACTTGAATCAGTTTTAATAAATAGAATCAGTTTTTACCACTTGAATTAGTAGTTCCCAGTCTTAATCAGTGAAAGAAACAACAATTTTCAATGTGAGTGAAGATATGTTTTTGAAAACTTTCTCCAAGTCGTACCCAAACAACCTCATATGAGCTCTGATTGAGGTGTCAGCGTGGAGAAAGGTTTGAATGTGAAAAATGAAACGATAAATGCCAACTATGATGTATATTACATTCAGTAAAAGTTTCCATAAAAATTAACTCTTGTCGAAATTTTTCCGGCCCACAGCCGACACATCACCACAAGAAATTAAACTAGACATACCCCTATCGAATTGTGTAAGTGCGGTGTAAGTCCGCCAGTGATTCGTGCCCGTGAAGGCTATTGCGTGAGAACGCAGTAGCTGGAACGTAAATTATTATTCCGTATAGAGGAAATGGGTTGAAGGGAGAATAGTCTTTTGGCTATTTCGTCATCACTCAATTCCTATAAATTCGACCTAAACTTGTAACAACAAACGGCCTAAAATCAAAACACCGAGCAGTCCAGTGGGCACTTATA